>JAVIAB010000051.1:37168483-37768483 GCA_032433765.1 Megaustenia siamemsis | reverse complement strand
TGGTGTTGGGGACTTGAAGAGAGGTAACTTAAATGTTAAACATTTGAAGAGTGAAGATGTTCCAGCAACTCAGAAATACAGCCCTTTCCGAACACGACAGAACATGATAAAAGTCACAAACACTAGCAGCGCCAGAAAAGAGAAGATTGCTGCTACAGCATTGTCCAAATTATCAGAAGTCGAAACTAAATTTTGGCCCACACAACAATATGAACAATCAGACAAATTTGGGGAGAACAAATCGGATCTTGAAATAAGAAATGACGTAATGAATTCAGATAAAGAGACGCACCCTCGTAGGATGGTGAAAACAATTAGACAAGAGACACGAAACTCCCCATTCAGAGACAACGGGCAGCGTCACAGTTTCAAGTCTCTGACAGCGGTCAAATATCAAACTTATTCACCTGTCCAGTGGTATGTAACACCGCGACCGATCCCGCTTGAAGCTGCCATCAACTCACTAGCTGATCCCAAGCTAATCGTGGGTAAGATCAAACCAGACATTGTAGAAAACACAGACAATGAAAACGAGGCAGTAAATCAGATTCTAGTAAAGTCTATACCTGGGAATGACATATCCGATTTTGACATCAAATCGCAAACTTCACAAAGCAACGTTGTATCACAATCATCCATTATGTACACATTAGTTACTGATTCATCCAATAGAATAACCGAATTGTCGAAAAACAGCATAAACGAACAGTATCCACGCATTGATTCTCAAGACAGACAGGAAGAAGAGCGTAGCAATATGATATACTCATCAGTGCTACCTACAGACTCCAGTAACGGTTATATATTAACTTACCAGGATCTATCACATTCACTTTCAAAACCAGTCAAAAAATCTAATAAATTGACCAATACTAGGAATGAACAACAATCTCTAACGAAATTGATTGACAAAAACAACGGACCAAATCGAAAAACCTACCACTCTGACAAGTTAAATGTATCTGTCGCTTCAGGTAACAACAGGAACTACAGTGCAGGAAACTTGCAGTCACCTGTACATTCTATCAAGCACCAAGACTTCACCGACAGAGAACCAGTTTCTCAATTTGTAACAAGTTCCGTTGGCAAAAGCTATAAATTACAAGTGAACAACAATGAAGTACAAAAACTTGATGTATCGATAGACAAGAATGACCATGCAAAGGTTAAAGGGTATTATATGGAAAAGTCATTAAGTGAAGGTAAAAAAACGACCAGACGAGTAAACATACTAGAAAGGTTAGCGAAACCACATATAACGACCAAAGAAAAAATGGCTACAACTAAAACAAACGTGGTTGCGATGAAATCAGGCGATGTTTCAACCAAAACAAGAGAAGTTGCGACCAAAACAAGCGTAGCTACGACCAAAGCCAGCGAGGTTGCAACCAAAGCAAGCGAGGTTGCGACCAAAACAGTAAGGATAGTTACGACCAAAACAAGCGTAGCTGCGACCAAATCAAGAATGGCTGCGACCAAAGCAAGTGAGGTTGCGACCAAAACAAGTGTAGTTACGGCCATAGCAGGCGTGGCTGCGACCAAATCAAGTGAGGTTGCGCCCAAAACAAGCATAGGTACAGCCAAAGCAAGCGTGACTGCGACCAAAACAAGTGCAAGTCAAACTAATACCGGCTTTGCAAAAAATGACCATCAAACGAATAGTCTGACAAGTACAGCGCCTTTCATTGCTGATTTCTTCAACAACAACAGAGGAAAAGAGACAGAGGTATGGAAACCCTTCGTGAAGTCTATAGAAAAAGTGAATAAGCCAAGAAACACATTTACAGTTTCTTCCGACTCTAAACTTATTGATACAAGTAGCGCACGGCTTCCGGACACAAACACTAACGAAAGTCAAAACGAAGACATAAAACAAAGCTCATTAAATTTGGTTTCAAACAGCAATATCAAAAAGAAAGAAGAAAATCTAATACGTTTACCTTCTGAACAAGACCAGAACAATCGTCGTGAACAGCGACAAAACGATGACATTTCCTGGTTTGACAAGCATAACATTAATGGCTACGAAAGCTTTCTTAACCACATTCCTACAGGGTCTTCCTTCAATAAGCCAACAACAAATATAATCGGGGAACTGCAAGACACCAAATCATCATCTGACAACATGGTCTTTCCTTCGACTGAAACATTCAGCTTTACAAAACATCATTCGTCGAGTAGAATGTATTCAAAACTGCAAGGGAATCATAGAAATTCTGCCCCTTCAGATGGAACAAGCGCGTTGAGTTATTCCAAGATTGATGGAAGGTCAGACGGAAAGATTGACGAAAGTGTAGACGAAATGACTAAAAATGACAATCTAGCTAGTTATTTTAGATCAACGCCTGATTTACATTATAATGGGAATCGAACGTATTATTCACCTACACCTTTTGTAACTGATAATATTCATGTTAATAGCGCGAAGCTAAAAGGCAATAAAATAAGCAAAACATTGGCCGAAAACTTTAAATCTCCAAAAAACGATAATGATTTGGCAAATACTGTTTTAGACGTAAATAAAACACAGACAAACAAAAATATTCCATTGAAGGACGAAGCTAAACTATCCATCGACATAGAATTTCTAAAACAAGTGAATATAAAGGAAAGTAAACAAGGAAAAGATGCTCAAATTAATCAACCGAAGAAGATGAATAAAGAAGCATATTTAACGATCGCCCAGCAACAACCTGTTACATCTAGACAAAGTGATCTTATCCAGGAATCCCAATCAGAATACACAACAAACGACATAGGAAAGGTATACGGCTTGCATGGGGATAATAAATCATATAACAATATGAATTCCAAACAAAACCTTCCAGAGATTCAAACGATTTCGAAACAGACGACCAGCTCAGTAATATCAAGTAAACAACATCAGAAAAATTCGAAAGAAATTGATAACGATCCCTTTATGCTCAAATACAAGAAATTAAAAATGATGACGTCTGCTACAGAAACGCGTGACAATTATTTAGTTCGTGTGTCCGATGTAATCGGCAAAATACAAAATAACACAGGTTTTGGTATGGACTTAAACAGAGCTACAAAAACACTTGCAGACCGCAATAGCAAAGTGGTAGCCAGTGATGCATATAGTGCCATACTCCATAAAGATATACGTGATTTAGTAAGCGCAACAACAACAGCAGCAACGACAGCCACAACTACACAACTTCAGATTTCTACAACAGGAAAGCCACCTTTGTCTGCGAGCTCTACAAATGGTGTTCTAAGCGAGAAGTTCAACATGGAATCTACTCATATTCAATCGGAACAGACAGAAGTTGACAATCCTCAAGAATTCGCCGTCATATTAAATAATTTTAAAACTGGCAGTCATTCAGGCAGTAACAAACAAATGTCAACTAAACATAGCAAGACTGATACAAAGACACAGAGAAATGCAAGTCTTCAAGACATAAAAAAGTGGTCTACTCCAGGTCATTCAGAGAAGAATGTCAATAAGGAAATGGCTTCAGTGACGGAACATTCAAATAAAGGTGTTAAAGTAACTTTGTTACAAAAAATAAACAGAACAAAAGAAGAGTTGATTTTTGTTAATGAAACATCGTTCGTAATAAAACTGAATCCAACAAACTCTCCAACACCAGCAACCATGCTTAACAACATTGTGTCTTGGAGCGACAGAACAATAAGTTCGGCTAATGTTACTAGAAGACCACATTTGTTTACACAAAACAAATCCGATCCTTTCAATATGATGGATCTGTTCATGGCAAGACAACATCTGTTGGGAACTATTTTAAAAATAAAACACGCTGTCAAATTGCCAAAGGACCAGAACACTACTTCAGCCATGACGTCAGAGTTTGAATACAAGAACAATAGTCTGGCACCAAACAGCGCGACTTGGGTAGGTTTTGTAACAAATAATGCCTCAACGCCGATTCCTGTTTCGCCTACTCGTGTTTCTCCAACTGTAGAGAATTCTACTAAAACTACAATTGGTTATAGCCCTACCACGGCAGCTTTAACACGTTCAATGGCCGGTCTTTTGTTAACATTGACAACTCAAACGCTTGTTGGAGAAAAAAGAAACCCACAAAATACAACTGCCTTTCAAAATCAAACGCGTTCAACAGCGGAGCCATTGAAACAGAAAAACCAGAATATCTCCCTTACGCTATCAATGATAGCCCCAACAACTGGTCAAAAAATAACAAAAACAACCAATATTTTAACGGAAACAACAACTAAAACAGCGTCCACATCTAGCACTAACAGACGCCACATTTCAGTGGTTTGGAATACAACAAATTCTTTACCGACATTTTCACCAGTTGGCACAACTGTTGTCATAACAACAGTGATGCCTACAAATATGATAAAAGTCAAGAGTTTAGATGTTCGCACAGAAAGAATAAATAAACATTCCGACAAAATGCAAACTACTGTCACTTCAACACAAACAAACAGAGGAAGCAAACAGAAAGACCATGTAATCAAAAGACCAGTTGTACTGGCGCCTAATTTTGACAAAGATGATACTAAAATAGCGTATTCTAGGAACAATTATCGCGTTGATAAAACAACACCCATGTCTATGACAGCGTTCCCGCCAAATTTAGTGCCGTATCGTTCAATGAACACACTTCCTGAAACTGGGTTTGTTCTGCACACCTTGTCGCCCAGCGAACCAATTGGAAAACCGATGCTTCGGCCACCACATGTACTAAAATTGTCAAAACCGTCACGAACAGAAGGTGACATTCGCAGACAGTTTATGTTTCGAGAAATGAACCTTGATAAGTTCCAGAGTTATGTTAAGGCCATACGAAACCACCCAACAGTCAACGTGCCATTCCAGGGCTTGTACACACCCTTACCTCCAGAGCACAGTGGTCTCACATCACAAGAGGAACCCGCTGAGTTACCTCACCCAGTAAGACGTGTTGGCGCCTTCTACTCCTCCATGTCTAACGTAGGATCTGTCTTCACGCGCTACTGGCCAACTGTCCTTGGCGTGTGTATCGGCTCCATTTTTCTGGTCACAGCGCTAGTCACCTCCATTTTATGCAGACAGCGCAGGTAAGTCAACAATCATAACCTGTTCCTCTTTCTTTTCCTTCTCATCCTTATTTGCCTTTCATCGTTGGTGGGAAACAGTTTTCTGTCTGCAACTCTTTTGCATGTCTCTCCTGCTGCAATGCGTCCATGGCCTTGTGGGGAGGGGGAGTGTCATTGGGACACAACTCACAGACTTCATCCACTTCCTTTGATACAAATCTATGCTCTTTAGGACTATGCGGAGTTGGGAGACCACTGACATACTTCATCCACTTCCTTTGATACAAATCTATGCTCCTTAGAACTATGCGGAGTTGGGAGACCACTGACAGACTTCATCCACTTCCTTTGATACAAATCTATGCTCCTTAGAACTATGCGGAGTTGGGAGACCACTGACAGACTTCATCCACTTACTTTGATACAAATCTATGCTCCTTAGAACTATGCGGAGTTGGGAGACCACTGACAGACTTCATCCACTTCCTTTGATACAAATCTATGCTCTTTAGGACTATGCGGAGTTGGGAGACCACTGACAGACTTCATCCACTTCCTTTGATACAAATATATGCTCTTTAGAACTATGTGGAGTTGGGACACCACTCACAGACTTCATACACTTCCTTTGATACAAATCTATGCTCTTTAGGACTATGCAGAGTTGGGAGACCACTCACAGACTTCATCCACTTCCTTTGATACAAATCTATGCTCTTTAGGACTATGCAGAGTTGGGAGACCACTCACAGACTTCATCCACTTCCTTTGATACAAATCTATGCTCTTTAGGACTATGCGGAGTTGGGAGACCACTCACACACTTCATCCACTTCCTTTGTTACAAATCTATGCTCTTTAGGACTATGCAGAGTTGGGAGACCACTCACACACTTCATCCACTTCCTTTGTTACAAATCTATGCTCTTTAGGACTATGCAGAGTTGGGAGACCACTCACACACTTCATCCACTTCCTTTGTTACAAATCTATGCTCTTTATGACTATGCGGAGTTGGGAGACCACTCACAGACTTCATCCACTTCCTTTGATACAAATCTATGCTCTTTAGGACTATGCGGAGTTGGGAGACCACTCACAGACTTCCTAGTGTTTAACTAATATTCTATAATCCATCTTTTCGTGGTCAGTCATTGGATCTGGTGCCTCGTAACGGAAGTAGGCATATATATGTTGTTCAAAATACATAACTATGAGAGGCCAGAGGTAAGCTGGATATAAAATACATAACTATGAGAGGCCGGAGGTAAGCTGGATATAAAATACATAACTATGAGAGGCCGGAGGTAAGCTGGATATAAAATACATAACTATGAGAGGCCAGAGGTAAGCTGGATATAAAATACATAACTATGAGAGGCCGGAGGTAAGCTGGATATAAAATACATTCTCGTAGCGCTTGTTGATGACTCGTTGTGTCATGTATTTGCTTTCCTGTTCTGTTCATTACGTGACCAACACCGTTCTTATCTGTTGGTGACATCACAACAGGAGCACATACATTCTCTTCAATAATTAACTCAACATTGTGCTATCAATGACACATTTAGACACAAGATTCTAGAACAATCTCTCTCTCTCTCTATCTATCTATCTATCTATCTATCTATCTATCTATCTATCTATCTATCTATCTATCTATCTATCTATCTATCTATCTATCTATCTATCTATCTATCTATCTATCTATCTATCTATCTATCTATCTATCTATCTATCTATCTATCTATCTATCTATCTATCTATCTATCTATCTATCTATCTATCTATCTATCTATCTATCTATCTATCTATCTATCTATCTATCTGCCTGCTTGCATGTCTTTGTGTGTGTGTGCCTGCCTGTCTTTGTATGTGTGTGTAAGTATGCCTGTCTTTGTGTGTATGTCTGCCTGTCTTTGTGTGTAAGTATGCCTGTCTTTGTCTGTGTGCCTGCCTGTATTTGTGTGTAAGTTTGCCTGTCTTTGTGTGTGTGTCTGCCTGTCTTTGTGTGTATGTCTGCTTCTCTGTGTGTGTAAGTCTGCCTGTCTTTGTGTGTAAGTCTGTCTGTCTTTGTGTGTATGTCTGCCTGTCTTTGTGTGTATGTCTGCTTCTCTGTGTGTGTAAGTCTGCCTGTCTTTGTGTGTAAGTCTGCCTGTCTTTGTGTGTAAGTCTGCCTGTCTTTGTGTATGTATGCCTGTCTTTGTGTGTATGTCTGCTTCTCTGTGTGTGTAAGTCTGCCTGTCTTTGTGTGTAAGTCTGCCTGTCTGTGTGTGTAAGTCTGCCTGTCTTTGTGTGTAAGTCTGCCTGTCTTTGTGTGTTGTCTGCCTGTCTTTGTGTATTGTCTGCCTGTCTTTGTGTGTAAGTCTGCCTGTCTTTGTGTGTAATTCCCTGTCTTTGTGTGTAAGTCTGCCTGTCTTTGTGTGTAATTCCCTGTCTTTGTGTGTAAGTCTGCCTGTCTTTGTGTGTAATTCCCTGTCTTTGTGTGTAAGTCTGCCTGTCTGTGTGTGTAAGTCTGCCTGTCTTTGTGTGTAAGTCTGCCTGTCTGTGTGTGTAAGTCTGCCTGTCTTTGTGTGTAAGTCTGCCTGTCTGTGTGTGTAAGTCTGCCTGTCTGTGTGTGTAAGTCTGCCTGTCTTTGTGTGTAAGTCTGCCTGTCTTTGTGTGTATGTCTGCTTCTCTGTGTGTGTAAGTCTGCCTGTCTTTGTGTGTATGTCTGCTTCTCTGTGTGTGTAAGTCTGCCTGTCTGTGTGTGTTGTCTGCCTGTCTTTGTGTGTAAGTCTGCCTGTCTGTGTGTGTAAGTCTGCCTGTCTGTGTGTGTATGTCTGCCTGTCTTTGTGTGTAAGTCTGCCTGTCTTTGTGTGTAAGTCTGCCTGTCTGTGTGTGTTGTCTGCCTGTCTGTGTGTGTTGTCTGCCTGTCTTTGTGTGTTGTCTGTCTGTCTTTGTGTGTAAGTCTGCCTGTCTTTGTGTGTAAGTCTGCCTGTCTTTGTGTGTTGTCTGCCTGTCTTTGTGTGTTGTCTGCCTGTCTTTGTGTGTTGTCTGCCTGTCTTTGTGTGTAAGTCTGCCTGTCTGTGTGTGTAAGTCTGCCTGTCTGTGTGTGTTGTCTGCCTGTCTTTGTGTGTAAGTCTGCCTGTCTTTGTGTGTAAGTCTGCCTGTCTTTGTGTGTAAGTCTGCCTGTCTGTGTGTGTAAGTCTGCCTGTCTTTGTGTGTAAGTCTGCCTGTCTCTGTGTGTAAGTCTGCCTGTCTGTGTGTGTTGTCTGCCTGTCTGTGTGTGTTGTCTGCCTGTCTTTGTGTGTTGTCTGTCTGTCTTTGTGTGTAAGTCTGCCTGTCTTTGTGTGTAAGTCTGCCTGTCTTTGTGTGTTGTCTGCCTGTCTTTGTGTGTTGTCTGCCTGTCTTTGTGTGTTGTCTGTCTGTCTTTGTGTGTAAGTCTGCCTGTCTTTGTGTGTAAGTCTGCCTGTCTTTGTGTGTTGTCTGCCTGTCTTTGTGTGTTGTCTGCCTGTCTTTGTGTGTTGTCTGCCTGTCTTTGTGTGTTGTCTGTCTGTCTTTGTGTGTAAGTCTGCCTGTCTTTGTGTGTAAGTCTGCCTGTCTTTGTGTGTTGTCTGCCTGTCTTTGTGTGTTGTCTGTTGTGCGAGTGACAGCATGACAGAAATGACATGCTTCTAGGTGAACGAGAACTTTGTGTTTTCCTCCTTGTTTACCACTGCGAGTGTTGAAGACACTGACATTGCTAAGACATCCAAACATTTCTGTGCCAGCTAAACAACAAATGATAAATAGCATTTTTATACCAACTTTGTGCTATGAAAGTCAAACATGGACCCTTTCTAAATCCCATTTAAGAAAGATCAATACATGTGGGATGCGATGCTAGAGAAAAGTAACAAACAACACAAGAAGAGATGAAAAAAATAAGAAAAATGGTAGGAACAAAACCCTGCCAAGAATATATAGAACAACAACAACTTAAATGGTTGGGCCACCTGGTCAAAATGAATCCTTACCAATCACCACCAAGGGCGTTCTTCTCGAGAATGCACGGAAAAAGACCAAGAGGAAGACCCAGAAAAAGATGGATAGATGCAGTGACAGAGACATGTAACAACAAAGGAAAATCACTAATTCAGACAGTTCGAGCAGCACAAGAACGACAAATAATATAACCACGACACCTTTTCGGTACCAGTGAGAATGAAAAAAGAGAAGAGAGTGTTGAGGAATACACAAAGTTCTTGTTCTCCTAGCAGCATATAATCTCTGTAATGTTGTCATTCCAACATACGCTGGGTCTGCCTTCAGTTCTCAGTCCTCTTTGTATACGCCTTGTATGATATGGCATCACTAGACATTCTCTCCGGGTAGACAAACCATTTTATTTGTTGTCTGTGTATAATTCACAATTGGTTCTATGTCAACTCTTATAACCTCGTTCTTCTGTCATTATTTGCTGTAGTATGTTACAATCAACTTTTTAGAAGATTCACATTAGTTCTTGTCTCTAGTTCTGATCACTTTTACATCTTTTCTCAAGCATCTCATTTCTGTGGTAAAAAAAAAAAAGTAAAGTACCCCCGTCACGCCAAGTGGCTTATAGGGAATATGATGATAGTAATCATAAATTTTACAGACCTTCGGCATATGATTTTTGGGGTAATGTCGTCGGTATTACGCCCGTGCCGCTTTACTTTCCCAGAAAAAACCCGGTACCCATTAAAGGCTGGGTGAACCTGGAGGCCGTCGGTTGGGATCGAACCCTGCCTCTTGTCCTGTGTTGTCCAGTTCACTAACCACAGAGTTATCGCGGCTCCTCATTTATGTGGTGATTAACTTTTTTTCCTGACTTGTGAGTGACTATGTTTGATACTGATAACATAGAGTGGGGATACAGTTTTGTATAAGATGTTTCTTTGTACTGATAGTTACTGTTTTATGTTATAAGAAATGGGCTAGCAGTCCCTATACATGGTTTGCCTTTCTATACCAAGTAAGATAATTCTGGTCAATATGTCGGATATGCGGCAGGAACCATTGAGTCTCTGTCTGAAAAGTGTTCCTTGTAGCAGTTTCATCATATTCCAAGTCCTGCTTGCTGCTAAGTTTAGTGCTCTGTGCACACCGTGAGCTGTGTTTTTCGTCCGGATCTTGTTTCAATATTCTGATTACATACAATGAATGATGATATCGTATGACGAAGGACAGTTCGGTTGCGTTCACTTTCGGTGCTGATACGCCTTATGTCTTTTGCCGTGTGCTGTGGCTGCTATGATGGGGACTGCTGCTGCCTTTCTTTGTGTGGATCCTTCAATTAGATGAGATGTTAATTCAAATGATTCCATTGGCACAGACGGTTGAGCAATTAGGTATTTTAATTCGTTTGCAGTGATGCCGGGGCCTTCGACTAACTATAACTATTCTTATCTCCTGCTTCTTTATGTATTCAATAGCGGAAATTGTTTCTGTAGCCCAGCACTACAAGCTCACATCTCCGTTGTCATTTCTTTATCTATGTGTCCACTCTTCTTCTTTATCTATGTGTGCACTCTTCTTCTTTATCTGTGTCCACTCTTCTTTATCTATGTGTCCACTCTTCTTCTTTATCTGTGTGTCCACTCTTCTTCTTTATCTATGTGTCCACTCTTCTTCTTTATCTATATGTGCACTCTTCTTCTTTATCTGTGTGTCCACTCTTCTTTATCTATGTGTCCACTCTTCTTCTTTATCTGTGTCCACTCTTCTTTATCTGTGTGTCCACTCTTCTCAATTCGAAAACAATGTTATCTGGCCTCTCAATTATAATGCCTACAATTCATTTGCGTGAATTTAAGACTGTGCATGTGTATGTGTTTTGTGGTAATCAACTCCTACAATATGTATTTGCAACATAATAAATTAATGCACTCTGGTTTTTGACATGAACGCGACTACTATAGGTGCTGGGGACCCGGAGCTAAGAAATATTGTAAAGCAATTACTGATTTAAGAAACGGGACTTGTAGATCATGGAGAAATAAAAAGTGGGATAAGAAATGAAATGACAAAACCAAAAGCAGAAGTACTACTAGTCCCGCTCATTCTAGATGTAGTTAAGTTTCTCTTTATTCGTTGTCCGTTTGTGTTCTCGTTTTCTGAAGAACGCCGCATGCCGAAACGTCAGTATTTTGTTGTGTTCGTTTTTTTGGTAAAGCTGTCACCATACCTTGTATGAGTGTACGTTACATCACGTGCTCCTTGCTACCAGCTTACCGTATCACTGCAATTATTTGTCTATTCCCTACTTGCTTTAGTGTTTTGTAGAAAGGCAGATAAAGGTCACGTTTAGTCCGATAATTTTTTTTAGTTCGGAAGAGTAGTATCCCCTTGAGTAAACATTGCACTTTATTCGATGGTTCTCAGTCTGTCATAAGAAGAACACCGAAGTACACTGGAACACACAGAGTTACATCAGCTAAAATTATGTGATAGTTCATCAGGAAAGTACACTGGAATATACAAGGTTACATCAACTAAATTCAGGGAACAGAGCATCAGGAAAGAACACTGGAACATACACGGTTATATCAACTAAAATTAGGGGACAGTTCATCAGGAAAGTACACTGGAACATACAAGGTTACATCAACTAAAATCAGGGAACAGTGCATCAGGAAAGTACACTGGAATATACAAGGTTACATCAACTAAATTCAGGGAACAGGGCATCAGGAAAGAACACTGGAACATACACGGTTACATCAACTAAAATTAGGGGACAGTTCATCAGGAAAGTACACTGGAACATACAAGGTTACATCAACTAAATGTCCACGCTTAATTAAGAAAGAAAAAAAAATAATAGCACCTGAATTGGTGGATGGTTGCGTTCGCCCGATGACTAAAGTATTCTAGAGTATTCGTAGACTTAAGAATAGCTCTTCGTCATCCGCCCTTGTAAGGACGTTAGGTGGACGTGTCTGCGTTGTGTTGTGGTTTGCAGTATAAACTGTTATATTTGCGCCTTTCGACCCAACACATCCGACTTTAACACGACATTTTTGAGTACCGGGTTGTCTTCCCTCTTCGATCCCTGCTCGCTTGGCCAGACTAGACAGGTTAGTCTGTTACTAGAGGCACCACGGAGAGGTGGAGCATGGTCAGGATGGTTTTGGTTCACCGATCCTGGCGCAAGCCATCAGCTGTGGGTCGCTGCACCTGAATTGATAAGTAATGTAATGTGTGACTGTCAACATTATTAGAGAACCACTACAGTTTTTTGTGACGTCAACTAAGAGGAGATCACTCTTTCGCTGAAATAATTTATTGGACTATACTTTATCAAAAGGTCAATGCTTGTTTGCTTAATTAGCGTCTACCTTCAGTACCAGCCAGTGTAGATTGTTGATGAATACCTTGTCTGAAAGTCTTTCTCCGGTCTTCCACTGAGCCGCTATGGAAACCATGCAGATCACACAGAATCTGTGCTATTTTCACTTTGAAGGTCGATTCCTCTCTAGAAAGAGTGTGGTCTAGTGATTATGGTGTTGCATTTTTTTGTTTTAAATCATCGACATATTTTCGAGTAATATGCAAAAAGATGCATGGATCTAGAAGCTGATTGGTCGGGAAGTCGACCTCTTCGCTAATTAAAAAGCGATATTTTTCAGAATCAAGTTTCGTGTGTCACTGAGTTAAATAATTTCTCACACTCAAAATGTTACGGGAAGACTGCGTATTGTAACGGGAATGTTACGGGAAGAATGCGTATTGTAACGGGAATGTTACTGGAAGAATGCGTATTGTAAGGGGAATGTTACGGGAAGAATGCGTATTGTAACGGGAATGTTACGGGAAGAATGCGTATTGTAACGGGAATGTTACTGGAAGAATGTGTATTGTAAGGGGAATGTTACGGGAAGAATGCGTATTGTAACGGGAATGTTGCTGGAAGAATGTGTATTGTAAGGGGAATGTTACGGGAAGAATGCGTATTGTAACGGGAATGTTACTGGAAGAATGCGTATTGTAAGGGGAATGTTACGGGAAGAATGCGATTTTATAATTGTAACCATTGTAGCCGAACAAAATAAACCTAACCTTAACCCGAACCAACATAAATTAAAGCTAAGTTAGGTTTACTTTTCTGTGCCTAACTGATGTGATGGTTTTTGTTTGTATGCATTTTTTCTAGGGAATTATATATATTACATTGTTTATATACCTGATTTCTTTTGTCATTGACTTTATCGTCTACAGACTATTGATCCAGCGTACACGATGGAGGGACTCGCCCCAGCACGTCAGTGAACCACCTGACACCAGTGCTTCTAGTGAGTACACCTCCTCGGAGTCTTCACTTACGAGTGACCTCACTCGGTCTTCCATCAACCTGATGTGATCTGTGGTTGTTTGTAGGTCAAAGTCATATTTCAATTCTTTCAGGCAAAGTCTAGTTATTTAACAGCAAAATAAAGTCACGTGAATTCGATGCCGTATTTTCGTAACCCGCTTCATGATGCGTTTTGCATCCCAGAAATCTTAGCACAGTACCCACGATACAGCCACTTTAATAACATAAAGGGTACATATGCTTATGTGTTAATAAAACGTTTCGTTAAAATTACTGTTAAACAATGCATCTGATACGTGAAATGTGATATAAAAAAGAAATGATTTTCCATAACAAGATTCGATCAATATACTTCATGAAGCAAATGACGTCCATACATGGCAAACTAATGTCTTGATGTTTATGCATGTTTTCCGTCATTACCTTATCTATAATTTGTATCTATCATCTGAATCATTACGAATTTCATTTGATTAGTTCAGAATATGACCATATAAATTTGTTAACAAATGTAGTTGTATACTGAATGTCTTGTGAAAGTACCTACTTCAAATGAAAACCGACTATAAAACTCGTTCGTTAATTATGTGTTTATTAGGATACTAAATAAAGCACTGGCCGCATCATCTCAGAATGGTGTAGGCTAGTATTGTAATGTTTAATACTCCAACACCCCCCCCCCCCCAGTAAGCCGTGTCATCGAATCATTTCAGGGGAATAGGTATGTTTACAGCACTCGGAAAAAAAATCACATATAATCAAGAACAGAGAGAAAAAAAAGTAAAGAATAGACAGCCAGAAGACATACATATTCCCCTGAAATAATTCGCTGATCTATCGCCTCGGAAGTCTCCACCCATAGTAATATTCGTTTATTATCATTTGTCCCTGAGCCATTTTAAGTTGTGGCACTTTAGTTTACCTGAGAAACTGTACACAAATGTAACGAAAGACTGGAGTGGTGTCCCGTCCTTCAATCTGCGTATGACCTAATGTTTACACGCGTTTAATGACGGAGTGGCAGGGCAATAGGTGGAGGATCAACCAATTTTTCTATCAGTTACACTCTGGGCCTGCTTCTCAGATAGAAAAACTAGCTAACTCGGACTTAGCTGGAACTTTTTGTCTGACACTAAATAAAAGGGGGGAAAATACGTAAAAACAATTGTTGAAAAGAATGAGCATTTGAGATGGGATCTTTTGCGGTTCAGATAAATGTTTCCTCCCCCAAAATAATGTGTGTTTGCCATATTGGGAATAAAGAACGGGTCTGACTTTCCTAAATAATGTTACAATTAACAGATGTTGAGAGTCAACTGACAAAATTAAATTAGAAGTGAAGAACTAAAATGACTATCCGGGATTACCCCGATATATATTTCAATATCAGATTAAATGGTTTGGCCACGTAAGGAGACAGAAACAACAAGACACGTTCACATAACCATCAACAAACGCTACAAAAACAACAGACTAAGAGAATGTCTAGGACAAGACCAAAAATGGATAAACGGAAAATTGGAAACATAAAAACGTGGCAACAGAAGAGGCTAGTAAAATAAAGCAAAAGAAGCCAAACTATTTTTCTCCTTAACACTGAAAGCAAATGAGGGAAGAAAGAAGAAGATGGTAGAAGCCGTAAAAGTAATGTTCTTTGTGTTGATTCTATTTTCTTGCCAATTTCTATTTTAATAAACGATTTTTCGTACGCAAGAAGAGAGTTTAAAATGAAACTTATCGAACTTAGAATTGTTGTTACTTGTAAGTAAATATAAATTATATTGAACTTTGATTGTTCAGCTTTAATTACTGAATGTATTGAGTTTTACAGGCCAATGTTTACAAGATTTTGTTCAAAATTTCGCTGTTTAAAATAAATATTTCTAAATTTGGTGCTGCCTACTATTTTAAGTTTCTGTTTTTTCCTGAGTGCATTCCTTCTGGTTTTCTTAGCAGCTTTGATGTCCAGTCTAGTTTATTCATTTACATTATTTTAAGGACAGAATTCCTAAATACAAAAGACATTCTGTTGCCTTGCAAAAAAAAGATTGGGAATAATTAGTCTAAGGAAAGCCAAGCTTGAAAAAATAGTGGAAAGTCGATGCTCTGGGCTGTAAAAAAACACAAACTGACGCAGTGTAATTCATAAACCATTAACTCACGCAATGATATCAGAAAGTCTGTAGTTTCTGTCCAATTGTGTGAGGATTACAAATGAACATTTTCCTTAGAATATCTGTCCATTGTACATCTGGTTCGTCTTATATTGTGCTGTAGTAAAAGTATGGTACAGACTGACTGGTTATGTTCATTTATAATCTGGAATGTTATTTCTTAGTTGGACAGATTATTCTTTGGAGCTAACAACTGTGAAATTTGTTCTGTTCTCCTACCTAGACAAATTACACTGACCAATCTCTTCTACTAATGTGGTAGTGATTTGCAGAGTTACAAAAATAATGTGGAGGTTTAAGAAAGCAAAGTTTACAAAGAAGAATAATGTATCTGTAATTAGTGTACATAATGTCATATATTGCTGTTGTGTACTTTGATGATATCGTCCAAGCACCTTTTAATGGGTGAGTCTATTGTATATAAAAAAAAAGCTTCCCTCCACGCCTTGCTAGGCGTATGGGGAATATGGCGTTAGTGACCATATTTTTCTATGACAACTGCACATTTTTGGGTGATGTGGTTGGTATCACGCCAGGCTGCCTTTACTTCCCAGAAAAATCTCTGGTACCCCGGCTGGGTGAACCCTGGAGCCTTGTTAGTCTGAAAAAAAAATCGAACCCAGACACTTTCTGGTCAGGAAGCGAGCACACTAACCACTCAGCAACCGAGGCTCCAATTGTATATTTTTGTATATTACTGTATATACTTGAGTATTATCATGCTCTTGAATTCCATAATATTATAAAGTGATATAATTGATAATTTATCACTTTAGTTCCATGTATGATGAAGCTAAAATGCCAACATTGCCATGTACAGAATTATGCTTGCCCATTTCAATGAAAATATGTTTCTTCATCTCTTGTTACAAGTAATATTTCATCACTTTATTTGCTTCCAAATAAGAGGGATGTTGATCTTATTCACAGGCCTGTTCTAAAGCATATGTTCACTTGCACTTAGGGTTCCTGTAGCAATTTATGTGAAAGGATAAAATTTGCAAACCTGCATCATAACTGCTCTTAGTCATCTTTTCTCTCGAGCATGCAGCGATTCAGTTTTTTCTATTACAGTGATTTAGAATTTACTAAAGTATATATATTTTAAAACAAAACATGTTCAGGAAAACAACTAAGATTATATTTATTTAACTATGGTAAATGATCTTTCATCTTTCTTTCTTTTTTCATTAGAGCATTAACTACCACTTTGTAGTAGGTGGCTTATATTTGCTTTTTATTGTGGATGGAGTCTGAAGACATTTGTATTTTGACAATGAACTGATAGCAGCACACGATGTTTACTTTAACCTGGCCCCAAAAAGCTTCAATAATCATACTCTTTTTACTCCATCCCCCAATGAACGTCTCTAACATACATTATGTTGTTTCTACGGCTAAACTGAATTAACTTATCATGCACATAAAAACAGTGTGCACATTAATCAATTGATATAACTGAAAGGACAAAAATGTGTTAAAATATCTCAAAGCTAGTTTGCTTCCAAAACCTCTTTATGCGATTTCATCTTTAGTGCACATTAAACATATGAATTTGAGTAATCCAATCAATTACTGTTGTTCTTACGTGTCCTTAGACTTCAGTTTGTTTGGCAGTCCATTATGCAAAAATTGTTATGTTGTGAAATGTTGGTACCAAAGAAGTGTGTTGATTTGTTTTTTTTTTTGGTAAAGCTGAAGCCAATCTTTTGTCTTATTCTTCATGTCAAGTATGGTCCTCATTAACAAATAATAATATTGTCAATATTTCTAAATCAAGCTATCCAGTCTTTGTTTATTTCTGCTATGATAAATCTTGCATGTACCTTAAAAATTTTTTTCACACTGGTTAATGTCAGTACCACATGATTATATCAGAAATATATTTCATGAAAGCGTGTATGTAAAGAGTTATCAAAGTTTCTTGATATGCTTCTGTCTGGTGTTAAGTTAGTAGGACTATCTGGCTGTAAAACATACAGAAAACAAAGGTGGATAATCACTATCACAGAAATGTGACATCCGCAAGGTTAACAACAGTCAATTTGAAACACCTGGATCACAAAACTTAATTGTATACATAGAAGGGACAAAACAAGACAAAGTATATTAATTAATACAGTTATTATTCCCTGAGCCATACACTGGGGAAGAAATTTGAGCATTTAAAGACATATCCGATGTACAATGATGATGATTCATCAACTAAACTAAATAGTTATCAATCATAAATCACTCAGCAATAAACAACTGGAATTAAATAAAAATCATAAAATCTCCTCTGTTCACTTTCAAAGGTTCACATTTGTAAATTTACAATGTTTTCATACTACACAAATATAATCCAAAATTGTTGTATTCATTTCTACACATTCGGTAAAGTGTCGTTTTAAAATCCGTAGGAAGCATTCTATCATCAAATGGAAAATCCAAGGAAGAGACATGCAAAGATGTAAATCAAACCAGGTGATTGTAATTATAATATTACAGATCATCAACCACTGAATACAAAAAGAGCATTATATAACACAGTATTCCTCCCTGTACTCTACTACCAATGCTAATCTGAGATTTTAACACCCAAAATGATATTGTCACAATTGATATGGGATGTCTGATAATAATAAAAGAGAAATGATGATATAAAGAATTACATCAATTCTGGATCATATTAAGAAACAGCAGATAAATTTTGTAAAGTAACATGACCACCACTAAACATACATTAACACTCAGAAGCAACCAGAAAAGGTAGACATTAAACAAGTGATGAAACTAGCAGATACCTTGATTAGCACAATGACTTGACCACATAATTCTTCATTGAAGCTGAAAGGCGATAAAGGTGGAGGAAAGGAAAATAAAGTAAAGGTCATTTGTAGCAATTATTTGATTTGTGACGTCTTAGAACTGTCAGTAATGTCTTATACAACAAAAGTTTACCTATAATGTTGTAGCAATGTAAAGGGTGCCCTACCCATCAGTATGGGGAATATCATGTTTCCTATGACCATCAACATATTTATGGATGTGATCATTACAACTACAGGCTGACCTACTTACCAGAAGAAAATCTCTGGCGCTCATTTTCATAGGATGAGTGAATTCTGAAGTTGATGTTAATCAGAAAATTTTGATGCAAATTCTGAAATGCAACCACTTGGTCAGCAGACATATATACTATGTCACTACATAGTATTACATTTATTGAATTTATGTTTCGATATTTTCTTTTTATATAACTGGTAATCATCACATTATTGTCACCAAATCATAGATAAGCCTACATAAAGTATTATTCAGGTGTTGAAGTTTTGCCAGCTTCACAATTCTAAAATATGCGATTTATATCTAATTATGCTCCAATTAATCCAGATGTAATACATAGATAATTCTGATAAACAAGCAATTGTGTAAGATTAAAGCATCAAGGGAAAGCATTCTCTTACATTCAAGTGCTTAAGATTACATCACGATCCTCAGGCTTTAAAGTACAATTTAGAAGTACAATTGTTATGTTTTGACTTACACGGACAATACAGTTACCTAGATAATCAAGTTCTATGAAACTAACTGTACAATGATTTGTTTTGACCTATGTCATCATCATCATCAAGTACTGGGCGTGCTGGCGTAGGTGATCATGTCTCTCCACAACTTTCGATCTCGGCAGCTATTTATCATTTCTGTTGTTGACCTTATACCAAGCCATTCTCTTAAGCTGTCTGTTATTTTTTCTCTTTGCTTCCCTCTATCTCTTCGTCCCTCAATTTTTCCAGTTGTTACAATATATTCCAGTTGTTCTCTTCTCATTACATGGCCAAAAAATGATGATTGTTTCTTCCTAATATTGGAAATTAGCTCTCTTTTTGAGACATTGACCTATGTAGCCAAGCAAATAATGAAATACTCATTACCATTTCAGTCCTGGATAGAAATATACCATTAGATTGCGGTAAGAATGTAAAATTTTATGTAATTAAAAAATTAAAAGAAAGCAAAATGAAAACAGTGATCATTTACAAATGTAATCTTAAGGTTTTTTTTCTTTCAAATTTTGAGAAATTATTTCACAATAAGATGAAGTAGGGCTAACTCTTCTGATCTTTGTGATGACTTTTCTTTAACTAGCAAGATTTTAAGTTGATTCTAGAGCAGATGATAAAATAATGGCTTGAGATGTGTGTTGTACCTATATCTCTTAACAGCTTCAACAAAATTAAAACTTGTTCAACAAAGTGTGTTGAATAGTAGTTTGCAGCAGTTAAAAATGCTAATGAGACTAATATGTGGTGTCAGGTTAAATATGGACAGTGATTATAAAGAATGTCCCATAACATTTTTAAATAAGGGAATGAAGTATTAATATTCATCTTACTAGACCAGAGAATTTGGAGGTGAGAGACTCATTTCTCATCTTTGTTATTAATACTAGTAGCATAGTAATTGGAAACATGGACTGTAATTGCAGAATATAAAAATGAAATTACACTCCACAGAAACAGGCGTTCCTGTAAGATCATCTGTTTCTCATGCAGAAACCAAATTACAAATGAAATAGTAAGTAAAATCACCAATAATACAGGTCCAGGTGAAAAAATTATTCTATCTATTGACCTTTCGATCCGTGGCTGCCCCATAGGGCATAGACCCAGATACTCTTTCTCTAAATTTTCTTTCTAGCAGTCTCAACCCTTGCAAAAAAATGTATTAAATCTTGCCACCTGTCTCTGTTCTGTGCAAGCATTTCAATCTCATTGAGGGAGCTGATTCCTGCTGCCTTTGCTTCTCTATTCAATGTTCTTCTCAGTGGTTCTATGGTCGGCCTCTTTTCTTCCTACCTGTTGTTTCCCATATAAGGGCTTGCTTCGTTATTATTTCTTATCACATATACAACATATGTCCATTATCTTTTCTTGACTACTGATGATATTAGTGGTTCATTGGTGATTTCTCTAATTTCTGTTGTTTGAAAAAGTTATAACATCAATTAAAAACAAATAGCTACTTGTATAGGCCATGTCGCCAAACCAGCAATTGAGCTGAGAACAGTCAGTAATTCATAGCTGACTGTTTCAAGATTGGCAAACAAAATATCTTATCCAGACCCTACTCAACCTCCCAAGTGCTCCTGGAAACAGTCTAAGCAACCAGAAGACAACCAGGCACTCACAAGTCCTGTGATGAAGTTGCATGTGTTGTGTTAAAAGGTGCAAATATCACAGCTTTGCTGCAAACCACAACACAACTATGCCCACTTAACACCTATGCAGTGGTGAAAAATTAAGGAGTCATTGGGTGAATGTCATTAAAAAAAAGAAAAGTATTATTTTAACAGGCACTGTATGGTCTAATTTCCTGACCATCTTAAGAAAACTTTGCAAAAGCTGCAAGCCTCAACACATCTATGCCCAATTAATGTTCTTTTAAAGTCATATGATGAATAGGGCTGTTCTTTAGTAGTTGTCATGTGAATGCAAGAAACAATGTCTCAAAATCTTACCAGTAAAGCACTGTATAATTTTACATGCTATTATTTAATGCGCATTCAGTCTATGCATTTAGCAAGAAACCATAACTCTGCAGCACAGAACTGAAAACACAGATGCAAAGGCAAATTTTTATATAAATGAGAACAGCTCAGGTGTTCAGGGCATCGCAATGCCTTATTCATATGGTATGGAGTCCTAGAGAAGTTTGTGTAACCAGCAGACAAATTAGTGGTGGGATTGAGCACTCTAAATCCTGTCTTAGCTACAAGAGCATTGATTTCAGCATATGTTCGACATTAATGTACACATTTTTTTCTGACTCCTGACCTGAATGCACAGAAAGCCCACAAACACCCCAGCATGAAAAATAAGGTCATAGTATACGGCACTGTGCCAAAAAGTATGAAAATGATCACATCACATACTTCTGTCTGCGCCTAAACTAGTAATTTCATTTTACACTTTTAGTAACTTGTGCTGTGCAACATATAGAGTCATCTTTGAGAATAGCTACCCTATTTAAGTGAATCTCAATATCTCACTTAAATGTTACAATTTTTTTAAGGTTTTATTTGCTTTGACATTGTATCTTAATGTATTCATTCAACTAACTTTGAGCTTTGATTTACATATCTTACTGGGCTATATTCTGAACACACAATGGTTTCCCTGAAAGCCTGTACATTACTATTTCAATTTTCAACAGCCACATTCTTACCATTACTGAAATTATATTAACTAGAAACTGTCAACAAAAACCTACCATGTAGTTACAGAAACTATCAACAAAAACCTGCTATGGAGTTACAGAAACAGTCAACAAAAACCTGCTATGTAGTTACAGAAACTGTCAACAAAAACCTGCTATGGAGTTACAGAAAGTCAACAAAAACCTGCTATGGAATTACAGAAACTGTCAACAAAAATCTGCTATGTAGTTACAGAAACTGACAACAAAAACCTGCTATGTAGTTACAGAAACTGTCAACAAAAACCTGCTATGTAGTTACAGAAATTGTCAACAAAAACCTGCTATGGTGTTACAGTAACTGTCAACAAAAACCTGCTATGTAGTTACAGAAACTGTCAACAAAAACCTGCTATGTAATTACAGAAACTGTCAACAAAAACCTACCATAGAGTTACAGAAACTGTCAACAAAAACCTACCATAGAGTTACAGAAACTGTCAACAAAAACCTGCTATGTAGTTACAGAAACTGTCAACAAAAACCTGCTATGTAGTTACAGAAACTGTCAACAAAAACCTGCTATGGTGTTACAGTAACTGTCAACAAAAACCTGCTATGTAGTTACAGAAACTGTCAACAAAAACCTGCTATGTAGTTACAGAAACTGTCAACAAAAACCTACCATAGAGTTACAGAAATTGTCAACAGAAACTCTTTCCAGTGCATTCATTTGCTATGCCCCTGATTCTCATTTTATGACAATATATAAATATTAAAACAATATTTTTTATTCCTTTTTTGTGCATTTGTCTAACTACTTCTCTTTTATTTTCCATTCTTAAAAGGACATTAAGTGACGTAGATGTGTTGCTTTATAGTTAATCATATTCTGCACCTTTCAATCCAACAATACATCCATCTTTAATCACAGCATTTTCATGTATTGGTTTCACTTCTCTCTTTAATCTCTACTTGTTTGGCCTAACTAGCTAATCTTTTCACCAGACCCCCACCTGTTTAGGCTCCATAGTCCTGGCACAAGTAGTCAGCTATGGGACACTCACTGCATTCTTGTGCTATTGGACATCTTTGACTTTGATTATCACTCTATTTTATAAAGTTAAAAGCCAGCAAAAAAACAAAAACATAAATGAAAAACAATGACAAAGCTGAGCATTAATTCATTTTAATATGCATAATTTTGTTGTTGACAGTTGTTTGTTTTCATCTCAAAATGACATTTTAGTTCTCATTTTACAAAGTTCATGGATGAAGATGTCTTGAATCTAGTGTATTCACCTCATTTTTTAAAATGTATACTTTATGGAAGTGGTTCCAATTTGTAACACAACATACAAAATGCCAAATGATTAACCAAAATTCAATATTTATGGCCAATATTTGAGTACATAATACTCGTAACAAAAAGATCAAAGATGAGCAAATCTAAGAGTTTCAGCTGTGCAATATTCCATTTTTAACCACATAAGTTTTTTAATGTTAAAATACAGCTTCTTCTAATCACTTTGAACATATAATAGAAAAAGCAACTGTTTTTATTTTATCTTCCTGGAAAGACACAAATTATCAAAGCAACCAAAGTAACTGACAAACAACTGTGTTAAATATTGATCTACAGGTAAACACAATAATTAATTGAGATGGTTAGAGTCACACATACAACTCTTTGATATATCACGTAATTATGGCCCAGGTGCACTAAAATGAAGTCACATGGTGCAGTTGTCTGTTTGTAAAGAACCGATGACGAGTCTGCTCTGTTTTACTATCTGATTTCTTGAAATACTGCGACAAAACTGTGTTGCCTTGAGATGCAGCATCCTCTTGTTCATCCTCATCATCTTCCCTGAAGTTAAAAAAAAAATGTTATAAAAAAAAAAACACACAACAAATGTTGGTTACAGGAATCAGCCTCACAACATATAAATGCTTAGTCCCTATGATCAGGTAGCTATGTCATTGCTAATGCTTCTTGTATATCACCAGTCAAACTTTTCTAAATGATAGCAGCAACAGTTTTATTAACAAATATTTGGTAGTATCAGCTGACACTTAAATGTGAACATCATTATAATAAAAGTTAGTTCACTGTACTTAATGAGGATGACTACCAAAAACTCATGTGCAAAGAAAGAAAATATTAGTACTTAAAAGTTAGCAAAGTGATAAGTGTACACATTATCTTCTTTGTTCACTTCCAAACATGTACACTAATAGAAGCAGTAGATGACGGACTCAAAGTTTCCCTAAATACACATTTAAAAGCAAATAATTATTCATTCTTAAAGAGCTTTAAAAAATATAGAAATAACATCACTTCAACAAGTTACAAAAATCAACAACACTATTCTAAAAACAAAAGAAAAATCAAACAATTAAAATATGAGATTAATGTATGCAGCCTCTATTACCATTTAACAGGGACACCACTTTTCTCTATTATGAGAGAAGCTGTAGACCAGCTGAATCGAACAAATGATGGAAATCCAAAAACTTTGTCAAAGCTGACCTCAAGAAACTTTTTAGTCTTTGGATCTGTAGAAAATACAGTGAGAAACCATATATAATTTAATTTAGTGCTGTAGTAGAGACAAACTGGTGATGCCATAGATGGCTTGCTATTCATGCTGAATAGTGTGGTCTAACCTGTGGCCCGCAGCTCCGTTCTGTGAGTTTCATTAAAACAAGATAAATCAACAGAATAAATGTTTAATTGTGGATAGTGGGCAGATAAGTCAATCTTTTCTAAAGGTTACAGACAAATAATTGCAGTGCTGTGGCAAAGTTAAAATCACGTAGGCCAAAACGTCAATAATCTGTATTGTCCTCTTTTGCAAAGCAGTCACGATACTTTGTAGGGGGTTTATACTACTACCCTCCTACTTTTTTTGTGCAGGTTCTATAGCTCCTGTTACATGGCAATACAAAATAGTCTGTATTCATATAACAGTGTATCTCCTGCTTCAAGGAAATGTACCTTTCAACTAGAAATATTACAAGGACTTAACAAGGAAAATCATGTTTTCATAAATGCAGCAAAAAAACTTGCATGCGGATGTAAGTTCAGGTTGCAGCAGATGACTGAAGATTCTGAAGTGGTAAGTATGAAGTCATTTCTGTACGACCAAGGCATTAGATGCGAATAAATTTAATCAAAAGCCATGGCCACTATTTCATATTAATTAATGGCCACTAAATGACTAATGATGCTTTGTTCCAACAACATGGATTTCAAAGAAAAAGACATGAAACGGTTTATTGACTGTTTTTGGCAGAATGCCAGATGCCGGAAAAATGCTATAGAATTATTGGGATGGCCCTCTTGTAAGGTGTAGAGAAGACTTGACCAACAGATTAAGACTGGCCACGGTTTGTTATTACTTAGGATTCTCAGGTAGGGGTGGTGCCATAAAAAAAAACACAATATATACAGATGTCAAGGGGGAGTTAAAATAGTCTCAGCATGGATTTTTGAGTTAGAGACAATTTTTTTGGCTACATTTTTATTATGAAGTTTACAGACAGTTTTTAAATGCAGAGTTGAATTCTCAACATTAATTTTCCTGCGGAGAAGAGTGAGTCAAGTCTTTGAAGTTCTAATTTCCTAGTAAATTACTTGTCCATTTGTAAAATTTTGTATTACAATATACGAATGTTTCCCCTAGTGTGTGTCTCAGCTCACAGGAGCGCCACCTAGCTTTGGCAAGGGCCCTGTTTGAGCATATTGCTATTTGTCTACTCAATGGTTAGAAATCATTAAATGACAACGTCCACACAGGCTTAATATTTAGTATATATAAAGAAGTTAGTTTTGTTGTGTGCATGCACACCCGCATACACAAAGCAGTGTGTATATGGAGAAGCATTCAAGGAGAGAGCACTGAGCCATGCTTCCCCAAAGGATACATCTAAGACAAGTGGAGGCACTAAGCTCCCCTCCCCAATGGTAGCAATATTATGTGATACCATTACCATCTACTACTGCAGTATTCACCTTGAAGTAAGATTCAGCTATAAACTATATAACGCTAGTACAAAGTTTACTTATTGTCAGTGAATAACCTCTCCAAATTTGAAAACCTGAAATTAATCTCAAACAAAAAAGGAATAACCAAAGGTGGATGACTAGAAATTATTACACAGGTTAATTCCAAATTAGGAACTGCCGGTTTTAAGATGGTGGAATAGAGTTTATGTACAATTGATCGCTGCATGATTTGCATTTGGAGACATTAATTTCAGTTCTCTAATGCAGATTTCTGCATTAACGTCAACTGGATGTTCCACTTAGTGGATTTGTACTAGTGCTACTGAGTCTGTGCACCTGGCAGCGGTCCTTTTTGAAAAATCAAATATTGAGAATGCAACCTTCCCCTGCCATGACGTCAATATGCTTTTTACATTATCACATTGTGAGCTGTTCAATAACCATCATTGGATTTGTTCTCCCAACAATGACTCACAGCTCCTTAATATAGATTGTTACGTAAAGTCAACTTAAAGTTCCATTTTAGAGATTCTGAGCCATCGCTACGGTGTTTCGTGCATTTTTTAGCTACATTCTTTGGAGTGGATCAGGCATTGTGGGCACGTCCATGTTTTGTCTGAATATGCATACCATTCATATACATTCTATCCAAGTGTATGGTATAATTTTATTAAAATGGGTGTGGAGACTTAAAAATATGATGCATGTTCAAATAAAATCTGCCCAAGCTGTGCCAAGTGGACATACATAGGAGGCATATAGATGTCACATCTGATGCAATAAGCACACATCAATGTGCAATTGTGCATGTGTTCAATGTCTGTGCAGTATTAATTGATTTTACTGAAGATAGTTGGAAAAATAACTAATGTGATACAGAATCCATCCAAGGTAGATCAGTGAGCAAAAATGTGCCGTGGTCATAGAAAAATATGGTCACTAACACCATATTCCCCAAATGCCTAGCAAGGTGTGCACATCAATGCCATCCACTTCAAAAACACACTAGACAGCCTGCATACAACCATCAAGAATAAGAGGCCCAGCAGGCTTTAGCATGTTGTGATTCTGCTCCACGACAATGCTCATCCACATGTCACAAACAATGTGAAGGAAGCATTAGCACGGAAATAGTAGAAAATTCTGTCTGCAATATCCAGTCCACAGCTGCGATCTGTCACATCTGACTTTTATTTGTTCTGACCCTTAAATAAACCTGTAAAGGGACAATGATTTGACTCTGATTCAGACACCATGGCCTCGGTGACAAAATGGTTCAATGAACAATGAAAGTCATTTTTCTTGGACAGCATCCGCCATCTACTCAAGCAGTTGGACATGTATCTAAATGCCTATGACAACTTCTTCTATAGAACACTAGTGAGTACTTGCTTCATAACAATTACTTTATTTAATTCTGCCACACCTGCTGATATACCTTACTTATATTTGTAATAATGCCACTGGGCGTGGTTTGAACACACTTTTGTAATTTAAGTAAGGGGAAAAAAATGCAGTCAACACTGTGAGGTCTGAGACACTTCACATCCCTTCAAAATTAAAAAGTATGTGACAGCCTTTAGTTTTAAACTGTAATATAACAGTAAATCATAGAAATGAGCGTGGCTTATAGCGTAAAGTATAAATTAAACTGTAATATAACAGTAAATCATAGAAATGAGCGTGACTCATAGCGTAAAGTATAAATTAAACTGTAATATAACAGTAAATCATAGAAAAGAGCGTGACTCGTAGCGTAAAGTATAAATTAAACTGTAATATAACAGTAAATCATAGAAATGAGCAACCCTTACAGTGTAAAGTATAAATTAAACTGTAATATAACAGTAAATCATAGAAATGAGCATGACTTACATTGTAATGTATAAGCTCTTCATCTTTCTCTACTTCAAGTACATTTGGTCACACAAAACATACAATTATGAAAACTAACCTCCTGGATAGCCAGATCCATAGTCAAATTCTTCTAAAGTGATTCCTTCTTGGAACTCCCAGTTCTTGACTGCATGATCTCTGGAAACCTAAAGATTGAAAGAAAAAAATCATAGATAACTGATTATGCATAAGTAACATGACTCTTAAAGAACCATAATTTTTCTTAAAAGAGGTATAGGAGAGTAAATTTGAAGGTGCTGTTCACTGAATTGTTTAAAGTTGCATAAAAAAATAAAAATAAAATGTGTTCCTTATTCTCTATCTATCTATCTATTGTCCTTTCCAGCCGAAGACGGCACATAGGGCAGAACCACAATTTCAAAAACAGAAACCTTGCATGCCAAAGTGGCACATATTGCAGAGATCACTGCTCTAAAATATATGGCACTGTTTCCATAACAATACTTTTTACAATGACAGCTTGTCAAGCCATCGATCAACCTCCTTAGTCACCTCTTACGACATGCCTGGAAGGTCACAGTGTCACTATTCTTTACTTCCCTCATAGTGAGGCCCCGGTAACACACAGGATGTTCCTTATTATTTTAAGTAATTCAATACCTGATTGAAAAGCAGTTGTAGCCAAATTAATATATTTTTTACTGCCTTTATTCTCAAATAAGCAGTCTCTTTTTACAGACAGTAAATAGCAGGCTGCTACCAATCACTTAAAGCAACTACCAGACACTGTTTTACCAAACAGCTTCTCTCATTGCAGATCTGTCAATATTTTAAATTACACATCCATCAGCAAAAGAAATAAGGCACATTTATGTTGTACGGTCTCATTACTTTTATCTTCTAAATTTGACGTAATTTCATTTTCAAATGTGTCATTTCTTACATTTATTCTCCATATACCAGGATCTTCTGTCAGATTTTGTCAAATTTTTCTTTTAACACTAACAGAAGTCTCCATGGTGTCTTACAGATATCCTTTATCATGATCTATCTATCTATTGTCCTTTCGAGCCAAAGATGGCACATATTGCACAGATCACTGCTTCTAAAAGCAGCACTTTATCATGATGGTGTTGAACAAATAACACTGAGCTTTTGTTAATTTGTAATAATTCTTTACAAATAATGTGTTCATTTGGAAATAAATGAATGCAGTTATAATAACTTTATAGCATTACATACATTCTCATTTCTGATCCAAGTGGCTTCAGAATGTGGCGAGTTAACATGTATAAATCAGAAAATACATATATTTTTAAAATTAAAGATCTCAGATAATTTACCTTTGCACATATACTTGCTGCACTAACAATTGGATACAATGAATCTGCTTTTTTTGCTACTGTGATGTCTATGTCAGGAAATAATTCTTTCAACTTGTTCTGATATTTCACAGGGTCTCCTACTGTATCCACAAAAATCTGACGTCAAGGGAAAAAAGTCAAAATTAATTTGCTAACACAGATAATTGAGTACGAGAGTGAAAATGTGTTAAATGGGTCCAAAATCATATAACATATAGACACATATTTTAAATGATTGTAAGATGTTTTTAAAATTAAATATGTAGTAATGCTGTTTAAATAAGAAAATGATTTCTAAGCATAAGCAATTAGTTCAGAAATTTTTATTGTTCAATTTCTCTAAAACAAACAAATATATCTATCACTGTTATTATGTGTAGTTATGAACTTCTGTTAATTATCGCTGAGCTGAAATAATATAAATAAATAGCAGATATTAAAAGAAAAGCTTTATAACTGTTTATAAAGAAACGAAACAGAAAATCCAACTGCTTGTTTGCTGGTGTTTGCTCCAACAACTGTTGCTCTGGCTCTACATTAACCCTATATTACGATACATTTCTGTAATGCCCGTTTTTTTTACGATACCATAGTAAAAAATACTACTCACACAAAACTGTGAGTAATTTGCAAAAATATTTACTTGGAAATTTTTTTATAAAAACATGCAACAATGACACTTAGGAATAATTCAGATGGATGGAATCGGATAGATTCTTTGACATCACGTCGTAAATTCACGTCATATCTTAAAAATCAAATATGCATTCATGAAGTCTGCGATTTCCAATATGAAATCCCACCTGGGTAGAATTTTCTTTTAATCATGAGTGTTATTGTAAATGTTTACGGCAGATATGTTCATTTTCCACACAATTAGAACACATAAAGCACTAAAGATGAAATAATTACCTTCAACTTACAATATTTTTTAAAGTATTCTCTGTATCTCAGAAATAAAATTGATCACAATGAAGGTTCATAAATGAACAGCACAAACAATTACAATTTTACCTGCGCACAAATAAATGCTACTGCCAGTGCATGTATCGCATATGGTAATTATTTCTCAGTTTCAATCACATTTATTGCCTGTCGAAAGAATTACACTTTGGCTATCTGAAGCCAACCTGAAGTGTACTTTGTCCACTGACTCATCGTTGACATGTCCAGTCCGTTTGTTGCTTGTTCACTGTCGGTATGTTGCTCATTCATTGTCTGTAGGTTCCCATTTGCTGTTATCTTCCTACTTGACTCGTGCAAACAATTAGGATTTAGAATTTTACCTATACGCAGGTAAATGCTACCGCAAGTGCCCATATCGGATGCAGTAATTAATTCTCAGTTTCAATCAGATTTATTGTCAGTCAAAAGCATTATGCTTTGGCTATCTGGTGCATACTTTATTCATTGACCCGTCCATTGCCGGTCTTCTTCTTCTTCTTCTATCCTTTTCCCTATGCCATTGGCGTCGAGGGAAGATGCAATCTGCGATTCTTTGCTCTTCTGTTGGCCTCTTCTGGTGTTATCCCTCCTAATGACTCTAGTACTCCTTTTATCCATCTCTTTCTCGGTCTTCCTCTTACTCTGGCATTTTCGATGCGTTTGTTTATAGCTCTTTGAGCCATTGTTAGTTCTTTTTGTCTTGTTATGTGACCGATCCATTTTATCTGTTGTTCCTTTATGTATTTGATGGCTGGTTCAATTTCTTCCTCAGGTCAGTGTTTTTTACTCTGTCCCTTAAGCTGTTTCCTGTCATTCTTCTGACACATTTCATTTCGGTGGTCGTTATCTTTCTTATTGTTCTAGAGTCCAGCGTCCAATTCTGGCACTGATAGCACAGAGTTGGTAGAAAAATTGATTTGTATATTGCCCTTTTTGCTTCTGTACTTATTGCTTTGTTTTCCAATAGTGTTAATACTTGGCCTATAACTTGGCATGCTTTGTTACACATCTATCTATTTCTGTCACTTGGTTATTGTCTTGTGTTAACGTGCTACCCAGATATTTAAAATTGTCTACTTGTTTCAGGGTCGTATTATCTATTATGATGTTTAGTTTTTCTGTCTTTCTCGCTATTGCCATTACTTCGGTTTTATTTATGTTGGTCTTCATGTTGTATTGCTTACAAGTGTTGTTTAGTCTGTTGATATGTTCTTGCAGGTCCTCAGTTGTTTCGTGTACCAGAACTTATAGTATTTCATTTATTTCGTCCTCTCTTCTACTGTTTTCTTGTATGTATATTTCGTTCTCTTTTGTGTTTTCGCTTGCTATCATCATTGTTGATATACTTCCTATGCTTGGGCATGCTAATCTGCATATATTGTCCATATTTATGATGAAAAGTAGGGGGAAAAGCACGCAGCCCTGTCTTACTCCGGAGTTAATGGTGAAATGTTTAGAGTAGCCTGTCGGTATGTTGCCTATTTGTTGTCCAGTACGTTACCTGCACATTCCATTACCGTTTGTTGTTATCTTAGGGTTAGAGTTTATTTTATGTCTCACCCCGTATTTCCTTCAGCCAAATTGGAAAAAAAAAATTTCTTGAAAATTGAGCACATTTAGTAGAGTATATCTTCATTTCATTGTCTGTTTCTGTTGTCCCTGTTTGTTGGCCAAAACGTAAAATATGTTGTATTGTCTTTTTTTTTTTTTTTTTGGTAAAGCCATCACCATACATTGTAGGAGTGCATGTTACACCCTACCACCATTCTCTGCTACCAGCTTTACAGCAGCATTGTACTTATTTTGCCTGTTCCCTTCCTGAAAATTGGCCAAATTTATTATTAAAAAAACAGCAGACTTTTCACAACACCATGGGTTTTTTTTTTACCACGGTGTAAGAAAAGAAATCCAACAAATAAAAAATCCAACACTTAGGGGCCACCAGAATTAATACTTTTTTTTTTTGGGGGGGGGGATATGTTTGCCTGTGGCAAACTGTCGAATTAAGAAAAAAATGTATTTTGAGGCAATAATTTTTACGCTGGTATCGCGGTCTAGGAATAAATTGCATTCTGTTGTGATTTAGTGAGCTGAAATAGTTTTACCTTGTGATCAAACACATCTGACTTCATAATATTTGTTAATTTTTCTACTAATAAATAATTTAATTTGACCAGTTTGGTTAGCATATTTCCAGGAACACAATAATGAAGTAAAGCAGTGTCTTTGTCAGCTTTGGTACACTGATTCGGAAGCCAGCAGTCAATTGTGGGTTGATAACGACTGTTAGCTTATTCACTAAGTGCTATTTTTAATTTAGAAGTATAATAATGAACAGCTGATTTCCAACAACAACAAGAAAACAAACAAGGAGTGAAAGATCTTACCTCTGCAACATTCACACCTCTATCAAGTGCAGTGTTGATTAGTCTGATAGCACAATCATGAGACAAGGCATTTAAGTTATATTTTTCTCTGAAACAAAAACAAAAATAGGTAGCTAAACTGATGCAAATGATGCAATCAAATCTTGATACAGGAACCAAATAGCTTCACATAATATTTACAGAAGTATGAGCAAAAGAAGAAAGTGTCAAGAAGACTAACTAAAAGCTACATATATGCACAATTATGCAAAGGAAAATGGCAATATAAAAGAGAGCATGATTCATACAAGGATATATTATTCATACCTATCAATGATGAACATCTCAGACCATTTGTTTGAGGTTACTAAGAAACTGAAACCTCTAGTGCACTGAGATGCTTCTGCTAAACTGTAATCATTTCATGAACTCTGCTGTCTACTTCTGTCAAGAGAGCCTGGTGGTGTTGTGGTGGTTAATACATATGCCTGTCAACCTGAGGGTTCAGGCTTCAAATGTTAGTTGGTCAAACAATTGTTCTGGTCTTAAAAAGCTCTTGGGGTCCACACAGCCTCTTTAAATGGGCACAAATGATACTTTCTGGAAAGGAAAGGCAGCAAGGAGGGGGAACTGGCTATCCTACATCATAAAGTTGTGGCTTAATACAATAAAGTCACTAACACTTCCTTATTCAACAGCAAATGCTATCGGACAACCTATACTATCAAGCTACCATATGAATCAATTACCTGATGTGACAAAAATTTGAATTATGTGTGTGATATGTCACTTGTCAATGAAAGGTGAATGTTTGTGAAGTTCACTCTCCAAAAGTGTTGCAATTGTGTGGTGTTAACATCATGTCACTAGAGCTTCACTCTCCAAGAGTGTTTGTGTGTGTGGTGTTAACATCAGGTCACTAGAGCATCACTCTCCAAGAGTGTTTGTGTGTGTGGTGTTAACATCATGTCACTAGAGCATCACTCTCCAAGAGTGTTTGTGTGTGTGGTGTTAACATCATGTCACTAGAGCATCACTCTCCAAGAGTGTTTGTGTGTGTGGTGTTAACATCAGGTCACTAGAGCATCACTCTCCAAGAGTGTTTGTGTGTGTGGTGTTAACATCAGGTCAATAGAGCATCACTCTCCAAGAGTGTTTGTGTGTGTGGTGTTAACATCAGGTCAATAGAGCTTCACTCTCCAAGAGAGTTGTGTGTGTGGTGTTAACATCAGGTCAATAGAGCATCACTCTCCAAGAGTGTTTGTGTGTGTGGTGTTAACATCATGTCACTAGAGCATCACTCTCCAAGAGTGTTTGTGTGTGTGGTGTTAACATCAGGTCACTAGAGCATCACTCTCCAAGAGAGTTGTGTGTGTGGTGTTAACATCATGTCACTAGAGCATCTCTCCGAGAGAGTTGTGTGTGTGGTGTTAACATCAGGTCACTAGAGCATCTCTCCGAGAGAGTTGTGTGTGTGGTGTTAACATCAGGTCACTAGAGCATCATTCTCCAAGAGAGTTGTGTGTGTGGTGTTAACATCGTGTCATTAGAGCATCACTCTCCAAGAGTGTTGTGTGTGTGGTGTTTTAACATCATGTCACTAGAGTATCACTCTCCAAGAGAGTTTGTGTGGTGTTAACATAATGCCACTAGAGCTTCACTCTCCAAGAGAGTTGTGTGTGTGGTGTTAACATAATGCCACTAGAGCTTCACTCTCCAAGAGAGTTGTGTGTGTGGTATTAACATAATGCCACTAGAGCTTCACTCTCCAAGAGAGTTGTGTGTGTGGTGTTAACATAATGCCACTAGAGCTTCACTCTCCAAGAGAGTTGTGTGTGTGGTATTAACATAATGCCACTAGAGCTTCACTCTCCAAGAGAGTTGTGTGTGTGGTATTAACATAATGCCACTAGAGCTTCACTCTCCAAGAGAGTTGTGTGTGTGGTGTTAACATAATGCCACTAGAGCTTCACTCTCCAAGAGAGTTGTGTGTGTGGTGTTAACATAATGCCACTAGAGCATCACTCTCCAAGAGAGTTGTGTGTGTGGTATTAACATAATGCCACTAGAGCTTCACTCTCCAAGAGTGTTGTGTGTGTGGTATTAACATAATGCCACTAGAGCTTCACTCTCCAAGAGTGTTGTGTGTGTGGTATTAACATAATGCCACTAGAGCTTCACTCTCCAAGAGAGTTGTATGTGTGGTGTTAACATAATGCCACTAGAGCATCACTCTCCAAGAGAGTTGTGTGTGTGGTATTAACATAATGCCACTAGAGCTTCACTCTCCAAGAGTGTTGCGTGTGTGGTGTTAACATCATGTCACTAGAGCTTCACTCTCTAAGAGTGTTATGTGTGTGGTGTTAACATCATGCTAGCAACACCATTGATTGATGTGTATTAACTCTCATCAATGTTCTTCTCAGTGTCTCTCTGGGTCTTCCTCTCTTCCTCTTACCTGTTGTCTCCCACATGAGGGCTTGCTTTGCTATTCGGTTATTATCTCTTCTCATCACATGTCCAACATATGACCATCGTCTTTTCTTTATTACTGAAGATATTACATATATATTAGCTAAACTAATATCAAATTTAGATAACTGCCAAGAACTATCATGAACTTTGCATGAAAGTACAGGGAATTTAGAAGAAAAAAACCTTCTCAACATGCTTGAAGAGATGTATGCTGGTGAGATTATTTCCACCATCCAGCCTAGCATATCAAGTGACTCATTCATTTTCAAAAAGATGTTGTCTCTCTGCTCCTCAGTCAATGTCTTTGAATCTGTATGAAGAAAATGAAAACAAACAGGTAAATAGATGTGCAAATTAAACTGTCATAAATGTTAGTTATATGAAATAATATCTGCTGTTAGCAGAGCAATTAATACATTTTTAAAAGAATGAAGAAAAAAAACCCACCTGCAAACTTCATTTCTGTAAACTTTTCCTTATCTGCTATTGGACTAAAGCAGATGCCATATACCATTGGCCCTGTGATAGCAAAGTCAGAAAAATTACATATATAAATACTAAAGACTTATCAAACATTCATAAAGCTTCAAGTCTAAATTTTTTCTGAGATTAAAATATAAACCTGACATTAAGGTTGATGAGCAGCATGTTTCCATGCTTAAATTTATGCTGAAACAATAATTCTTGTTCAAACATCAATAATTGTTTTTTTCTTATTTTGTGTTCACCTGGCAATTACTCCCTTTTTTTGTAATGTCCATTAAGAGACTAATTGGATGTAGTTATTGTTTACAGCAAGCCATTGTATCTACATCTTTCGGCCCAATACATCCAAATTCAATACTACTTTTTGTTTTCTGGGTTGCCTTTCCTCAATCTCTGCTTGTTTAGTCAGACTGAATAATCCTAAATATGATACCTACATGTAGTGTGCTTCGTTACATTCTGTAGTACAAAATACTACTACTTAATTGTAACATTAGGAGCACTAAACATAGTATTTGCTTTGAACTTTTGACACATAAATGTGTGTTTATCAATTACACACAGAGTGAACTTGGATTTCCTGTTTCTGGTCGATTTATCACCTGAATTGACCGCTTGGACTGGATGTGATATTTTGTCTATTCAGACAGACGCCGTAAATTCGTCATTATATTAGGCTACATCAAAGCATTATTTGCTGAGTTTCCTCAAGTCACAAAAAGTTGTTAGATGTCGCCGACAACTGAGAAAATTTCCTTGGTCAGAGGGAAAAAAAATAGACAAATTTGTTGAAATTTTTTTCATATCATAGGATCGTATCTCACAAAATAGAGAGGAAAAAAATCTGACATCAATAGTAACAAATTAATAACTCAGGGGTCACCGGAAGTAGTAATTAGAAAGGTACACAGCATGGGGTAATGTTTGTACAACACAAACTATCAAATTTGGAATAATTTGTGTTTTGACTCAGCAATTTTTACTACAGTATCATAATCAAGGGTTAATCAACATGAGAGCTACTACAGGGATATGGAGTGTGATCATCATCTGTTGTTTGTTGATACTGATGCAAGCAAACAAGTATGAGTCAATGATCACTTTCAGCCTTGGTATTAAATTGGGATGTATCATACAAAAGTATTAAATGGCTTTCTAATTTTCATAAATTTAGCACTATGGAGTTGTCCAATGAAGATGATCTGTCGACTAAACTATTTTTCATAAATTTATAAATGGTATTTCCCAAGTGACTCATGTTAATTTCCACTTACGATCTGTTTTTATTGGTCTGTTGTTTTATATAAATATCTCTTCAATGTTGCTATAATTGTGTCCTTTATTTTCTACATTTTTATGTGGCTACAACAAATGTATGAGGATCATAACAAGTTTTGCCCTTTACTAAGAAATCATCAAGACAGAATGTTATGTGAATCTGTGAACTGGAGACATGGTTCAGAGCCCAATATTGAGGAATTCTACAACCAGGGCATCAGGAAGGTGAAAAAGCGGCAGATGAAACGCAATACTTTTAGGGGTGAATACAAAGAGGACTAAAAATCACCCCAATTTTCAGGTACATGCCTTGACTCCATACTTCAGTGAAAAACTTTCTGACCAACCAATGACACTGCTTGAAACAAGCTGAATCAGTTTCCTACCAAAATTATCTTTCACACAGCCTCTCATTTGCTATGCACTTAAAAATTTCAACCAAAATGTGTGCAGTTATATTGATAGCATTTCTGTCTGCCTTAGTGATTTCTTTGTAAAGTGCAAAACTCTACTGTAACTTAGTTTTGTGCTCAACTTATTTTAATTCATAGTTCATTGTTAGAGTTGATAAGACTGCCTTCTGAGCAAACCAAAAGGTATTCAGTTGTTTTCAGCTTATGAGAAAATGAGAGCATGATTATGACTCTAGATGCATGCTAATTATGCACACATATAGATTGTCTGTCCTTGCTGATCATCATTCCTACTTAATCAATGCTTTAGTCAAAATTGTTGCTGTCTCAAAACTGCAATCTCATCAATATTTGTGTTCAATTCCAACATATAACTATGATTATTGTTATGGAAGGCCCCGGTATCACTGTAAACGAATTAAAATCCATAATTGCTCAACAGCCCGTGCCAGTGTTAACCCAAATTAATATCTCATCTCCTAAACAAAGAAAGGTAGCTGCAGTCCCCATCATAGCAGTCTCAGTACATGCCAAAAGACATAAGGCGAAATCACACAGAAAGTGATGATGATGATGATGATGATGATGCGTTCGTCCGATGATTTGAGGTATTCTAACGGATACGAACCGTAGACTTCCTCCTCGTCATCCGCCCTTAAAAGGACGTTAAGTGGACGTAGTTACGTTGTGTTGCAGTTTGCAGTGTAACACTGTGATATCTGCGCCTTTCGGCCCAACACATCCGATTTCAGCCGACGCTTTTTTGTGTACCGGGTTCGTCTTCCCACTTCGATCCCTGCTCGCTTGGCCAGACTAGACAGGTTAGTCTGTTTCTAGAGGCACCACGAAGAGGTGTAGCAGGGTCTGGATGGTTCTGGTTCACCGATCCTGGCGCAAGCCATCAGTTATGAGTCACTGACGACTTCCAGCTCTGGTGCTGGGGGGGACACAGAAAGTGAACACACCCATCTGTTCCTCGTCATACGATATCATCATTCATCGTAAGCAATCGGAATATTGAAATACGATCAAAATGGATGAAATGCGCAGCCCACAATGTACACAGAGCGCTTAACTCAGTAGCTCCGGCAGCAAGCCGGACATGTAAAATGGGGAAACTGCAACAAGGAACACTTTTCAAACACCGCCTTTAAAGGTTCTTGCCGCCTATCCACCATATTGACTGGAAGTATAACACATAACTGTTGAATAACAAATGATATCCCCTTCATTGCTGCTTTTGAGCTGTACACAATTCTTACCTAGCACAGGTCCTCGCCCTGCCTCATCAATGCCAAGCCAGCAACGCTCTGTTTTAAGCCTCTCGCATATTGGAGACTCAATTAAGCAGTTTTTACTGCGATTTTCCTCATACTTTGATTGATTCATTATAAAGGAACATCAAGCACTGTTTAAATTTAAAAAAAAAGAAAATTAATGAACAATGTGATATCATCAATGCATTTAGAACCTTCTTTCTACCTGTGGGGGTGAAAGTTATGGAGGTAAATTATTCGAATGCTCACAGCTTTACAAAGAGAAGACAACACAAGACATAACCTACACTGTTGTTATCCAACAGTCTTTTACATGGTACAGAGACAACACATTTTTTTACACATTTGACTTCATGGTCACTCAATTTACATTTTCTTAAGTGATATACTTCAGTCCTTCCAATGCTGTACAACAGTTATGTCATGTCAGTTATATGAGAAGCAATTTTATCATCTACCCAAGGGGACGAATCAGGGATGAACTAAGATTCTTGCTTTTAATGTTTAAATGTTTGAGTTAAAGAAATGTCCACTAGTCAACCCAGTTGAAAAAAAATGGATACCAGCTGACCTTTCGTTTGCGAAAGAAGCATTTGGTGCGAGCAATAAGGTCTCCCACCCCATCCATAATTTGCCCAAGATAAGTGGAAGCTGTACACTCCAGCCCCCCCTCTCCCTAATGACGGTTATGCTATGGAACGTCTTTACCTTTTACTTAACTTTATTTCAGATTGGCCCTCAGTAAAATTGTGTGTTCAGTTCAAGCCAAATATTTACCTAAGTCCATATGTAGCAGTGCAAAAAACATGCAGCGTTTTCCTGGTAAAGAATCATGTAAAAGAGGTTCAATGTATATCTGTAAATGTGAAATAATGTTACGTGAAGTTGTCTGCGGTGAGAAATTCTTTGACATTCACCATTATTTTGGCTTAAAGTGTTGTGTTAATAGTTTACAGCAAGCTGCAATATCTGTATCTTTCAGCCCAACACATCCATCTTCCACATGAATAAATTTGCTTAACACTTTTGCCTATGCAGCAACCATTTTGGCCCACTCTTTTAAATTTTTAACTGCCATGGATTCTTTAACATGCGCACACATCAGATTTCACTACCTAGAGACCAGGGAAGAGAAAAAACACAAAGAAATCATGATTCAAAGATAAACTTACTTACTTTCAATTCTTTTCTCTGCAACCAACCAATTATTTGAATTACCAGATTCGTATGTACACAGATGGATCAGCATAGAATGTAGTAAAGAATGGGGGAGCAGGCGCATACATAGAGTACCCAAATAACTCTAGGGATATGAATAAAATAGCAGCATGCAAATATTGTCACAATTATGGTGCAGAAAATCCAAGCAATAAAGTTGGCAACAGAAAAACTGTTGAACAGTAATCTTAGCCCACAGCTTATAGTGTTTTTGACAGATGCAAGATCAGTACTCCAGGCACCACAATCCAAAAAATTGCCACATCTGCAGATTTTATTGACTGAATTCTGCAAGCACCACAGGGTTGCCCTGCAGTGGATCCCTTCTCACTGTGGAATACCAGGAAACGAGAAAGTGGATCAGCTGGCAAAGGATGGTGCAACAGGCACACAACCAGATGCACCGGTTACATACCATCATAAGAAACAGATAATCAAATCAATCAAAAGACCACAAGCCCCAAATCAGGATGCCTTTCATAAAATGGATAGATGTGAACAAGTTATCAGTATACGCCTCAGAACAGGACACAATCAACTCCACAGTCACATGTATACTATACAAAATTCAAGATCGACACACCAATTACATGGACATGTGGACAGGCGCCCCAGACTGCTGAACACATACTTCAAAACTGCAATGAATATAGTAGACTGAGGAAAATCCATTGGCCCATAGATACAACACTACAGGCAAAACTATACTACTACTATACTAGTATACTATAAGTATAAGGGCCACTGCAGAATTACAAAAGACAGTACAATTTATAAATTATACTATACAGGAAACAATATTGCAGATAAAGACAATACTTCAGGAGGCAAACGAAAGATAGATAAATAGTTTTGAATTACCAATACAATCAATGACTGAAACAGGAAACATAAAGTCAATTTCAAAGTCTCAGCTAAAAAAGTCAGTCAGTGATGAGTGAGTGTTGAATACAGTTTGAATGTATAACTCAACTGTAAGTTATTGAGTTAGTGAGTCATCATCATTGCACTCCGAACATGTCCATAGGTGCTCAGATCCCCTCCTCAGCAAGTCCCGCAGTGTCCAGCGACTGACGACTCCAGTTCTGTGTTGGTTGATTGATAAGTCTAAGTCTTCTTACACTTAGTCTTACACGCCCACTAAGTTTCTCATTTCTGGCTGTGTCCATCTTAACTCCCATCTCTTTCATCCTTACTAATACTACTTCATCTTACTACTTACTGCACAAGCAACTCAGGCAACTGTATGTAAGGTAAGTATGTATGCAAAATAAGTAACACAGTAAGTTAGTCGACAATGACAAGTAGTTGTTTAAGTATAGTACAGTGAGTACAGTTAGCCTGAAAAATGTTTAATAATATATTTAAATATGCAATGCCGCTGAGTGCCGATGGTCAGAATGAGAATAATAATAATATTTATTATTTATAATAAATATAATATAATTCTGAAACTCAGGTGACTGATGATGAACAACAAGATGTTATTAGATGGTGTTGTCTAGTGTTGAACTTAACAGACCTCATGGCCACCGAAATTTTAAAACAAAAACTTTGTACTGTTAAGTCACACCACTTGAAATGAAACATGTATTGAAATTCCCACCTTTCCAGTACAGCTGTAACTGTAAAGATGAGCATCTAAGATAAATCAGTAAACGCGCGCACAGAGTAAAACACAGAAACCGCTGCAGACTTAAACTAACTTCAACACAAATAACGAAACGCTTTCTTCGTTGATGAAACATTTCTCATTTTAAAGACTATCTGGAATCGCAGGACATTCACCACCAATGCCTGAAATTCTTAACAGAAGAATGAAGGGTTGAAAAACAAATTGATTTTAATATCGTGTTGAATCTTCTATTTTCTTAAATCAAGTCAATAAAAGGGTGCCTGAGAAAAATGCAAACATAATACAAAGATAATACAAATAACGATTGGCACCAGGGGCGTATCCGTAATTCAGGCTAGGATATCTGCGAACCCCGGCCGGCTAGGAATCAAATACTGAAAAGTAATTTGAAAGGATACAAAAGTTTGTTCATTTCAATAAGAGAAAGAAATCTGTCAAAATAAGTGCTCCAGCACCCAGTTGAATGGTCTTCGCTCAAAATGTCAGCTATCTCTAGTATTGCTATAGCAACGGGTGGGTGACTTGGGTGGGAAGTGACGTGTATCAATGCCATCTGTATCCAGGGAATCAAAGGAGGAAGAGGTATGTACTACAGCACTCAGAAAAAAATGACAAAGAAACAACAACAGAAAAAAACAAAGAACGATATATGGTCCGAAGCAGGATCGAACCCGTACTCCATGGCACTGCGCCTTGCCACGAGAAGCCGAACGCTTAGGAACACTGCCACTCAGCTAACTTAAAAATTAGCTATTGCGAACAATGTCTTACGCGAAGGCGTTCTTATGACTATAGCATAGGGTTACGATCACAGCTCGGGAATAAATTGTATTTCTGTACTTTCCTATTAAGGCAAGTATCTCCCAGTAGGGCTGAATACTTGTTGCAGACAAACATTTATTGGACGAAACTGCACGAATAGTAGTTTCCAGTGGTCTTTATACTGGTGAAAAATAATAATAAAATAATATTATTATAGAATCGCCTCCAAAGTTTCCATCTATACTCTATATATGTACATTGGCATAGGTTGGTTGTACCTATTTTGAATTTGGTGAACATGTGATTTCTCATTCTATTGTGGTCAGTGCGTAGGTGAAGTATGATGACTGAATCCCTACTTGATAGTTGGTGGTATCCGTCCCTCTCGTTATGCTTTGGGTGTTCTCGTTTCCATTTTTCACGGTACTGACCTTTGAGGATGGATTTGGCTTCATCATAACTGAGGGGATGGTTCTCTTGTGGTAATCTCCCTCCCTCTTTAGCTAATTTGTCTGCGCGTTCATTCCCGTGTATATTACAGTGTGATGGTATCCACTGAATGACTACTCTCTGGAAGCTATTGCATAGTTGGTCAAGGGTTGTTCTCAAGTCTTCTAGTTCATTGTTCTTGGGGCTTTTTAGAGCCGATAGTACTGACAGAGCATCAGTCAGAATCACCAATTTATTGTGTATGTTATTTTTGAGTTGAATAACCAGTGTTACAGCATCTCTGAGGGCCTCAGTTTCTGCTTTAAAGTTGTTTGAGAATTTTCCAGTAGCTATTGACTTGGCGATCTCGTCCTGGTTATTCAGCGTCAAGAACACACCACCCCCTCCATTTCTGGTGGCATTTGTAGCAGAGCCATCTGTATATATGTGGGACCAATAGTCCTGTTGGTAGGCATCGTGTATGTATTTTTTCTTTCTGTGTCTGATTGGGTGCCTTTTTTCATGATTCCTGTTATATTTTCCATAAGTTCTGGTGTTTTATGTTTCCCATGAGGAGACATATCAGATGGGCCCAAGGGTTTCGGTATTGTTTGGGAAAGTACTGGGTCTCCAGTAGTTAGTTCATTGGCGAGTGCAGCGAAGTTGCTCCTCTTTAGTCGTACAATTCCTAAACCAGTAATCCTTTGATGCATGGGGTGGCTAAAGAGCCTTCTATATTTCTCCGCTTGTTGCAATACTTTAGTGACCAGTCTGTCATCTAAGGGTTGTAAACCTGTTACTGTTTCTAGAGTCTTGATAGGTGTAGATTTCATAGCACCAGTGATGATACGGGCAGCTTGGTTCTGTGTTCTGTTAATTTTGCTAAGGTGTGATTTGGAAGCCATAGCCCAGGCTGTGACTCCATACTCTAGGACTGGTCTGACCCTTCCTACGTATAGTCTTTTCAAGATATTGCTATCTGCTCCCCAAAACTGATTGTTAGGGCTTTTTTTGTGGTTAATGCCCTCTGCATTCCAGTGTATTATATTCAGCTGTTTCTTGAAGCCTTTCCGGTCAGCGGTAGTTTCTCTCTGGTACTATTTCCTAGCTCTCCAAAATAGGTCAGGGTGACCACCAATGACTTGGGGTGGATCCCTTCGTGGCACGTGGCCCAACAATCCACCTGCCGGGGGGGGGGGGGGGCCTCCAGAGACAGAACATCATAATTAGAGTCTGTTAGATCCATTCTGATTGGACACATGTTAAAACGTTGCACTGTGTTCTGCGCCAGTGGCCCAGTGCATCCGATTTCTGCCAGCATTTTATTCAGGTTTGCTTTCCTTAGCCTTTGATTGTCCCCAATCTTCCTGCAAGGCAGCAGATTCTGATTCTGATCCTATATATATATATATATATATATATATATATATATAGTGATAATTGTCTCCATTTGGTACTTTCATCATCATCACCAAGTACCGTGCCTGCTGGCGTAGGTGATCATGTCTCTCCACAACTTTCGATTTCGACAGTTACTTATCATTTCCGTTGAGACCTCCTGCCAAGCCATTCTCTTAAGCTGTCTGGTATCATTTCTCTTTGCAAACATGAACAAGTCAAAGAAAGATAAAGTAAATCCGTCAACCAGGAAAGAGAAGGGCTCTCTGTCTAAGAGATGTATGACGCAATCCGGAGAAAGCCATAAGGAGTCCGGGTTGCCGACTCACCCTTTGTCTACCAGGAAATCATCCAGAATTGGCACCTGGAATGTTCGTACCCTTAACGAACAGGGAAAAGCGGCACAAGTGGCAGCAGAAATGAACAACTACAAGATAGATATTCTGGGAATGTGTGAAACAAGATGGCTGGGAGCGGAGAGAATAAAATTGAATACAGGGGAGATGATTTTATCATCAGGACACCAGGAACCAGGAGCACAACATAGCGAAGGGGTAGCTATAATGCTATCAAAGAATGCACAGAAGACACTAATAGAATGGGAGGCAGTGGGACCAAGACTGGTGAGAGCAACATTTAGAACAACCAAAAACAAAATAAAATTACACATTATACAATGCTATGCACCAACCAACGATAAAGATGACTCAGTTAAAGATGATTTTTATAAACAGCTACAATGCCAGATGGATGCAAGACGAGCCAAGGATATTATAATCTTGATGGGAGACCTAAATGCTAAGGTAGGATCAGACAACAGAGGCTTTGAAGAGATTATGGGAAAACATGGACTTGGAGATATAAACGAGAATGGAGAGATATTTGTGAATTTCTGCGCCCTTAATCAAATGAGCCTAGGAGGAACAATATTCCAACATAAAAGAATACACAAAGCTACATGGGTGTCACCAGATCATAGAACGGAAAATCAAATTGATCACATATGTATTAATAATAAGTTTAAGTCATCCTTACAGGATGTAAAAGTATATAGAGGGGCAGATATAGCTTCTGATCATCATCTTCTGTTAGCCAAACTTAAAATTAAATTAAAAAGGTATACTACAACGAATAAGGGCAGAACGTATTTCAATGTAGGGTTTCTTAAAGAACAAGGAATTAAAGATAAATTCGCAGTCACAATATCAAACAAATACCAAGTCCTCCAACAACTAGAAAATACTATAAATATAGATCATTGGAAACAGGTAAAAAATATATGGAAAGAGACATGCGAAGAAACACTGGGGAAAAGAGAACGCCAGAATAAGGCATGGATGACAGCAGAGACCCTGGATAAAATTAAAGAAAGAAAGAACAAGAAAGCAGACATAAATAAAAGCAAAACAAGAAGTAATAAAGCCAAGATACAGGAAGCTTACACAGAGGTGAATAAAGAAGTGAGAAGATGCATTAAAAGGGATAAGAGGAAATATATAGATGAATTAGCTAAAGAGGCAGAAGAAGCAGCAAATAAAGGGAATATGAAAGAACTGTACAACAGCACAAAGAAATTAGGTGGAAAATACAAACAGATCAACGCCTTTATCAAAGATAAGAAAGGAAATCTGCTTAGTAATATAAAGGAACAAATGGAGAGATGGAAGGAGCACTTTGAAGAACTTTTGAACAGACCTGGCTCAAATAATCCTCCAGATATACTACCAGCAGAAGAAGAATTACACGTTAACTGCGGAAAACCAAGCAAAGAAGAAATAATGAAAGCCATCAAACTGTTAAAAGATGGTAAAGCCACAGGACCAGATGAAATTCCTTCGGAAGCCATCAAAGCAGATATTATCACCTCTACCAAGATGTTACATAATCTATTGGATAAAATTTGGGAGAGGGAAGAAATACCTAAAGACTGGAGAGAAGGTTATATGATCAAACTACCAAAGAAAGGAAGTTTACAGGAGTGCACAAATTATAGGGGAATTATGCTACTATCAGTGCCAGGAAAAATATTAGGCAGAATCATTCTGGAGAGAATAAAAGAGGCTATAGAGAAACACTTGAGAGATGAACAAGCAGGTTTTAGGAAGAACAGATCATGTGCTGATCAAATAACTACTCTACGTATAATAGTTGAACAAAGTTTAGAACTAAAATCCCCACTTTATATTGGATTCATAGATTACGAAAAGGCATTTGATAGTTTAGACAGAAGAATGCTTTGGAAGTTGCTGAGTCATTATGGAATCCCCATAAAGTTTATTAACCTGATAAAAACAATGTATGAAGGAACAAAATGTAGTGTGGTGCATGAAGGACAACTTACAGAAGCATTTGAAATAAGAACAGGAGTAAGGCAAGGATGCCTTCTGTCTCCATTTCTCTTTCTACTGGCCATAGATTGGATTATGAAAATAACTCAAAACAACAGAAATGGGATCCAGTGGTCACTGACCAAACAACTTGATGATTTAGACTTTGCTGATGACATAGCTCTCCTATCACACAGCCACCAACAGATGCAAGATAAAATGAGTATATTAGATGAGAGATCACAACAGCTAGGACTAAAGATTAATAGAGATAAGACCAACATTATGAGAATTAATGCAGTTGGCAATAACCAAATAAAACTAGGAGAAATACCTCTACTAGACGTACAATCTTATATATATCTGGGCAGTAATATAGATAAAGAGGGAGGAACAGAAAACGATACCAAAATAAGGATATCAAAAGCAAGAGGAGCTTTCATTGCACTGGGAAACATATGGAAATCCAAAGAAATTAGGCTAAATACAAAAATACAAATTTTCAACTCCAATGTTAAGTCGGTTCTATTATATGGCTGTGAAACATGGAGAATAACAAAATTGACAATCACGAAGGTACAGACTTTCATTAATGGATGCTTGCGCAGAATAAAGGGATGGAAATGGCAGGACAAAGTCACAAACGTGGAATTATGGAAATGTACCGGTCAAATACCAGTGGATAAAGAAATACAGCGAAGACGATGGCGATGGATAGGACACACACTACGGAAACCAACTGAGAGTATTACACAACAGGCCCTTTTTTGGAATCCCCAGGGGAAAAGACAAAGAGGAAGACCAAGGAATTCTTGGAGAAGACAGATTGAAGCAGAGATGAAGATGATGGGGAAGACATGGAATGATCTTAAAAGAATTGCAAAAAACAGAACGACTTGGAAAGTGTTTGTTGAAGACCTATGCTCCACTGGGAGCTAAAAGGTAGAAGAATCCTTTGATGCATGGGGTGGCTAAAGAGCCTTCTATATTTCTCCGCTTGTTGCAATACTTTAGTGACCCGTCTGTCATCTAAGGGTTGTAAACCTGTTACTGTTTCTAGAGTCTTGATAGGTGTAGATTTCATAGCACCAGTGATGATACGGGCAGCTTGGTTCTGTGTTCTGTTAATTTTGCTAAGGTGTGATTTGGAAGCCATAGCCCAGGCTGTGACTCCATACTCTAGGACTGGTCTGACCCTTCCTACGTATAGTCTTTTCAAGATATTGCTATCTGCTCCCCAAAACTGATTGTTTGGGCTTTTTTTGTGGTTAATGCCCTCTGCATTCCAGTGTATTATATTCAGCTGTTTCTTGAAGCCTTTCCGGTCAGCGGTAGTTTCTCTCTGGTACTATTTCCTAGCTCTCCAAAATAGGTCAGGGTGACCACCAATGACTTGGGGTGGATCCCTTCGTGGCACGTGGCCCAACAATCCACCTGCCGGGGGGGGGGGGCCTCCAGAGACAGAACATCATAATTAGAGTCTGTTAGATCCATTCTGATTGGACACATGTTAAAACGTTGCACTGTGTTCTGCGCCAGTGGCCCAGTGCATCCGATTTCTGCCAGCATTTTATTCAGGTTTGCTTTCCTTAGCCTTTGATTGTCCCCAATCTTCCTGCAAGGCAGCAGATTCTGATTCTGATCCTATATATATATATATATATATATATATATATATATAGTGATAATTGTCTCCATTTGGTACTTTCATCATCATCACCAAGTACCGTGCCTGCTGGCGTAGGTGATCATGTCTCTCCACAACTTTCGATTTCGACAGTTACTTATCATTTCCGTTGAGACCTCCTGCCAAGCCATTCTCTTAAGCTGTCTGGTATCATTTCTCTTTGCTTCCCTCTATCTCTTCGTACCTCGATTTTTCCATTTGTTACAATATATTCTAGTTTTTACCCTTCTCATAACATGGCCAAAGAATGATGATTGTTTCTTCCTAATATTGTAAACTAGCACTCTTTTTGCTTTTGCCTCTTTCATAACGTTTTCATTACTCTTCAAGCTGTCCATGGTATTCTCAACATTCTTCTGAAAAATCACATTTCTACAGTCTCCAGTGAATTTCTCTGTCCCATTGTCCATGATTCACATCCATATGTTAAAACTGGCTCTACATAACATTTAATAACTCTTTTTCTAGTTTCTATTGTCAAAAATGGATTGCACAGTATCTTTCTCATTTTTTGGAAAGCTGCTTTTGATTGAGCTATTCATTATTATCATTATTATTATTATAGATATATGATACAGTAAATATCAAATAGCAGGATAATGCAACCAACTCAAACGTCTTGGAACGAGCTAATTCCTCTTCATCATGGTAACACTTAGAATTCAGAGACTAAGGTGGTTGGGTATAATAAGAGGGATAGACAACAAACTCTTTCTAAAACAGAATGGTGAACTTAGAGAAGGAAAGAGATCAGACGGTAGAAAACTACTGAGATATAAGTATGAGTACAGGTGATACTTCTCTGTCAGCGAAAGATATTGTGAGAATCTGGCAACAGATAGTAGCACACGGAGAACACAAATAATAAATGACACAGCAGCACATTCTTCTTTCATTCATAATGTGTCCATCCTGGGACTGTCAGCATTGGAGACAGAACAGTTACCAACCTAAGTTTTGCGGATGATATAGATGGACTGGCTGGCAGTATATCAGAGCTCGAACTCTTGGGACGCTTAGATAGCACTGCAGGAGCTTACGGAATGGAGATCAATGTCGACAAAAACCCAAATAATGACAAACAAGACACTGCAGTAGTAGAAGAACAACACGCATAGACGGAGAACATCTCAAGGACAACAACAAAAATTCAAATATCTCATCTCTATTATTGCTAACGAAGGATTAAGACCAGAAAAGCATAAGCGATGGCAGCAATGACACGACTTAACCATATATTGTTGTTGTTGTTGCGTTCGCCAGCTTTCAACTCTGACGAAGTCCCTAGAGACTAGAAACTGAATTTTGCGTGTTAATCCATTTTTTCCCTGGCAGCCGTGTGCACAGGGGTCCCTCGCCGCACGGGCAGATAACTCCGAATTCGGAGGTACTCATGTTTTTTTCCGTCGATGAGTAACTGACGTTTCAAGCCGGGCCTCGCTGCTGAGACCATGGGTGGTTGTCGCAGAGAGAAATCGTAAATACAAATTCCAACCGGTGGAGTCGAGATTTGAACCCATAACCTCTCTGTCCCGAGGCCGGCGTCCTGCCTCGAGATCAACCAGTCCATGTACTTGGAATATGAGGAAACTGCAACAAGGAACACTTTTCATGCATAGCCTGCAATGGTTCCTGCCACCTATCCACCATATACCAGAAGTTCACGTCCTCTCGAAAGTGATGATCGTCATATTTCTTTAAAAATGTATAGCGCTTGATGATGTTAGGCCATCGCTGTTGACTCCAATTTCGAACATACAAACACACAGTTAGTCGTCAGATTATCCCCGTCGCATATCAAACGACAGACCGTAAGATTAGCGTAACGCCGGTCTAGGGATTTACGATGAGCTATTACAATAAAGTAACACACATAACAATGGCGCAAGTACAGAAATGACGTGCCCTTTAGATTGTTGATTACTCTAGTGAATGTATCCTACAACGAACAGAACACGGTGCAAATTCCCTAAAGAGATAAAACTGCGGCTGACGAAGCATTTCACATTAATAAGTAACATGGAAATAACTTGCGTCAAGCAAATTCAACAACGGTCATGAACAGCACCAATGTGACGTAAAGCGTAGAACAAGCCTAGACGATGGAAGGTCGCATTCACAACACTTGATTTCTCGAAAATGGAATATCGCCGGCGTACGACATTGTTTTATCAGCGCAGATGTAATAAGTAGATCATTATCTTGACTTTAACGCATAGGAGTGCGATGGAGAACTGAAATTAATCAGACATCGAATGCACTTTTTTCAGCGATCGAGAGAACGTGGACTAGATCCGCTATCTTAGAAACCCTTTTCCAACCATATATGGACAGGCAAAAACATCTCCCTAACAACGAAGATCAGACTATTACGATCAGTAGTTACAGCTGTGCTTGTGTATGCCTGTGACACTTACTGCTGATCTCCAAAGAAGAATACAGGCCTTGCAGATGAAATGGAATAGAAAGATATGACATATACCACACAAATAGCATATCACCAATGAAGAAGTGCGTGAAAGAATCCAATGATCCACTGGAACAATAAAAGACGTATTGTCAATAACAAACGATAGGAAATTGACCTAATATAGACATGTCACACGATCCACTGGCCTAGCCAAAGCCATTCTGCAAGTCAGACAAAAGAAGACAGGGAGAACAAAACAAAATATTGGTGTATAATATCAGAGAATGGACATGAATGTTTTGTGTGTATGTGTGTGTGTTGATTTACATAGTGCTGATCTAAATCGCGATGATTGGAAGCAACCTGTGAAAATGTCATCTATAATGCCTAACGACTAACAAAGGACAATTTGGTGATTGATTGACTGAATTTGCTTTTCGGCGTCGAGGGGAGATACAGTTTGCAGTCTTTTCCTCTTATGTTGGCTTCTCCTGCTGTTATGTTTCATAGTGTTTCTAATATATGAATTCATCTTTTTTCGTGGTCGACCCTCCATGGCTCTGCCAGCTTTCTGATGAGACGCCAATGGCCATTTATATAGAGGTAGCCTGGAACTAAATATAAATTCAATCTACTTAACTTTTTAAACAAAAAAAAAAAAAAAAATGGATTTGTTTGTTATTCGTAGAAATCGCGGTAAATGTAAAGGTGAAGGTTAGTCCGATATATTATTTCAGTTCATAAGAGTAATGTCCCCTTGAGTAAAACTGCACTTTATTCGATGGCTCTCAATCTGTCAAAATAAGACTCATAATTCGAGAGAAAAGAGAAACAACACGAGGGTAAAATCCTGTGTTTCCGATACTACTTGTTCAAAATCGTGGTGCCCATTTGCGGCAGATTTTTACAATATCGTTCATCATCACCTGATGCCACCTCAGCATTAAAGATTGCCTCTAGGTGGGAGCGGGCGGAAGGTAGACGACTCCGATTGGCACAAAAGATTTCCAGTGACTTTCTGTAACTGTTATATATTCTCACCGATATTTGCTATAAGTATGCATGTCCTAATGATCACAAATTAATTAGCACTCATCTCTCTCTCTCTCTCTCTCTCTCTCTCTGCGATCAAGACTCATTCAAAGTAGGATTCCAGACTCTCTCATGAAGTCAGCTGTCTGTTTAAGCGAATCGATTGCTCCATATAGTTTTTCTTCCAGGGAGATGGGCGTGGACCACTTTGCTCTTCTCAGGTCTGTGTAATGGGGGCAATCCTGTAGAACATGTTTTGTAGTCATATTGTCCAGTGTACAGTGGCATAGGTTGGTTGTACCTATTTTGAATTTGGTGAACATGTGATTTCTTATTCTATTGTGGCCAGTGCGTAGGCGAAGTATGATGACTTGATCCCTCCTTGATAGTTGGTGGTATCCGTCACTCTCGTTATGCTTTGGGTGTTCTAGTTTCCATTTTTTATGGAACTGACCTTTGAGGATGGATTTGGCTTCATCATAACCGAGGGGATGGTTCTCTTGTGGTAATCTCCCTCCCTCTTTAGCTAATTTGTCTGCGCGTTCGTTCCCGTGTATATTACAGTGTGATGGTATCCACTGAATGACTACTCTCTGGAAGTTAATGCATAGTTGGTCCAGGGTTGTTCTCAAGTCTTCTAGTTCATTGTTCTTGTGGCTTTTTAGAGCTGATAATACTGACAGTGCATCAGTCAGAATCACCGATTTACTGTGCATGTTATTTTTGTGTCGAGTAGCCAGTGTTGCAGCAAAACTGATGGCCTCAGTTTCTGCTTTAAAGTTGTTTGAGAATTTTGGAGTTGCTATTGACTTGGTGATCTCGTCCTGATTATTCAGCGTCAAGAACACACCACCCCCTCCATTTCTGGTGGCATTTGTAGCAGAGCCATCTGTGTATATGTGGGACCAAGAGGTAGGTATCGTGGGTAGGTATCGTGTATGTGTTTTTCTGCTAGTGTTTTTTTTTCTGTGTCTGATTGGGTGCCTTTTTTCATGATTCCTGTTATATTTTCTTTAAGTTCTGGTATTTTATGCTTTCCATGAGGAGACATATCAGATGGACCCAAGGGTTTCGATATTGTTTGGGAAAGTACTGGGTCTCCAGTAGTTAGTTCATTGGCGAGTGCAGCGAAGTTGCTCCTCTTTAGTCGTATAATTCCGGAACCAGTTATTCTTTGGTGCATGGGGTGGCTAAGGAGCCTTGTATATTTCTCCGCTTGTTACAATACTTTAGTAACCCGTCTGTCATCTATAGGTTGTAAACCTGTTACTGTTTCTAGAGTCTTGATAGGTGTAGATTTCATAGCACCAGTGATGTTACGGGCAGCTTGGTTCTGTGTTCTGTTAATTTTGCTAAGGTGTGATTTGGAAGCCATAGCCCAGGCTATGACTCCATACTCTAGAATTGGTCTGACTCGTCCTACGTATAGTCTTTTCAAAATATTGCTGTCTGCTCCCCAGTCCGTTCCTGCCAATTTCTTTATAATATTTGTTCGTTTCCTGGCTTTTTTCCTTGCTCTGTCTATCTGATTTTTCCAATTCATTCTTCGATTCATGGTGACGCCAAGATATGTTGGGTTTTGGTCAATAGGAAGTGTATGGTCTTTTATCTTCAAGTTTGCAGAGAGTGTGTTTCGTAATAGACTGAAAATTGTATATGTAGTTTTTTTTTCGTTGATTGTAAGAACCAGGTGTTCGTCCATTTTTCAAGTTCACCTAGGGCATCTTGCATCCTGGGTCCAGCCACCGACATACTTTTCTCGCGAGCCCATAACGCCAGATCATCTGCGTATATTGCTGAGTCTATTCTGGGTGGAATGTCCATGACGATGTCATTTATGAAAATTAAAAAAAAGTGTTGGGGACAAACTCCGCCTTGTAGGACACCTTGTTCGATAGAGACCTTCTTACTTAGTTGATCTTGTACTTGTACTCTGGCCGTTCTATCCTGAAGGTATTGAGAGACCCAATTGAACAAACGACACTGTATGCCAAGTCTAAAAAGCTTGTTCTTTAAACCCTCTCGCCAAACCCTATCAAAAGCATTCTCCATGTCGACCCACACTGCCAGTGTGTGTTTCTTTTCTTGTAGAGCATCCTCTATTTCCTGTGCAATGTAGGTGACCAGGTCTTCAGCACTCATCTAAAATTAGGGCATATTTCATCAGGGAAGCACACTGGAACACACACAGTTACATTAGCTAAATTTCGACGCTTAATCAAGAAAGAAGAAAATAATAATAATAGCAACACATGAATTGAGTAACGATCTAATGAATCAATTCAGAGGAAGAGGTATGTGTACAGCACTCGGAAAAAATGACAAATAATCAACAACAGAAAAAAATATGGACCAAGACAGGATCGAACCCGTACTCAGTGGCACAGCGCCTTGTCACGAAAAGCCAAACGCTAGGGAACACTGCCACTCAGCTAACGTGTGACTTTCAACAGTAATTGAGAACCACTGTAGTTTTTTGTGTGACGTCAACTAAGAGGAGATCACTCTTTTGCTTAAATAATTTATCGGACTATTCTTTACCTTTATGAAATCGCAATTCGTACAACCTCCTGGAACAGAGTGTGTGCAATTTTCGGAGTTCCACTGGATTTAATGTAAAATACCCCCAACCCTTCCAGTTTTGCCGTATTGCTCGGTTTAAGAAATCTTTTATATTCGAAGTGTAAGTCAAGTGAGGATAACACATTGACTTTAGTTAATTTCACCACCGCAAAGAGCGACACAGCTGTCTTCAAACGAGAAGTGAATAGAATTCGATTTCGGCTTTACAGTTGGTAACACCGCAACATTATCAACATATACTCTTGGATTGTTCCATAGGAGCCATTAATAGTTGTTTGTGTGTGTTTTAGATTTATCAGACGGACATTATGGTTAGTAAATGAACGATTTTGATGTTCTTTCAAAGTTAAATGCATATCAATGCAACGAATAAATAAATATAATAAAAGTTATGCAGTTATGCTGTTATGTTATTTTATTAAATATTAATTACTATTAACTTTATCATGATATGATTATAAGTCGCGTCTGCCCTGCCACTTTACCTTTACCTATTTAATTTTCTTTTGTTTTGGGTGAAAATTTTGTATTATTTTTGTCATAGGCTTTTTCTTCAGAATTCGAATTTAATGAATTTAATGTAATTAATAAATTAAATTGTAATTTAACTTAGCACTTGGTCATTCATTCTCATTCAAATTCAAATAATTTGAGAATCAAGAAATTTAACTCTGATGATTAAAAAAAAATATTTGTTGTATTATTATTAATTATTATTATATGATTAATACTATTTAAATATTATATAACAACAATGAGTTTGAGCAAAGATTAAAGCGTAATACCGTAATAATTGATTGTAGTCTAGCAAAGTACAATTTACATTTTAAAGTAGTTGAAATTTTTGCCTGTCAAGTAGTAAATGCTAAATAAGTTGCTATGAAATTTTCACTTTCAAGAATATAAAAATAAAAAAAAAATGTCATACAATCTATCTGCAATTTATTTTACTTTACTTTGATCTAGTAAAGGTTAGAGATTATGATTATGTTATGATTATATGATATATTTATATTTGATAATTAATAATATGATCCTTCATCCTTTATACCAGCCAAATCAACTCAATATTATAATATTGAATATTATTGACAATAGTTTAAGTTTTTTAATTAAGGAAGATCATGTTTGGAATTTCCAGAATGTTAGTTATTCATTGTAACTTACAATGTAAGTTATATTGTTATTGTTTCTCAATTTCTGTCAGAGACTTACTGACTTCGACTGACGACTGTTAGTGTTGTCCTGGTGGTTTGACATCATATATTTAGATAATCCAAGATAGGGAGAATGACATCTTGACACCTTATTTCCAGAGTCTCATAGCTATACTATACCCTTATCAATCACCACATCACTCTCCTAGACATCATAGAAAACAATGGCAGTATATATTTTCCAGTATATAAGTTCCTTGAAGCAAGCCTGTCTATCAGTTCCTACATTGCTGTGTGTGTCACATTTTGAGTAACTAGGGTAGTAAGTGAACACTAGCTCTTTAATGCTCAAGGTTTCCAATTGTTCTATTCGCTTCATGGAGCTATTCACTTTGGACCTTGTGAAACATGGACTGAGAAATTGACACAGTAATTGTTTTCTTGAATGGGAAATCAACACAAGACAGCTGTAACTGCCTCAATTCTCATGATGGGATGTAGGATGTATGAACTGTGCCTATTAACCAGTTGTTTGATTTTAAGCTTTGTTCTCATGTAGGACCATTCTATGCATGCCCTTTTATGAGAAATGATTACTTTTTTATAGTTAATAATCTGTTACTGAATATGGAGCACATTTTCCCTTTGCTTATTCCAACTGAGTCATTTCATTAGTTCTCTGAGCCTCTACCAACTGTGACATTTTATTTTAATCCTGGTCCCAATAAATAGGCTATATTCTTATGAAATGGGTGCATCTTGTCATTAGATACCCTACAATTGTATTTGGACTGGACTAAAACATTTGGATTTTATTACTGTCAGCCCAAGCATTTTTCTCGTCACTATAAAGGCCATATCTCTGGTGTTATTCCTTAATAATTGACATGGTTTCATTTTTAGTACATGTTCACTGGACACAGTAAGAATGTGCTGACTATAGTCCATCCGGCTGAATAAATTAATTCTTTAAAACAGAACAAGGAATCTCTTCCCTAGCTGTTGATCAAATGTTTTTTTTTTGAAGACAGAATTTAGATGGTTGGATTCCTGTAGTAAATGTCTGTGATGTCTGAAAGAATCACAGTGCTCATTAAATAATTTACTTGTAATAGTGTTGTATTTGAACAAATTTAACCAGTTATTAAATTGTTATTAATTGTTGGTGATATTTATCTTCCTTATTTTTCCATTCCTTGAACACAGACTGGCAAAGCAGTCAGTGACTGCCTACATGTAGGGCAACAACTATGTTCCTACATTCTGCATGATTTATGACCATTTCTTTTTCCCCTATCTCAGGGTTGCACTGAATGTTAGTTAATGTGACCATTTCTTTTTCCCCTCCCTCTGGGTTGCACTGAATGTTAGTTAATGTGACCATTTCTTTTTCCCCTCTCTCAGGGTTGCACTGAATGTTAGTTAATGTGACCATTTCTTTTTCCCCTATCTCAGGGTTGCACTGAATGTTAGTTAATGTGACCATTTCTTTTTCCCCTATCTCAGGGTTGCACTGAATGTTAGTTAATGTGACCATTTCTTTTTCCCCTATCTCAGGGTTGCACTGAATGTTAGTTAATGTGACCATTTCTTTTTCCCCTATCTCAGGGTTGCACTGAATGTTAGTTAATGTGACCATTTCTTTTCCCCTCTCTCAGGGTTGCACTGAATGTTAGTTAATGTGACCATTTCTTTTCCCCTCTCTCAGGGTTGCACTGAATGTTAGTTAATGTGACCATTTCTTTTCCCCTATCTCAGGGTTGCACTGAATGTTAGTTAATGTGACCATTTCTTTTCCCCTATCTCAGGGTTGCACTGAATGTTAGTTAATGTGACCATTTCTTTTCCCCTATCTCAGGGTTGCACTGAATGTTAGTTAATGTGACCATTTCTTTTCCCCTCCCTCAGGGTTGCACTGAATGTTAGTTAACGTGACCATTTCTTTTTCCCCTATCTCAGGGTTGCACTGAATGTTAGTTAATGTGACCATTTCTTTTCCCCTCCCTCAGGGTTGCACTGAATGTTAGTTAATGTGACCATTTCTTTTTCCCCTCCCTCTGGGTTGCACTGAATGTTAGTTAATGTGACCATTTCTTTTTCCCCTCCCTCTGGGTTGCACTGAATGTTAGTTAATGTGACCATTTCTTTTTCCCCTCCCTCTGGGTTGCACTGAATGTTAGTTAATGTGACCATTTCTTTTTCCCCTCCCTCTGGGTTGCACTGAATGTTAGTTAACGTGACCATTTCTTTTTCCCCTCCCTCTGGGTTGCACTGAATGTTAGTTAATGTGACCATTTCTTTTTCCCCTATCTCAGGGTTGCACTGAATGTTAGTTAATGTGACCATTTCTTTTTCCCCTCCCTCTGGGTTGCACTGAATGTTAGTTAACGTGACCATTTCTTTTTCTCTCCTTCTAGATTACACTTAGTGTTAGTTAATATGCCTGTTATATCATCATCATTGAGTGCCATCTCCGCAACAAAGGTTGGCTACCAGGACGCCATTCTGCTCTGTCTCTTGTTTTGATGGTGCAGGTTGTCATTGGCTGATTTGTTCATCTTTTGATGTTACTCGTCCATGTTAGTCTTGGTCTGCGTCTGCCTCTTTTACCTTGTATTTCTCCCTCCAAGATTACTTTTAGTAGGATGCTGTGTCTTTTAACATGGCCCAAAAATTTAATTTGTCTTGTTTCAATTGTGTTTAGTAGTTCTATTTTCATTTTTAGTTGTTTTAAGACTTCATCGATGTTTTCTTCATTGTTTCTTTTATTTTCTTTCCATCCAATTCTACCTATTCTTCTATATATCCAAATTTCAAAGGCTTCAATGCTCTGTTCTGTTTTCATGTCCAGTGTCCATGTTTCTGCACCATGTAGGAATGTTGAGAAGATATAACATTTTGCTATTCTTAGTTTTAACCCAGGTGTTATTTGTTTTGATGGTAGTATAATTTTCATGGCATTAAAATTAATTTTTGCCATTCCTATTCTTTTGTTTATTTCAGTTTTACATTTTCCATCAAAGGTTATAGTATGTCCAAGGTAGCTGTAGTTCTGAACTGTCTCAAGGTCTATTCCTTCAATTTTGATATCCACTTGTGGGTTTTGAGTATTTTCTTTGTTTATGTAGTTTTAGTCTTTTTGATAGTCATATCTAATCCATATTTTTTGCTTCTTATGTTTATTTCATTAAGTAATTGTTGTAGATCTCTAGGATTTTCTGCTAGTAGTACAGTATCATCAGCATATCTTAGGTTATTGATTATCTTTCCATTAATGTTTAGGCCTGGCATCTCTGTGATTATTTTAAAGATTTGTTCAGTGTATGGATTGAATAAGCTTGGTGATTGGATGCATCCCTGTCTTACTCCTCTTTTCATATTCAATAGGTATCGAGTTCTCTTTGTTATATTTTATTATTGCTATTTTCTCCCAGTATAAATTACATATTAGTCATATGTCCATGTTATCTAGATGTATCTTTTTTAGGCATTCTATAAGTTGTTTGTGGTGTATTCTATCAAAAGCTTTGGTGCAGTCTATGAATCAGGCATATATTCATTTGTTTACTTCTGTGTGCTTTTTAATTAATGTTCTCATGCAGAATATGGCTTCTTTTATCCCACTATTTTTCCTAAATCCAAATTGCTGCTCATCTAATTCAGTATTTATTTTATTCTGAATCCTTCCTTTATAACTTTTAGCAAAATTTTTGTAATATGGCTCATTAGGCTTATTGTTCTAAAGTCACTGCATTCAACTACACCATTCCTTTTAGGCGATGCAATGAAAGTTGATGTTTTTAGTTATTTTGGTATGTATCCTGTATGGTATATGGTGTTGCATATGTCTGTAATCAACTTCAGTGCCAAAATCTTCTAGTGCCTGTATCATCTCTATCTGTATGCTGTCAGGTCCTGCTGCTATTCACTTTTTTATTGTGTGTATAGCTTATACCACCTCAGATTTTAAGATTTTATAGCCTGATGTATATTTTATAATTGGTTCCTGTTTTTTAGATTGCTACAAAACATATCAGCTAGTCAACCAATATTTCAATTGCCTTTTATCACCGTGTGCATTTCTTCTTGACGGTTGCATTCCTTTGGTTGTTCTTGGCTGTTTTCTTTGTTTGGCCAAAGAATTTTGAGAATTTTCCTCAGGCAGGTTTATTTATATATGTGTATTTACTGATAATCTTGATGTTTCATTTTCTGTTGTTCTCCAGCAATCAGACTCATACATAAAGCACTGATTGTGCACAGATCTTTATTATATTCTTAATTTAACTTTTATATTTTGTGGGCGGATCTTCAAACATTGTTTAGATTTAGAAAAGCAAATCTTATTTATTCTTTACTTGGTATCGCACTGGCTCTTCAATTAGGTGTTGCTATTCTTCCCAAGAAACTTAATAGCAGCTAGCTCCTGGGTCTCTACTTTGATAAGTATTGGATTAATAAAAATTGTGCACTATGATGTCTGTATTGTTTATGTTGTTGTTTTAAGAAGTTATATATATATATATATGCATATATATATATATATATATATATATATATATATATATATATATATATATATATATATGCATATATACACACACACAGGCTTCATCATCAAGTTCTAGTCGCAATACACGACCTCGGAGACAAAATAGACGTTCCCGCAATGTTTCTATTGTGAATGTTGATGAATATATTCCTGATACACCATCAAGTATGTACAATTACTACATTTTAAAAACTTTTTATAACAACTAATATCATTGCATATACATTACTGTGCTTGTTTGAATTAGACTACTGGACATCCCAGAATATTATTCTTTGAGTTATTGAATTATCTGTGGGTTATTATCATTGCACTCCAAACATGTCCATATGTGCTCAGATCTTCCTTCTCAGTATGCAGCGACTGACGACTCCAACTCTGTGTTGGTTAATAAGTTCTCCTATGTACCCACTAAGCCTTTCGTTTCTGGCTGTACCCATCTTAATTCCCATCTCTTTCATACAAAGGAGTGATGTGGACTCATGGTTATCAAAGTTTTTTTTGTTGTTAAGTTAACAATCCTGCCATGTTATTGGGGACAGGTTTCAGTTAGCCTGACATAGTTACTATAGTTAGACATTTTTGCAGAATAGATGTAGGCACTCTACTTCTTCATTGTTCTCACCAATTTGGGATTTTAGACATAGAAGCTGATTTCAGAGAGTTTCTGGTTGTCCAAAATGGCAGTTTGTTTTCGGGCTACCTCCAAAGTATGTTTTTAAGTTAAGCACCCTTAACTTATGACTGACTCAATAGGTCAGTAAGGGATAAACATTTTATAGTAAAAAAAAATCACGGAAAAAAAATGGAAACAGACCACAAATATAAAGTAGCAACCATCTGTATATGCGGAATAAAAAACAAAGAAGTTGAACATATAGAAGAAATGACAAAGAGGAAAATTAAAATACTAGGATTACTAGACACCAGAGTAAAAGGACAACAGATAAAGAAAACACACATGAACTACATGATATACATGATAATTTTCTCAGGAGTCAACAACACAGAAAGAGGAAAACATGGAGTGGTCTTTATCATTGACCCAGAACACGCAAAGAAAATTGTAGAAACAAAATGCTACTCAGTAAGAATAATCACAACCAGATACTAGAAGATGACTGAAAAACAACTTACATACAGATTCATGCACCATGTAACAACAATGAAAAAGACAGTGAAGAATTCTATGACATACTAAATGAAACTGTCAACAAAACTGATGAAAGCGATGACCAGATTAAGAATATGAAAAGCAATGTCTTTGTTTGGAAAGAAGTTAAAATTATGATCAAAGAAGCTAAGCAAAACAAATGTACGCAATTCTGACAAAATATGAGTCGGGACTTTAAGACAGTCACAAGGGATTTCTACAAAGCAGTAAAAGCAACAAGAGCGAGAAAACAAAGCCACTATCCTACTGAGCTCATAAATGACACAAGATAGACAGAAATATATGAAATAACCACCATATCTAGAGATGGAAAGAATATTTTAAAGACCCATTAAACATGGCACCAACTATCAATAACACAACAAAAACCACACAAGAATGCACAAACACTGAACCTAAACTCATGAAAGAGGAAATCGAAGAAGTAATGAAACATGCACTAAGAAATAAAGCACCAGTGATAGATATAATACCAGTAGAAATAATAGCAGCAACAGGAGAAACAGGAGTGACATGGCTGCACAGAATATTCAATGCAGCTTGGTACCAACAAAAAGTCCCAGAAGACTGGCAACAGGCAATCATTGTACCAATATGGAAAAAGAAAGGTAGCAAGAAAGACTGCAATCAATATAGAGATATATCGCTTCTTAGCCATGTATTAGAGTTATACACCAAAATTGTGGAAAAAAGGCTGACACCAATAATAGAACTACAGTTAATTGATTATAAAATGGGGTTCCGAAAAGAAAACAGGATGTACTTATGCTCTATTCACCTTAAAACTGCTACCAGAAAAGACAACCCAATCAAATATGTACATTGCTTTCATTGACCAGGGAAAAGCATTTGACAGAGTAAACAGAGAACAACTGTGGGAGATACTAACAACATATGGAGTAAGCCAACATCTAACCAACCTAATTAAAAGTCTTTATATCAACAGCAGCACAGTCAGAACAGCAGCAGGCTTCACAGACCACTTCGAAGTTAGATGGCGGTATAAGATGGGTGTGTACTATCCCCTCCCACTCTTTATTACATACATGGACTATATATGCAAGTTAGCCAATCCATCAGCTACAGAGGGGATCAACGAGCTTCTATTTGCAGGCATTAGGCACTAATACATGGAAAAATTGAAGACCTACAAGAACACTTAAATAGATTCAACAGCACAGGAACAAAATACAACATGAAAATCAACATCAACAAAACAGAAGTCATATATCACAAAAGAGAAATAGACATCAACATAACTATAGACAGCAGACAACTAAAACAATTAGAGGAATTTAAATACCTAGGAAGTCCAGTGACAAACAACAATTCACAGACAGCAGAAATAGACTCAAGATGCAACAATGCTTGTCAAATCATTGGACAGCTATCATCACGATTGTCCAACAAGGAAATAGCTCTACAGGCAAAATGGGAACTCTACAATACAATCATCATCCCAATATTGTGCTACCATTGCCAGTCATAGGTGCAAGAACAATAAGAAAAATAACCTCTATTGAGACGAATGACAGGAACAGCGTGAGAGATAAGATCAGAAATGAAGAAATTCTGTCCACGTGACAGGACAAAAAGAACAAAACACAACACAAGCTTCAGTAAATGTTGTGAGAACACCAGATCTAAGGGCCGACCATGAAAAAGATGGATTAATGGAATATTAGAAACACTAGGAAACGAATAGAAGAGCAAAAGACCCCAAATTATATCTCCCCTTGAAGCTGAAAGGCAAATGAGGAAGGACAGAAGAAAAAGAAGCTGATTTCAGCACTAGACATCATTGTGGCCCACAATTCCTCTAAACAACAGAAAATCTTGGGCTTCAGGGCCATAACAGAAGGGCAAAATTTGTGATGTACTTAATTTTGTTGGTTGTAGTACTGTCTTGATGATAATCACTAACTCAAATTTGCATTTCTGGAACATATTTTGCCCAAGTTTATTTGTAAATCTGCATTTGACTCTTGGTTTTTAAATGTGTTTAGAGTAGAAATTAGTTAACAAAAACAGCCTCTTGGCACTCAAGAATGCTTCCAGATGGTTCCAGAAGATTCTTTGTTTCACATATTTACCTGCTGCTTCTCTCATCTTAACCTTCTAAAAACACATTCCATCTTTTATGAAGTATCAGTTTTGTAATTTTATCATTTGTTATGTTTTTCGTAAAATGGTAACCACTAAAATTACATCACTGTGATACCATGTCTATAATAAAAATAACCACTTCTGGGGTTTTTGAAGTTAGACTTTTGTGTACACATGTTTACAAATGGACATCCACAGCCAAGGAAAAAAGAGCATCTCATTGGCATGAGATGCCCAAGAAGAAAACTGAATATAACAAGAACAATCAGAATTGGAAATAACTGCATTATGCAAACAAGTTTGGATTATATCAGTTCTAGATCACATTAAGAACAGTAAATCAAATGATCTGAACATGTATCTCAATCTTCATCAAACAGCATTCTGTAACTAGCATTAATATTCAGAAGCAATTGGAAAGGAAACAACAAATAGGTAAGTCTATAAGATGATAGATAAATGAAAAACAGCCATTACAACAAGAATCATAATAAATGAAAAACTTTCATCACAAAAAAATCATGCAGGTAGCAATTCACAGATCATAGACATGAACACTCAATTTTTCCTTGACACAGATAGGCAGCAGAGTAAAGAAAAGTAACTAATCTTTAAATAATTGTATAAACAAACATTTGATACAGTATGAACTATCTCATTAGTTTGACTTCATAAACGTTTCTCTTTCCAGCCACGTGCATTGATTTAACTACTGATGTGTCTGGCTATGAAGTAATTGATCTGACCAGTGGACATAATATCAGTATAATAGATTCTCCTGTTGTGGTAAGTAGTTAACATTACAGACAGGTTATGTTAAGGACTTGTACTTTTCTACTTACACACAGCATTACACAAAATTTCACAGAATTATGATGTGATTTTCTCCTAGCAATACTCACAGAATTATGATATGATTTTCTGCTAGCATTACACATAGATTATGGTATGATTTTCTGCTAGCATTACACACAGATTATGGTATGATTTTCTGCTAGCATTACACGTAGATTATGGTATGATTCTCTGCTAGCATTACACACAAATTATGGTATGATTTTCTGCTAGCATTACACACAGATTATGATTTTATTTTCTGCTAGCATCACACACAGATTATGATTTTCTGCTAGCATTACACACAGATTATGATTTTATTTTCTGCTAGCATTACACACAGATTATGATTTTATTTTCTGCTAGCATTACACACAGATTATGATTTTCTGCTAGCATTACACACAGATTATGGTATGATTTTCTGCTAGCATTACACACAGATTATGATTTTCTGCTAGCATTACACACAGATTATGGTATGATTTTCTGCTAGCATTACACACAGATTATGGTATGATTTTCTGCTAGCATTACACACAGATTATGGTATGATTTTCTTCTAGCATTCCTCACAGTTATGGTATGATTTTTTGTTAGCATTACACACAGATTGTGGTATGATTTTGTGCTAGTATTAAAACATAGGCTGTGGTAAGTAGCACATATTTTTCTGCCAGCAGAACACACTGGCCTTATGTCTCTTTTGTGTGTGTGTATGTATTAATGCATGAGAATAGAGAGTTGGATGGGTGGGAGGGGCTGTTGTTTTTTTTTTTTTATTTGCGTTCACCAGCTTTGACCTGACGAAGTCCCTAGAGACTAGGAGCTGAATTTTTGCATGTTAATCAGTTTTTCCCTAGCACGCATGTGCACAGAGGTCCCTCGCCGCACTAGCAGATAACTCTGTCTTCGTTGGTACTCATATTTTTTCCATCGATGAGTAACTGACAATTCAAGCCGGACCACGCTGCTGAAACCAGGGGTTGTTGCCGCAGAGAGAAATCATAAATAAAAGTCCCAACTAGTGCAGCTGGGATTTGAACCCACAACCTCTCTGTCTCAAGGCTGGCGTCTTGCCTCAAGACCATCCAGTCCCCTGCCTGTTGTTGTGATAGGTCTTATAGTGATGTAGTAAACTTTGGATGTATCTATGTAAAAAATCATAATTATTACTGATCAGTACTGAAGGTTTTTATCAATGCAATGGAAGAGATTTCAGGGACAACATTTTTCATGGTTTTAAATATCAGTCTTCATGCTTTATATTTATCTAACACATAACATACTATATATGAATTTTTAGATAATTGAACAAGGAATTAGATTTCACCAATACCAAGATGATGCAATACATGTAAAAAGAATATGGTTTGGTGATGTTTATACGAATCAAATTGAGAGTGACGCATTCTGCGGCTAAACATATGCCCAAAATTGGTACAGTATGTTGAAATGTACAGAAAGAGTTAAATATTTTAAAAGTGACTTTTGAGTATTTTGGGGAGAGGGGAGGGAAGCTGAGTGTGTGATAGAAGAGTGAGTGAGTGTGTGTGTGTGTGATAGAAACAAATTCTAGATAGTTCTAAATATGCTAATAATTTTTGTTGTCTGCTAAATCTTAGGTTCTTTCTTCAACAGACGATGTTGGTAAGTGATAATTCCCTTATTAATTTTGTACATTTTTGTAATAAGGGATACCCTTCCATGCACCCACACATTATCATTGCCTCTTCTGTTTTTAGTTGTGGTAGCAACTAGCAGTGGCTAGTTAACCGATTTACTGAGAGCAAGAGGTTGGGTTTATTCTCTTGATTGACAGACATTAGGTTCACCCTGCCTGAAATGGGTGCTGGTAGTTTAAAATATTTTTTTTTGCATTGCCAGCTATCACCTCTGGCAAAGTTCCTAGAGACTAGGAACTGAATTTTGCGTGTTAATCTATTTTTCCCTGGCAAATCTGTGATTGTCTATGTGTTTCTTTCAAGCTGTTGTTAAAGTGTACGTTCATAGGCTGTTAGTACAATCTTCAGCTTAGAAATCAACAAGAGGGGGACACCTGGGAGTCTTGATCCAGGTGGGTTCACCCTTTTTTTGTGTCAATAAACTATCAGATTGAAACACTTGTTCAACTGGACTTCTAATAATCACACTGCCTTCTGTTGCAACATTTTAGAATTTCTTATCATTTTTTTTTCTTGTGATTGTTTAATCATTTGGTACAGTTTTTGTGACAGTCTACATATAATGAATTGTTTGTTGAATGATACGGTATTCTACAAGAGAAAAGCACACACAGTGATTGCAGGCAGATAAGCCATGTATTCAGAAGAAATCATCAAACCACCACTAGAATTGACATGCCATGGATTTTGGAAGAAAAGCAAGAGGGAGAGACAGTATAAAGACAATGTGACAAAGAAAAGTTGATGCAGAGATAATGTTTTATTTGGGATTCCTCATTCTCTTATGAAGTTTGCTGTCTGTCCCAGGCTTTCATTTCCACCATACAGTTTCCTTTAAAAGGAAGCTGGTGTGGGTTAAGTTTTTATCCTCAAGTCTGAATACTGGAGACAGTCTTACAGGATGTATATTTACTGTCCTGTCTGCTTAGGTGGTACAGACTAATGTACCTGTTTGGAGTGCATATGGTGTCTCATTATGTTGTGGACAGAGCAGAGTATAACTTGGTCTGTCCTGAACATCTGGTAATATCCGTTCTCCACATTATTTTTAGTGTGGTTTTGTTTTCACTTTGCATGGAATTGCCCTTTGGTGATGGATTTGGAATCATCATAGCTGACCAGATGATCTTCTTGCTATATTTTAATTCCTTCTTTGACTAGTTTTATCTGCATATTCATTTTCTTGTACATTCCTTTGTGAAGGTATCCATCTGATTACTGCTGTCTTTAAATTATAGCACAACTGTACTAGGATTGCCCTCAGCTCATTTAGCTTGTTATTCCTGATTGATTTGAGCTTTATTATGGCTGATAGCACAGCAGTCACTAATATTAGTTCAATGTACACCTTTTGTGTTGAATGACCAATTCTGCTGCAGCTTTGAGAGCATCAGTTTCATTATTATTACTTAATATGGGCCACTGCAAGAATTACAAAAGACAGTAACAATTATATAGTCGAAACGACATTGCAAATATAGACAATACTTCAGGCGAACGAAAGATAGATAGATAGATTATTATTATTGTTTGAGAACTTTCCTTTGTCCACAGCCTGAATTAGCTCTTCCTGAGTTTTGATTCACAGAACCACTTCTTCATTGCTAGTGGCATGTATAGCAAAACCATCTATGTGCACATGGGACCAAGAGTCCAAGGGGTAATTCTCTTGTACATGGTTGAAAAAATAGGAGATATAAAGTATTTAAAGAAAATGAGAGAAAGGAAAGAGGGTTTATAGTACAAGAGGGACAAACTAAGTAGACAGTTTTAAAATATAAACAAGCAGAACATTTGAGTCTGTATAATCTCATGGAAATCCAGATGTCTGATTATGTTGACTGTCAAGATAATTCAGTAATGATTTTGAGAGTTCTTAATAAGGGTGTGGTGACATTTATTATTGCCATGGCTGTGTCACAGTGCTTCAAATGGACAACCCAGGGATACTATGTATTTTTCTTCAATATGTTTTCAGCAATTGATCTTTTATTTTTAATTTTGCTTAGTGAATATTGTTTGATAAGCTGAAGTGTGGGTATGACTTGGGGCACTTAGAAGTATGGCTATGAAGTGAGCAAGCTTATTGCTGTTGCTCTACAAGACATCACAAGCCATGTTGTCATTGACTCTGTGTAGTTACATGATTAAGGACAAGAAGAAAAATGATGTCACCATTGCCTGTCATGTAGCACCTGTAGAGAGAGAGGTTTGTTAGAAGTTGATATTTAATTCATACTAAGTATGCAATAGTTTCAGTTTTACAAACTGTGGGGTGCATTTGTTTTACTCATATTTTGTGTGAACCTCTGTAAGGTCCGGGAGCCGTGATAGCTCAGTGGTTAGTGAACTGGACTACAAAGGGTAGGGGTAGGGTTCAATCCCAACCGACGGCTTCCGGGTTCACCCAGCCTTAAATGGGTACCGGATTTTTTTCTGGGAAAGTAAAGCGGCACGGGCGTTATACTGACCACATTAGCTCAAAAATCATGTGCAGAAGATCTGTAAAATTTATGGTCACTAACACCATATTCCATATACACTGCCACTTGGCGTGACGGAGGTACTTTACTTTTTTTTTTTTTTCTGTAAGGTCCAGTGAGACGGAGAAGAGGAAGTGGAAGACGGGGCAGACGCAGGAGTGTGCCCAGACATCGACCCAGCTTCACTTCACAAGATAGATCACAGCAACATGTACATGTGCTTCTGTCAGAAGACAGTGATTCAGATGATCAAACTAATTTTTTGCACACAATTCCTCAGTCTGGGTAATTGTTTACTTTTTTTCTTTTATTTGTTCATTGTGGTTGTTTTATGGTAATAAGTGTTTGAAAATTGCTGTGTTGGCACAGCTTTACTGCTTGTTAAAAAATACCAAGTTTGAATCCTGTATGGTGATTGGCTATCACCAATGCTCCATGATATAAAGGTAGAAGAAAGCAAATGCCTGGTCATACTGGTGTTTAAAATAAAATAGAGTAGACAGTATGTTGCTGTATAGTCTTCTGCATTTCAGTCTTGGTCATCCAAATTAATATTCAGCCATTTTGCCTTGATGAAGTCCACAGTTTTTTCCATTTCATGATGCCTGTCCTGTAAGCTCCACCTCAGCTTTGCACTCTCTGATCATATTTCACCTGAAGGTTTTTTTAGACTGGACAAAGTTGAGGAATATGTTTTGAGTCTTAAATTCTCATTCCGCAAGAACACTCATTTGTGTGGAACATCTTAAATTGATGACTCAGAAGTCTGCGATGTCCAGATCTCTTATCAAATATTACCATCTTCTAGTATTCACAAATGATTTTGAGATTATGTGGACACAACTCTAAAGTAAAACAAATCTAATTAACCTTCAAAAATTATCACAGGGGCCTTCAACCAGTGTCATTTCTGCACTGTCTGTGTTGGGATCTTCTGTGTGTACTTTCAGCTCAATGTCAGTTGTCAAACATGCAGTTAGAGCAGCCACCCATGCATATCCATCAAATGATGTTTAACATTTTGCAAATAACTTTTCATATGTGAGTAAGTTGTTCAGAAGTTTTTTTTTTAAACCTGCAAGACTCCAAGCTCAACATTATGTGTGACACAGCTGCACATTTTAAAAACTATTTTTTTTTTCAATGTAATTTTTTATAATGAGCTTTTTGTGATATTTTAAGAATGTGAAATTTGTAGTCCAATGCACGTTTGTTCTGTCCTCACTACTATCTATAGATCATTGGCCATGCCAAATTTATAAATGGAAAAACCTGCCATTTTTGTCATGTGTTAGAACAATAGTTTTATATCAAATTCATTCCTGAATGTAGTAGATTCCCACATTGTGTTAAGTTTAATGTCTTGAATTTGACTCTGTTGAACATCTGTTTTGTAGCAGTGATTATAGAGTGTAAGACAAGATGGGAGTTAGGGGTAGAAGTCGAGGGGGAAAGTAGAAGGGTTAACTAAAATAGAATCATTTAGTTCACAGGGAAAAGTGATAAGTGGTAAGAAGGATAGAAACATTGGGTCTCACGAGGAAGATAAGGCGCACTTAGGAGCGAGAGAGAAATGTAAAACGGGGTATGATTGGTTGGAGGGAAAAATGTTAGAGAAAAGGATAGGTAAGAAAGTCAGTCAAGATAGAATGAGGGTTCAGTGCGGACAGTTGTTGTTTTGACAACTGATACCGTGAGCATGGTTCGTGGTACACAACAGGATAATAGAGTCAGTTTTAGTTGTTTATGGCCGTTGCGTGAGGCGGACATTGCTTCTGGAATAGTGCTACGTAGAGTTATGTGTTGGTGTAAATTCAATCCGGAGACTGATTCTGTAATGTAGTTGTGCAAGTTAGAAGCAACTAACAATTTAAGTGACAGTGAGCGAGACAGTCTCACAGCGTTCATGCCCAATAAGAAATAGGTTATTGTTATGTAGTTGTGCAAGTTAAACGCAACGAACAATTAAAGTGACAGTGAGCGAGACAGTCTCACAGCATTCATGCTTAGTACGAAGTAGGTAATTGTAATGTAGTTGTGCAAGTTAGACGCAACGAACAATATAAGTGACAGTGAGTGAGACAGTCTCACAACATTCATGCTCAATAAGATGTAGGTTATTGTAATGTAGTTGTGCCAGTTAGACGCAACAAACAATTTAAGTGACAGTGAGCGAGACAGTCTCACAGCGTTCATGCTTAGTACGAAGTGTGTAATTGTAATGTAGTTGTGCAAGTTGGACGCATTGAACAATTTAAGTGACAGTGAGCGAGACAGTCTCACAGCGTTCATGCTCAATAAGAAGTAGGTTATTGTAATGTAGTTGTGCAAGTTAGACGCAATGAACAACTTAAGTGACAGTGAGTGAGACAGTCTTACAGCGTTTATGCTCTGTACGAAGTAGGTTATTGTAATGTAGTTGTGCAAGTTAGACGCAACGAACAACTTAAGTGACAGTGAGAGAGACAGTTTCACAGCGTTTATGCTCTGTACGAAGTAGGTTATTGTAATGTAGTTGTGCAAGTTAGACGCATTGAACAATTTAAGCGACAGCGAGCGAGATAGTCTCACAGCGTTCATGCTCCATAAGGAGTATGATTTTGTAATGTAGTTGTGCAATTTAGAAGCAACGAACAATTTGGATGACAAGGGGCGAGACAGCTTTTGCCGAGACATGCTCAACAACGAGTGTGCTCTACCAAGGAGTTATGAAACTCAGAAATGATGAATGATATAGGTGAGATTGAGCGAGTCAAATATCGCCAACTTATGTGCTCAGCATTGAGGTACTATTATGAGTTATGGGTGGAATTCAGAAGCAACGAATCATTCAGGTGAAGGTAGGTGAGACAGCCATCGCCGAATTCATACTCGATACCGTGGGTGCTGTTACAGGCATGAACAGACAACAGTGGGAGATTCATCGGCGCATACCAGTGGCCGATAGCTAGCGGGAAAATTCCGCGCAGTGTCATCAAGAGAGTCCGACTGAGTGGAGTCGGTCCAACATGATGTCACCAAAATGCACGGTGGCTTGAAGGGAGTATTGCAGTTCTGTACTACAGCGGCCCTTAGATAACAGCCCAGACAAGTTGGGGTACGCCTCGTAATTAACAGGCAACGCGAGAAAGGCCGCTAACAAGCATACTGTTGTTGTAATTGTGTAACTTGTTGTGAGAGGTTGACCTTCAAGAATTAAACCTCTATGTGTATTTTACATGGTGTTCCTTGACTACTTCTTAGAAAGCAATCTGTAATTGTCTGTGCCTAGCGAAGAACGGAAACTGGGAGGAGCCATCAAGCACAGGCCCATAGACGCAGAGGTGGTCACCACCCCGAAACAGCGTGAAGTACAAGAGTATATGATCACGACAGACGGACAAGTGGGTGTCCGGGCTATGTATGAGTTCAGTATCAGGCAAGCAGAAGGCAGATTAGCGGCTACAGAATCCTGAGTCAAATCCAGCACACTCGATCCAAGGTTGATACGGGGTCAAGACGAGCTGTCCGGTGCAAGACGCCACCGGGCAATCTACGTGCCTGCAACGCAACTCCAGGCGTTGAGGTCAAATGCCAAGTCGTTCCAACAAGCGTGTTCAAGTTAATCATAAGTTCTATTTAAGGTCAGCTCGGTCATAAGTGTGCTGTTATATTTAAGAGGCCTGCTATAGTTTATGGTTGTTAACTATCAATGGAGACTGCCTGAGAGATCAAAAGAAGATTAGCAATAGCTGCATCAAAATTAAGCGCCATGGAGAACATATGGCACAATACCAGCAAGGCAGTAAAATTAATATTACTGAGGGCATGTATCTTCCCAATACCAACATATGATTTTGAATCATAGACAATCTTGCAGACAAGGAAGAGAGTTGATTCTTTCTAAACAAATGGCTACAGTAAACCCCTAAGATAACTTCTATCTATCTATCTATTGACCTTTCGAGCCGTAACCGGCCCATAGGGCGTAGACCAAGATACACCTTCTCCTATATGAATTTTTGTTCTAGCAGTTTTCTTTTAAAGATATTTTATCAAATCTCGCCATCTGTCTCTGTTCTGTGCAAGCAGTTCTATCTCATTGAGGGAGCCGATTCCTGCTGCTCTTGCCTCTCTCATCAATGTTCTTCTCAGTGTCTCCCTGGGTCTTCCTCTTTTTCTTTTACCTGTTGTTTCCCATATGAGGGCTTGCTTTGCTATTCGATTATTATCTCTTCTCATCACATGTCCAATGTATGACCATCGTCTTTTCTTTATTACTGAAGATATTAGTGGTTGATTGGCGATTTCTCTAATTTCCTCGTTTGTTTTGAATTCGTTCCATTCTATACCAAGTATTTTCCTTAGACATTTATTTTCGAATGCGTTCAACTTTGTTTCTATATCTCTTGTTGTTTTCCAGCTTTCACACGCATACGTAAGGGTTGATAGTACATTTGATTTGAATAGCCTAAGTTTTGTGTTTGTGCTAATGAGTTTTGATTTCCACAACTTTTCAAGGCTTCTGAAAGACATTGCTGCTTTAGCCAGTCTGATTCTAATTTCTTTGCTCGTATCCCCTTCTCGATCAATGTGACTTCCAAGATAGATAAAGTGATCGATCTCTTCTACTGGTTTGTTTTCCATGTATATTTTGTCACTTGTTGGAATTAAACTTTTCATGACTTTAGTCTTTTCATGATTGACCTCAAGCCCAATTTTGCTGGCTATTGATGATAGTTCATTTGTGTTTTCCTGCATCGTTTTTATCTGACTGCTGATGAGAACTATGTCATCAGCAAAGTCGAGGTCCTCCAAATGGTCTCCTTGTATCCATTCAATGCCTTTATTACCAGTGCAGCATTTCTTCATTATGAAATCCATAACAATTCCAAATAACAAGGGCGATAAAATACATCCTTGTTTAACCCCAGTTTCTATTGGGAAACATTCGCTCAGTCCTTCCTCTGTTCGAACTGCACATGTGTAACCATCATACATGTCTTTGATAATATTTATGATTTTTGATGGTAAGCCATATTGCTTCAGAATTTTCCACAAAGAATCTCTATGAATACTATCAAATGCTTTTTTCAAGATAACTTGGATTATGAAAAAAGAGCAGCGAAAAAATATTAAGACTTAAATATGAAAAAGAATTGGCTTATAATCACCATTCTACAGAGGAAATTAAAATACTATAGCCATATAAAAAGGCACAGCAGGCTGGAAAGAACTATAATAGAAGGCACGGTTCCTGGATGATGCATGAAGGGCAGATCAAGAAGAAGGTGGTTTCAAGACATCAAAGAGACTTTGAACTTGACAACAGAAGAAGTGGAAGATCTGACTAGAGACAGAGATTCTTTCAGATAGGCTTTAGTGAACGCAATGTTCTGCAAAGGACATGCGACTTGATGGTGATGGTGATTCAATGTTATTTGAAGATTTCATTTCTGAATGAAAATTCACTTTTTCAGTATTGAAGGTTTTTATCAGTGCAGCTTCAGAGACAGAAGAGACTTCATGTTTTTAAATATTAATCTACATGTTTATATTTATCTAACAAGTACCATATTATATATACATTTTTAGACAATCGAACAAGGTATTAGATTTCATCAATATTAAGATGTTATGACATATAAAAATAATATGGTTTGATGATGGTTCACACTAATCAAATTGTGACTGATGCACGCCGCGGCTAAATGTAAATGGCAGAAATTAGCATGTCGCACAGTGCATCAAAACGTATGGAAAGAATTAACAATGAATAAATATTAGTGTTTTTTTTTATTTGTTGCACAATGAGTTACAGAAATGCTCACTTTATAAGAGTCACTTCCACTGTTTAATTTTTGAAGAAGCTATTAGAATGTTCTTTTGCCAAGTAATGTAAGCTGTAAATGAGTAGCTATTAAAGTACACAAATACATGATTAAAATGACATGAAATATGTAAAGTATTGTTATGTTTCTAACTTTCATTAACACATTTGTGTTGTATAAATATATGGCCCTTTTTATCTTGTCAGACGGTCTAGTGGAGGCTATTGCATATTTTTTGAGGTATTGTTTTTGCCGAACAGCTTCTCTCGTGGCTAATTCTACCAATGTTTGACAAACACACGCGGTCACATAATGAACAGGTCAGGCTCGCTGATCCACAGGGTTTACCATCCTTTTTCATGAGTCTCTTCTCTTCTAAGTCCTGTCTTAGCACAGTCTCAAATGTTGTTATACCGTTCCTTATACATGCTCTCCATGATGTGCGATCACTTGCCAGATGTTGCCAGTCGTTTTCACAGATGGAGAAGTCTTTCAGAGATGATTTGCAGATATCTCTATATCGTAGTTTAGGTCTGCCGATTTGTCTTTTTCCGTGTTTTAGCTCACCATATAGTATTTGCCTAGGAATGCGTTTTTCTTCCATTTTGTGTTGTTAATGTCTAGTAAATACGAGGAATATTCAAATGAAACCTGTGTCTGTGGCTTTATCACAAACATGTAGGGTACATCAGCATATGTGGCAGAATTAAATTCCAGAGTTTTTTTTTTTTTAGACAAAATCGTCATAGGCATTCAGATATTCATCCCACTACTAGGGTAGAGGGTGGATGCTATCTGAGAGAAATGACTTTTGTTGCTCATTGAACCATTCTGTCATTGAGGCAATGGTGTCTGTATTGCAGTCGAATCGTTGTCCCTTTAGAGATTTTTTAAAGGGTCTGAACAAATAAAAGTCACATGGTGACAGATCGGGGCTGTAGGCTGGAAGTTGCAGAACTTCCAACTGTTTTCTTGTTAACGCATCCTACACAATGTTTGCAACATGTGGAAGAGCATTGTCGTGCAACAGAGTAATAACACATGAAAGCATGCAGGGTCTCTTATTCTCGATGGTTGCATGCAGATTGTCTAATGTGTCTTTGTAGTGGATGACATTGATGTTCACACCAGGCTCTTAAAGTTTGTTAATAGAAGCCATTCATAGTCAAAAAATGTGGACAGATTGTGTACCACACAATCCAACACATTTTTCCAACAGTCTGTAGCAAAATCAATGAATACTCCCTGGAAAATAAACACAGACACAGTTGCACAATGATGCGTCCTTATTATGTCTGATGTGACATTATCTTGCCTCCTATGTTTGTCCACTTGGCGCAGCTTGTGCGGGTTTCATTTGAATGTGCCTCATAATTAAAGAGATACTGTTTGGTGGTTTTACTAAAATGACTTACAAATTCTTGTAAATGTTTGTCTGTAAGTTTGCTTTATTTCTGAAGAAATGTTTTTTTCTTGCAGAGATATTTGGGGGCTATAACTTTTTTATTTGGGGGTTAGTGTGGTCTAGAGGTAAGACATTAGTATCTGGGCAGGAATGTCCTGGGGTCAAATCCCGGCAGTGAGAATTTTTCTTCTTGAGTCTACTTTAGTTGCAGCTTTACTATAATCCAGTCTATAGGTAGTGAGATCAGATGTCATAATCATGTGAATAACGATGAGAAAGAGGAGATCCCTTGTACACTCAGGTCAGTGGTCAGGTTTCTCCTTTTAGGTTCTAGCATTTTGAGAAGAAAATTAGAGCACCTATGGATGTGTCTGGAGTGCAGCAAAACGGATCCTAACATAATGTAACATTTTTGTTAGCTTAGTTTTATTTTTTATTACTCTTTTCACAAAATCAAGAAATGCAAAAATAAATCTAACAGGTCACATTTAGAACTGTTTTTTGGGTCTTCTCTTAAGCCTTAAAAGTCATGACCTTATCCCAAAGTTCAAAATTTATGTTTCAGCTGAAAGACTATTGCTTGTTAGTTTTACAATTTATATATATTTGAGTCTAAATGATTAAATACTAAGTTTACTAAGGTCTTGAAAGTTGTGTTTGCTCTTTGTAAATAATGTTTGTCTCTAACAAAAAGCATGTATGGAAGCTGAGTAGCAAATGTATATTGTGCAAAAAAGGAAATAATATATTAAGGATATTAGTATCATCATCAGGTTGTATGTCCTTTGTAGAACATTGCATTCAGCACAGCCAATCTGAAAAAAATATCTCTTTCTAGCCACTTACTCTCTTTTTCTGTTGTCATGTTCAAGTTCTCTTTGAGGTCTTAAAACCTCCTTCTTCTTGGTCTACCTCTGTCCCATCATGCTGGAACCATGCCTTTCATTATTGTTTATTCCAGCCACTGTGTTTTTTTGACATGGCCATAGTATATTAATTTCCTCTATAGAATTATGTTGACAAAACAGTTCAGTGATAGTGTTATAGATTACAATAATTGATATTGCAAATGTTGGGATAAATTTTCTATCTACACACAAATATAATGTTGAAAATATTTGAATCCCTGGACTAAATGTATCTCTTGTAACTGTTGATAATATATATTGTAATGAATGTACAATTGGTGAATGATTGGTCACAATATTTTTGTTTTCAGAGCAGCAGCAAATAACAGTTTTCTGAAATCACCAGAAGGAGTTAAAGTTGCATGTCCAGTCTGCATGGATGATGTCAAACAGGTTTGTTTTGTTTACTTATATCTGGTGTTAAGCTTTAATTCTTTTTTTTTCTTTTCTCCTTATTGAGCTAAAAATGGAGGCAACCAGCCAAAATTTGTACCACAGCAATCAGGATGCCATGCACTCACGCCATTGGGAAGTATGTATATAACTGAATCGATATGTCACTTACCCTGTGATGAACACTCAGACAGGTGCCGGACCCCCGGCCACGGAAGGGCCCAACCACTATTTTACTGGATGTCCTTCTCAAACACCTCGTGGAGTCAGGGAGCGAAAGAATAGAGCTACTGGCCAATCAAAACTAAGACCACTTAAAACAATGCACTGGAATGCTGAAGGCATCATGAGCAAAAGAGATGGGTACAGTAAAAAGATAGAGATGGAAAATATCCTACATGAAGAGTAAGTAAGTATATGCTACTTGCAGGAAACCCATCTAAACAAAGACATGTCCTTGAAGATTAGGGGATACCAGTGTTATCGATCCGACAGAAAAGACAAACAAAAGGGCGGTATGTAGACATTTGTAAAGAGTAACATCAATGTCAGCACTTCATGCCAGCATGAAATGTATATGGATGGGGCTTAATATATAGCTGGCAATATCCAAATTAAAAATGAGAAAGTCACCAGGAAGTAATAGAGGTCCAATGAAATGATTAAGAACTTGGGAACTGCAGCTAAAGCAAAACTACTGCAGATCTACAATATTTGCTGGATCACAGGTAGAGTGTCAAAGTGATAGAGAGAAGCCATTATGGTACCATTACTAAAGCCAGGAAAAGATAGTTCTACAACATCCAGCTATAGACCAATCAGCCATACAAGCTGTTTGTATAAAACAATGGAGCATATAATCTCAGACAGCAGGGGTACCTGGAAAGTGAAAACCACCTTGCACCACAGTAAACAGGTTTTAGGCAGTATTACTTTATTGAAGATCTGGTAACCAATCTTTTCCTGGAAATTGAGGATGCATTCCAAGAAAAGAAACTGGTACTAAAGAAACCTAAAGAAAACATTTGATAAAGTATGGAAGGAAGGGCTTTTGAAGAAACTGAGAAATTATGGAGTAAATTTCAGGATATACAAGTGGGTCAAAGCAAACCTGCATAACAGGAGAGCCAGAGTGCAATTGAATGATCTTAAAAGTAAGAAGGTCCTACTGTGCCAGGGTGTCCATCCCATGAGGAGGGGTACTATCTCTAACACTTTTTCTAGTCTACATCAATGACCTAGTTACTGAACTACCACATGGTATAAAAGTGGCAATGTATGCAGATGACCTGGTAATGTGGTGCACAGAGGAGTATGCAACAGTGGCCTCCAAATTGTTGCAAAGAGCTATGAATGCACTGAACTCATGGACATATTGATGGTGTATCAGTATTAATACAGACAAATGCAGTACCACACTTCATTCTCTCCCCTAAACAAAAAGTAGGAGTAAACTACATAAGCAATGAGCCTGTGAAAGAAGACTTACAAAAACTACTTATCTCAGAGTTACATTTGACAACAGACTAACTGGAAAACTACAGAAAAATAAGGCAACCAAAAAAGCAAGGAGGAAATTGACTATTCTAAGAAAGCTGTGGGGAGCAAGTGGGATAATACTCAGTAAAGTTTACCAACAGAGTATATGCCCACATCTAGAATATGGATCAACAGCTTGGTGCTTGGCATCAAACAACATCACGCTGCAAGAGCTGGATAAAGTACATAACCAGGCACTTAGGGTCACCACAGGAGCAATGAAATCAACACCAATGTTGGAAATGGAGAATACCCGCACTGAGAGAACGGAGGGACACAAAGGTGCTGATACAGGCAGAACAATTTTCAAGCATGCCGAGACATCCAATGAAAAACTTAGTAAAAATTCTTGCATTGGGACGACTTAGAGAATTAGTTTTAGCCACCAAGCCGAATGAATTTGTAGATAAACACTAGACATAACAAGAATTGTCGACCCCCTACTGCCCATACCAGAACAGACACCCTGGACAGAGGAATCCATATTGTCAATACAGATACAGACAGAAGTGAAAGGAATACTTGATAAGAAGGAACAGAATAGTCTACAGAGTAAAACAATCACTCTCTGTTTTTTGGATGAAGAATACCTACAAGATCTGTGGGTTCATGTGTACACAGATAGATCAGCACAGAATGCAGTAAAGAATGTGGGAGCAGGAGCATGCATAGAGTACCCATATACACTAGGGATATGAATAAAATAGCAAGAGGTAGGTATTGTCACAATTACCGCTGAACAGTAACCTTAGCCCACAGCTTGTAATGTTTTTGACAGATGCAAGATCAGCACTCCAGGCACTATGATCCAAAAAATTGTCACATCTGCAAACCATATTGACTAAACATTCAAGCACTACAAGGTCACCTTGCAGTGGGTCACATCTCACTGGAATACCAGGAAACGAGAGAGCAGATCAGCTGGCAAAGCAAAGTGCAACAGTCACACAACCAGGTGCACCCGTTACATAGCATCAGAAGAAACATATAATCAAATCAAACTGAAGACCACAAGCCCTAAATCAGGATGCCTTTCATAATATGAATAGATGGGAACAAGTTATCTTTATATTCGCCCAGAACAGGGCACAATTGACTCCACAGTCACATGTATACAAAATTCAATATTGCTATGTCAACTACATATGCATGTGGACAGGGACCCCAGACTGCTGAACATATACTTCAAGACTGTACTGAATATAGTTGACTGAGGAAAACCCATTGGCCCATAGATACAGCACTACAGACAAAACTATATTGGCCACTGCAAGAATTACAAAAAACTGTAAAATTTATACAGGAAACAATATTGCAGATATAGACAATACTTCAGGCGAATGAAAGATGGGTAGATTATGTTATATTTAATAAGTATATTGTTTTCCTTGAAGTTTGTTTGTAGCAGACAATAAAATAATATAGTTTAAAGACTATAGTAAAGACAGAACAAATAAAAAAGTCGAGACAGAGTAATGAGACTTTGAATTTAGAGATGTCTGAAATAGGTGGAATAAATTTTAGGACAAAGGTCACAGAAGTGAAATAAGGAAAGTGCATGAAGAAAGTAAAAGAGATGAGTGACTGAAGAAAAAAAGGTTGGTTGGCGAGATTTTTAATTGATTGCAGATCTGAGCTTTGACAGAACAAATTGTGTTTGGAGCAGACAGTAGAAAGTTAACATGTGGATAAGACAGATATTAGATAGAATGTCACAGAGTTAGATAGAAAAGATAAGAATATCAATATATAATATAAGTCAAGAATTACAACCTGAGTGAGTTAATTTATAAAGTAGGTAAAAATAATGATTGAAACAAGAAGTAGATAAATACTGAATCAGACAGTAGGTCAAGGTAGCATGAAAATTGTGAGAAGGTTGGGTGGAACTGGGGTTTTTTCTATATATGGCACACAAGGGAGAGAAAATTGTATTCAGTTGTAGTTCTGAGCTTTGAGGTGAAAACATCAGATTGCAAACAGAGGGAAGGCAGCAGATTATTGAGAAGATGTAGATAGTTAGCTAGGAGATAGAATAGTGATAGACACTAACCAGAGATATAGTTGATGATATGAAAAATTCCATGAATGAACAATACATTGTAATTGATAATTCTTCCATGCAGTTAGAGAGATGAAGTCTAAGTGATTTGGCCAAATGAACATTGTAATTCATACATGGATGGTTTGTTGTGTCATGTAATATTTATACTTTGATTTTGTATATAGATTTTTTTAACGGAATAAATCCTGAGGTAGGTGAGGTTGATCATAAGGCCAGACCTGACCCTGCAATGGTGTTACCACCATGGGTTGCCTTCTGAATTGACATTGATGTTATGTGGTCCTGTTGATCTATAATGTTTACATCTGGCTGAAGTGGCCAAACAAGGTTCAACTCAAGATCTTGACTGATGTCCAGTCACTAATAAGCAAACAAACAGTAATATCCTGGCAAGAAAAGTTCCTGGTATTTACCTTTCAAATCTGGTAACCACTCCATATATAAATGAACTACTTTTTGCTTGATGATCGGGTCCTAATAGATTTCAAAGAAAGAGAATTTTAACATCTGCTGTCATTGAATAAAGAATGTAAAATGAATAACATGAAAATAAGCACTGAAAAAAAACAGAAGTTACATCAATAAAAAGACAAAAGGAAACATTAAACATAGATACAGAACACCAAGTTATAAAATAATTAGCAAACTTTAAATATCTGGGAGCAACATTATTTGAAGATGGTAAAATCTATAAGGAGACATCTAATGCAACAAGGCAAACCAAATATTTGGATATTTATCCTCTATAATTTAATACAAAGCAATACCTATTACCACCAAGAAATATCTTATACAGAGTATATTTATTCCCACATTGTGCTACCAATGCTAAATGTGGTTACTTATGACTAAGCATAAAAGAAAGCTTGTCCACAGAGATGAGACGTCTGAGAAAAGTACTTGGAATTACCAGAAAAGACAGAATCAGAAACAATATTATAAGAAAATAGTAGGCACTGAGCCAATCTTAAGCTACATACAAAAACAACAAGTAAACTGGTTTGCCCATCTAGAAAGAATAGTGTGTGATTCCTTGCCATATGGAAAGTAAAGTACCCCAGTCACGCCAAGTGGCGTATAAGGAAATATGGTGTTAGTGACCCTAAATTTTACAGACCTTCAGCACATGATTTTTGGGGTAATGTGGTTGGTGTTACGCCCGTGCTGCTTTACTTTCCCAGAAAAAAATCTGGTACCCATTTAAGGCTGGGTGAACCCGGAAGCCGTCGGTTGGGATCGAACCCTACCCCTTGTCCTTTGTAGTCCACTTCACTAACCACTGAGCTATCGCGGCTCCCCCGAGCTATCGCGGCTCCCTTGACATATGAAGCATATATTGAAAGAAGAGAAGGGAGACGAACAAGAGGCAGTCTCAGAGTAAGATGGACAGACAGCATCAAAGAAATGCTACAACAACAATTGACAATGACTGAAGTCGCAAGGACGAGAACTGGAACTTCATATCTCCTCTGATACTCAAACAGGTAAAAGAGGAAGAAAGAAAGAAAACAAGAAAGCTCACAATTCTTAGACCAAAAACCTGTGATGTCAAATGCAAGTGATGTTCTAGTCGAGCAGTGATCATGGTGTAGAGGTCAAACCTTGCTGTAATCTGTTAATTCAGAAGAGAGCCCAGGGTTTGATTAATCTTGACAAGGACTAGAGGAACAGTAGTCTGTTGTACATCCAGAGTGTTACTGTCACTGTTATACCGACACATGGGGGCCTAGATAACCTAGTCGGGAAAACCACCCGATAGGGCTACCGACGTTCAGACAACCCGTGTTCGATTCCCGCTGGGAGCAGTGTGACTTATACTCGTGGTTGGAAAAAAAAAACCCCCAACAGTTGATCCAGCCATTGGCAGAAATGGGCACCAGGGTATTACCCTGGGAAGGTGAGGAATGTCACCTCGCATCGTGAGTTTTGATGCTTGAAGCGACACTATCCAGAAATCTCCGAACATTTCTGTAAAGGCGGCCGAGTACATACGGGTAGAAACTCGTGTGCTAAGATGCCGGTTCAAGTCTCGTACTTTACCTTTACCATCACTGCTAGATTGCAGTTGTAATCTATGGCAGGAATAATCCCTCATTACTGACTCTATATGTTGTACTTGAGGGCTAAAGTATCATTATAAATTCAAGAGGTTAATCCATCTAAATTGGAGAAGTAGTCAGCCAAGATACAGAAGCCAGCTGATCAGATTCCAGTAATAAATTGCTTCAGAGTTCTATTAATAGACAATACTGAGATCCAGATCAAGATTGCTGCAAGGACAGTAAGCCCATTGGTGCCATGCTTTGTGGTTATGAAGGAGTATAGAACTCTCACCTGTGGGTCCTTTGTAATGGCCCTGTCTATATCTTACATTAAGTGTTTTTAAATATAATAATCAAAGTAAGGGATCGTTGGTTGTTTAATATGCTATCATATTTTTTTTTCTCATTTATAGATTGAACGGAGTGGAAAACAAGTTGTGTCAACAACCTGTGGCCATGTATTCTGTAATGTGTGTATCAAAGCAGCAATCAACACACAGCATGCGTGTCCAACATGTAGGAAGAAGCTTTACCAGAGAAGCATACATCCTTTGTTTTTATAGTGAAGAATATTTCTCTAATAGATTGATCAGCATATAATGTGCATTTAATTTAGAATTTCTGTCATTATCACCATCAAGTTTTCAGCTGCTGGCAGATCACAAGTTTGTAACAGCAAACTTCTCCAATTTCTTTCAGGTTTGTGCGTGTAATTTCATTTTTATTTTCATCATCTTTGATTTTAGTTTATCTATCTATTGTCATTTTGAGCAAAATCGGCAGATAAGAAGACATTCTAGACGCCCATTTTGATGATTTTTGCTACAAAAGCATCAGACTGCACTAAACCTTCATTGTACCTTGTCACTTGTGCCTGCTCTGAGCATGCCTCGCAACATCTGCAAGGTAGCAAATGCCTGCTGTTACTGCTTCTTTCCTCTCTGTTTGTTTTTAGTGTTTCTCTAGGTCAGGTTAATTTTGTTTGCCCTATGTTTCCCATTTGAAGACTTGCATTGAGGTTCACTTGTTGTCTCTTCCTATCACATGGCCAACAACATATGCCCACCTTCTTCTCTTGACTATACATGATATTGTTGGATGCATGGCTTTTTCTCTTAATTATGCACCAATATTTAGTCACTTGTATATTAAATATTACCGACCACATTACCCCAAAAATAATGTGCCGAGGGTCTAAAATTTATGGTCACTAACACCATATTCCCTATACACCACTTGGCGTGATGGGGGCTCTTTACTTTTTTTATATATTAAATATTTCCTTTTCAATTGCCTCTAATTTATTTTCTATTTCTTTAGCTGTTTTACATTTCTCTCATGGATAAATAAAAGTAAATAATAAATTTCCTTTGAAAATCCTGAACTTTGGTTTTGTGTTGAGTAATTTTGATTTCCATATTTTATTAGTCTCTGAAAGTCAATGCAGTCTTTGCTACTCCGATTCTAATTTCTTTCTTTGTATCATATTCTTGATCTATGCAACTTCCAAGATAGATAAAGTGATCTACTTCTACTACTTTTCCTTCCAGGTATATTTTTTTCTTCTGAATGAATGTTATTTTTTCATTACTTTAGTCTTGATCTCTAGTCCTATTTTGTTAATCTTTAATCACATGGCACATGTTTTTTCTTGCATTGATGAGGCCATTATGATATCAGTTTATAGCTTTTTTCATGCTGTAATTCTTGATCTTTCTGTCCCTCTTTCCTTGTAGATTCCAGAATAATACACATTTGGTAATCCTTTGAGTCACTTTTCTTAATGTATGTCTTATCCAGTGACATGATCACCTTTTATTTCTCTCCTGTCACACTGGTTGTTTCATTTTTTATTTTTGTTAGTCATAGAATATTCTAAAAGTCTCTATGCGCAAAGTGAAATTTGACAATGTTTACATATGTATAGGAAATTAATGCTTAATTAATGCACATGGTACTAATAAACATATAGATGCATCTTTTCTATTCAAGATACAATTATGTTAGCACATTTGGTGTTTGATTTATTCAAGTAATGCATGTTGTGTAATGAATTTGATGAAAAGAAAATGTTATTGTTCTGAAGGCTGGATTTGGAAACTGTCATAGTGTTGCAGTAGAATTTAACGGAAAACATGACAAACACATTACTCACAAGACTTATCAAGCCCCTATTGAGAAATGTAAAAAAAGGAGGGAAGTATTGTTGACAAACCAAGAAGTGGACACTTTTGCGTGAGACACTGTTTAAGGTACAATTTACTTGGTGTTGTAAATAAATTAAAGTAGATTGTAAATTACAGCACAAAGTAAATTGTACTTTATTTACTTTGTGCTGAGGGGAGAGAGCTGGATGGCTAGAGATAAGACATCATCATTTGGACAGAAAGGTCCTGACTTTGAATCTTGCTACAATTGGTGGGAATTTTTATATTCAAATCCATGGATTTTTTGGGGGGTCTACCCTCTCTAGTTGGGTAGTTAAGTCCAAAGTTTAGTCCACTCAGGTAAAGATAAAAAACACGAGGTCCCTTTTGCATTCTTCGCACATTAAAGAACCCTTGACAGTTAAAAACAAAAAGAGTAGGTCAAATATTGCCGCTGCCTGGGCAGAAATTGTTAGAAAAATGATAATTTACCTAATAACCCTATCCATTTTCAAAGTCTTTGTTGGTGCTATAGAGTTCATCTGAGTTAAAACCATCTTCAGTGCATTCACTTGCTTAAGGCATCAGTTGTGAAAAGGGGATCTGAGCATTGTGAAATTGTCAAATGTGCAGTGAAGATGATCTTTCAACTAAACTAAACATACTTTGTGCTGACATCATTTGAAAGAAATCCCCAAATGATGTTTAATGACAAAAACCTGTAACAACAGATCAAATATCCAGTCATTTTTGAGACAACATACAACAGACTGTATGTGTTTAGAAGGAAATGGCAATGATGTAGAGAATGTTTTGTAAATAAAGTTACATTTATCCATGTATCGAGGGCAGAAAAGAGGAGAAAGGATCTTGTCATGCTACTTGGCCTATAGTATAGGGAATATTGAGTTAGTACTCCAATTTTTTTTTTATCATTGACCAATTTCTGGATACTGTGGTCTTAAATGGAGACCCAATTTTTTGGGGGGAAAGAAATATGGTAGCCTGATAACTCATAAAACGTGCAGTTGACTATTAAAAAATATGGGAACTAACTCAATATTACTTACATACCTTAAGTTGTTGGGGGAACCTTTGATTATTTTTTTAAAATGAACTTTACATTGGTTTAATTTTTTTTTTAAAACCTCAACTAATTAGATGATCATTTATTCCTTACTGCTGCAGTATTATTCTACTGTCTGTCTGTGACAATGTTTTTGCTTTGTCTATCTTTGGCCGTATTTTTCCATCATTCGTCTTTCTATTGAATACTTTTGATAATTCAATGAATGTTATGTGTAGTTCTTCCTTAAATTCAATTTTTTTTTCTCTATCAGTTGTCTTAACTCTTTCCGTACGGAGGCTTTATATTGACGCAACGGAAGAGATTTCAGAGTTTTAAGAATCAATCTATATATTTTTATTTATCTAACGTATAACATATTATGTTTGAATGTTTAGATAATTGAACAAGATATAAGATTTCACCAATATCCAGATGATACAAGACATGTAAAAAGAATATGGTTTGATGGCATTCACACTAAACAAATTGAGTGTGGCACACTATACGGCGAAACATACGTTACCAGAATCGCATTGGCACACAGTGTGGCGAAACGTACAGAAAGAGTTAACAGGATTGTGAGTAGCTGCAATTCAATTTTAATCCTATTTGAGCTTTGTTAATGTGGTTTAATTATTAGACATAATCCTTTCATAAGTGTTCTGAAAAAATGTTACCGCAACGTAGTAGTGTCTTGTACCTCTGTATTATGCTTAAACTCTATCTTCTTTTGTTTGGGTGTAATCAGTTATTTTAATTTTGAGGTGTTGCTTATATTGCCCCATACCATGTTGTATTGTAATTCTAACCATTTATTCCAAAATCCACATGATTTTTGAAGCTCATTTGGTATGTCATCAGTACTCTTGTAGTTGTTTATTCTAGTCTTTAAGTTCAAATTTTATAGTTTTTAAAATATGTTTATTAATCCATATAATATTATTGAATATAGGCAGCTTCAACATTTGGTAAACTTAAACATAGAGCATGTGCCAACAAAAAACTGACACTCAGGATAAAGATTCTAATTTATCAAAGTTGTGTTCTTAGCACGCATCCATATGGACTCAAAACTTGAACAATCTATGCAGGGCAAGAGAGAGAGAGAGATGTTAGATTTCTTGTGCATTACATTCGCAAGATAATGAAAATCAAGTGACAATCCAAAGTAACTAACACTAATGTCTTACAGTAAGCTAAACTCCACTCCATCATGGTAATACTTAGGAGTGAGATATTTAGGTGGTTGGGTCAGGTGAGAAGAAATGACAATTGTACTGTGTGTAGGCTTCCTTAAGAGAATTATCTATCAGTGAAAGAAACTCAGAAAGTCTTGCATTAGATTGGAGCACATGGAGAACAAAAATATGAAATAGCACAGCAACATTCGAAGAAATGATGGTATATAAATCTGAAGATGAAAAGTAAGGAGAAAGGAGATGAGGCCAGGCACCGCAAATGTATATTTGTTGTTTACTCTGTGGTTAGATTTGTTTATCCAATATTGGTAAATTCAGTCATGAGAGAGAAAAAACAGCAGTAAAAGTCTAAAACTCAGTAAAATAGCATCTGGCACAAGGCACTAATAAATTATCAAACCACTGGCAAGTCGATTGCTTGCTACCAAGATGCCAGGTCATATATGATTTGACTGCTATGTCTAGAAGTTGGTTATAGTTCTATGTCCATCTTTTTTAAGTACTAATTCAGGTTATAACTAAGGGAACGATGGAGAGAATACATTGAAGATCTTTATGATGAAGAATGAACAGAAGTAAATATTAAGGATAGTGGGTAAGGACCAGAAATACTCAAAGAAGAAGTGGAAGATGCCTTGTGCAATATGAAAGCTGGTAAAGCTCCTGGACCAGATAATATAACAAAAGAAGAGATTGAAGACATGGTGATTTTGGAATAGAAATAATAACAAAAATATTGAATGATATCTACTACAGCGATATATACCAGACGACCTGCAAAAATGAATATTCATAACCCTACCAAAGAAATTTGGTGTGATTGAATGTGATGATCATCGCACAATAAGCCTTAGAGTCACATGACTAAGATATTACTAAGAATAATCACGATAAGAGTGTGAAACAAAATCAGTCCAAAAATGAGTGATTAGAAGAGTGTTGGTTTTGTTGGAGGTAAAGGTACGAACAATACCATATACCTCATGAGGTCTTTAGTAGAAAGACCTATAGAGGTGAAAATAGACCTATATTTATGTTTTATAGATTATACCAAAGCATTTGACAGAGTAAAGTACCAAAAATAATCACAATTTTATAAGGCATAAACATAGACAGCAAAGATCTAAGAATAATAAAGAACATGTACTGGGAACAAACAGCGGCCTTAAGAACTGGAAATCAAGTAGGAATGTTTCAACAAATGAAACAGGGTGTTAGACAAGGCTGTGTGCTGTCACTAGATTTATTGAATATGAATAATGAGATTATTTTAAGATCCATAAGGGGCATGCCTGGAATAACAATTGGAGGTCATAATGTAAATGATCTAAGGTATGCTGATGATACTTGTGCTATCTTGAAAGTCACATTGATCGGGAAGGGGATACAAGTAAAGAAATTAGAATCAGAACAGCTAAGGCAGCAATGTCCTTCTAAAACCTTGAGAAGATGTGGAATTCAAAACTCATCAGAACAAAAACAAAACTTAGACTTCCAATCAAATGTACTATCAACTCTTACATATGCATGCGAGAGCTGGAAAACAACAAGAGACAAAAACAACTTTGAACGCATTTGAAAATAAATGTCTAAGGAAAATACTTGGTATAGCATGGAACGAATTCAAAACAAATGAGGAAATTAGAGAAATCGCCAATCAACCACTAGTATTATCAGTAATCAAGAAAAGACGTAGAACATGTAATGAGAAGAGATAATAACCGAATAGCAAAACAAGCCCTCATGTGGGAAACAACAGGTTGGAGGAAAAGAAGTCGAACCAGAGAGACACTGAGAAGAACATTGATCAGAGAGGCAAAAGCAGCAGGAATTGGCTCCCTCAATGAGATCGAGTTGCTTGCGCAGAACAGAGACAAATGGAAAGATTTGATAAAAGATCTTTGCAAGGATTGAGACTGCTAGAAAGAAAATTTAGAGAAAGAGTATCTGAGTCTATGCCCTATGGGCTGGCCAGGGCTCGAAAGGTCAATAAGTAGATAGGTAGATGTTGATGATACAGTCTTAATCGCTAAAAGTAAAAATGAGTTACAAGAAATGTTAGACATTATAGTGAAAGAAAGCAAAAATAAAAGACTCAGCCTTAATAACAAAAAGACAGAAGTAATGGTAGCAGCAAAGAAAAAGACTTTACCGCAATGGACAATAAAGACAAGTGGAACAATATTAGGAAAAGGTAAATGAATTTAAGAATCTGGGAACAATGTTAACCTCAGATAGTAGGTGTACAACAGAGGTGATATGCAGAATGGCTCAGGCAAAAGCTGCTTTCCATAAAATGAGGACGGTTCCTGAACAGTTGCTCTCGTCGCTGAATTTGCCAATGTTGGACAGACAGATCCATCCGTTGAATGAACAGGATGTATTTGTGGTGCCCGGCCTCATTTCATTTCTCCTGCGCCTTTTGTCAATTTGATATCAGCGCTGCCTCAGAGGTTGCTGTGCCATTTTTAATTCATGTTCTCCATGTACTATGAGTCTGCAGATTCCTATTTGGGAATACAGATATTTGTCATTCTTCCTTACATGACCCAGCCACCTTAGTCTACGACTCTTAAGTGTTGCCATGATCGATGGGAGTTTGGTTTGTTGTAAGACTTTATAGTTGGTTACTTTGTCCTGCTATTTAAGTAAGTAAAGAGCCCAGTCACGTCAAGTGGCATATAGGGAATATGGTGTTAGTGACCATAATTTTTACAGACTTTTGGCACATGATTTTTGGGGTAATGTGGTCGGCATTATGACCGTGCTGCTTTACTTTCCCAGAAAAAAATCTGGTACCCATTAAAGGCTGGGTGAACCTGGAAGCCGTCGATAAGGATCGAACCTGACTTCTTGTCTTTTATAGTCCAGTTCACTAACCATTGAGCTATTGTGGCTCCCTGTCCTGCCATTTGATGTTCTTAATCTTTTGAAGGCAATGCACATGAAAGCTGTTTAACCTTTTCTCCTGTCCTGCTTAGGTAGTCTAAATTTCTGATCCATATAGAAGTGTACTAAACACACAACTTTGGTAAATTTGAATCTTAGTAGTTCTAAGTGTTAATTTGGTGTTTCTTCTAGTTCTATAAGTTTACTAAATGTGGAAACTGTCATTCTGATTTGGGAATTTATTTCATCTTCAAGGGAGACAGTGATTATGACCATAAAACTGAGATAGGTGAACTTTCTCACAGATTCAAGGGGTGTGAAATCTAATGATATTGCTGTGGGACTGGCTACACCTTGTTGAAACACCACAGTCTTCTGAATACTTATTGACAGGGAGAACAAATCACATGGTCTAGCTAGATTGTCAATCATTGGCAGCAGGAAAGTTTCATCCAAAGCAACCAATGCTGCACCTGTTAAACTGACATATAGAGGATACTGAGAATTGGTTGAGAATTTTCAGGAATGTGTGATTAAGCAGAATGATAGAGGAATAAAGATACCTTGTGCCATCTGTAGAAAGTTGTTCAACACCAATGAGTCAGATAGGTTAGGTTGATTTTTTTAAGTAAGTGAATCAGTAAGATATTAACCAATGAGATGATCATTGTAAGATATTAACCAATGAGATGATCACTGTAAGATATTAACCAATAAGATGATAATTTCTGAAACAAACTACATGCTGGTGGGATGTACAATCTTAATAATTTTGCTAGATTCTTTATACCAGTATAATTTAATTAACATGAAATATTTTTCTCTATTACAATTTTTGTTGTAGACATTGCAATTTAAAAAAAATATGTTGCACTTGAATGTTTATAGTATGCTTGTTTATAAATTAATTAGATTTATCCTAAATTGATTTTGATGAATGACTCTATTACATGAATATACCATCTTGATTTATCCAGAACTGGGGTTGGCTGAATGTTATCTCAAGTGGTTATGGTTAATATCTCCATTATTCTTAATAAACAGTTTGATTTATCATAACAGTTTATTGTAGTTGAGTTTATGCATTATTGTTTGTAAATTATTGCTGGATTACCCTGTACCATTGATAGGGTGAGACTAAATGTCTTGATTATATTATGTTATATTATATTATATTATATTATATTATATTATATTATATTATATTATATTATATTATATTATATTATATTATATTATATTATATTATATTACTACACTGCCACTACAGTGAATCCTTAGAATTCTAATACAATTTGTTCCAGGAGACAGTTCAGCTTTCTAATGGACTTTTCAGTTTAATTTCACCATAAGAGATAATGTAAATTTTAATAAATCCAATCCTGGCTTTCAAATCTTACCTATTATATAATATAATATTTAACATACACATTTTAGATTGTTTATACATGCATAATAATCGTAATATGCATTGGATTATACATTAACACCATAAAATATTTATTAAAATGGCAATACACACTGAAATAATATTATTGAACAATAGGCAGTAAAGAGTAGTGTGCCTTACCATCACAGAGGTGGAGTGATGATGGTCTAAAGGAAAGTGAAGAGAAAGAAAAGAGGTGGAGTGATGATGGTCTAATGAAAGTAGAGAGAAAGAAAGAAGGTGGAGTGATATTACTTTTACTTGTGGATGGTGTTTAGTTTTCCATAAAAAAAATCAGGTATTTAGTTTGGCGGTGTAGATTTTCTCATCTTGAATCTAGCAGTTAGTAGATGGGACTCACTAACATTACTTTGCTTTTTGCCCATTTTCTTCAAATGTTTCATAAAACGTGTTACTACATTGTCATCAGACATGCTGATGGTAATGTCTGTGGTGCTGTGTCTTACCCTAAATCCACAACAGTTCCCTCATGTCTGCACTTGGGACTCTACTATTATTGCAGCCCTCTCCACTTCTGAAGACAGTCCCTCAGCCGTTTTATGCCACCGCTCCTTATGGAGGTCTGCAGCTCCTCTGTGGTCAGCATAATATTATAATCTTTCACCAACTCTTCTACATCTTCATCTTCTACCTCCCAGTCTTTGGTTTTTCCTCAGGGACACAATGCCCTCCACTTTTCCAACCTCCAGTTCAGGCTTTGCTACTGGCTTAGGCCTGTGCAAGTCCCTGGCTAGTTCACAGATTGGTCAGAGTTTGTTTCAATCAAATCGCACTGCCTTGTAATGTACTTCACCCCAGATTTTGACTATAAACATCAGGCAGTTGAAGATGTTGAAGTGGCTTTCCCAAAACTCTCTTCAAGAATAATTGTAAAAGCAAAGAGCCCCGTCATGCTAAGTGGTGAATAGGAAATTTGGTGTTAGTGACCATCATTTGTATAGACCTATGGCACATGATTTATGGTGTAATGGTGTTGGTATTACATCCATGCTGATAGATAAGAATAGTTGTGTGTTAGTGTCCATCATTTGTATAGACCTATGGCACATGATTTATGGTGTAATGGTGTTGGTATTACATCCATGCTGCTTTATTTTCCCAGAAAAATCAGGTACCCATTTAAGGCTGGGTGAACCTGGAGGCTGTCGATTAGGATTGAACCCGACCTATTGTCCTTTGTAGTCCAGTACACTAACCACTGAGTTATCATGGCTAAATAGAATAGTTGTGTTGGTGTCAAGATAGATAAGAATAGTTGTGTGTTAGTGTCAAGATAGATACAAATAGTTGTGTTAGTGGCAAGAACTAAACTTGGATAAAGCCATAAATAAGAAGAGTTGTGTTGGTGAATGAGGAGAATGCTCATGGATGAGGCCATACTCACATTTTCTTCAAATTTTGGACAGTACGCAAAAACATTAGCCGCAATAGCTCAGTTGTTAGTGAACTGGACTGCAAATGACAAAAGGTCGGGTTCGATTCTGGCCGACAGTTTCCAGGTAAACCCAGCTTAATGGGTACTGGATTTTTCTGGGAAAGTAAAGCATCATGGGGCGCAACACCAACCACATTATCCTAAAAATCATGTGTCGAAGATCTGTTAAAATTAGGGTCAACAACACCATATTCCCTATACGCCACTTGGCGTGATGGGGATACTTTACTTTTTTTTTTATTTGTCCAACTATATGACATGAAGGGTAAACCATTCTTCTCCAAATATTTCTTCCCGCATAGAGCAAAAACATTATCTCATGAAGAATTGTTTGGTTACCCAAGCTTTCAGATTGACCTCCATGTTATACTAATCCTGTGTGATTTTAAGCACATTGTTTTTCTTAGAAACCCTGGTGACTCTGAATGGTACACCAGTAATGGCTTCATGTTAATATACCCTATAATCGTTACCACATAGAAGGCAGGTTAGCCTGTTGTTCACCAGATTGTGGCTTTGTAAGGCCTCTGCTTAGTTATAGAATCTCTTTGGCATATTATTCTAAAAGAAGTCTGCTTCATCACAAATGAAATCCCGTTGGGGAATAAATCTTGTCCATTTCTCATCCATGACTTTAAGCTCAACTACACTTTTTCAGCCTCCTCTTTGTACTGGCGCCTGCACATACATAACCACACTGAATGCCTGTTCTCTTTTTTAAAAAGTAACTAGCCATAAATTCTTCAGCACTGGACCCACTAGTTTCTCACTTAATGTCACTACAGATGCATAACCTTCTGATAAATAATAGCCTCAGACATGCTATTACCAACCAACTTATTTTTATTCATCCAAATCATCAAATGTTTCTCTGCATCTACATGGCTGGAGATCTTATTCCAGTAAGGGATTTCACCATGTTTTCCACTTTAGTGGCTTCCTTCCTCTTAACTATGGTGGAGCCATCCCATATTCAACATTTGTGCCACTTTTCCATTTAGTGCTAAGTTCCTTCAATCATGGTTTTTACATTCTCCCTGTTAGGCTGAAAAGCACTGGTAACTTTTTTATGTGTGTCATTAGGAATGCGTCAATTTTAATGTTAAAATTAAGGAAATCCAAAGAAATTGTAATAAAAAAAACACTTGGAGCACGCTAAATATGGTTTATAGCGAGCCAAAGTCATGGGAGAACTGACCACACAATTCTTTGCATGCTCTTGTTTTGGTTGACTTTTTGCAATTTTGGTTCGAGTTTCAAACTGAATTTTTTTTCATGTTAATTTAAATTTTCATGGTTTATTGGGTGACTGTGATGTTAATTGTATTTAAATGTTCCTGTAGGTTTTCATTAAAGTAAAAAAAAAAAAGGGATATTTCTGCTTGTAAATAAGTCGGAGCATGGGCCAACACCAAATTAACACTCAGAACTACTAAGATTCAAATTTACCAAAAGTTGTGTGCTTAGTACACTTCTATATGTATCAGAAACTTGGACTACCTATGCAGGGCAGGGGGAAAGGTTAAATAGCTTTCATGTACGTTGCATTTGAAAGATTATGAACATCAAAAGGCAAGACAAAGTAACCAACTCTGTCTTACAATGAGTCAAACTCCCATCCATCATGATAACACTTATGAGTTGTAGACTAAGGTGGCTGGGTCATGTAAGAAGAATGGCAAACATTTGTATTCAAACAAAAATATTGTGTGGCGAACTTAAGGACGGAAAGAGACTGAAGGGCAGATCAGTACTGAGATATACGATTGTCTGCAGGGCTTCTTTGAGGGAATTCTATATCGGTGAAAGAAACTTATAAATTCTGGCTGCAAATCGTAGAAAATGGAGAACAAATATTAAAAAAAATGACACAGCAACTTTCGAGGCAGTGTTGATACCAAATTCAGAAGACAAAAGACACAGAAAGGAGACAAGGCCAGGCACCACGAATGCATCTTGTTCGTTCTGTGCTTGCATCTGTCTATCCATTATTGGCACACTCAGCCACGAGAGAAGCTGTTCAGCAAAGCAGCATCCAGCATAAAGCACTAACATTTTTACCAAACTACTCACTTATCAGAATTACTTGCCGCCGACCATCTCTCAAGACGCCAAGGCTATATATAGAAAGAAGTTAAGACTCAACAAATCAACTTTCTGACTATAGAAGGTAATAAAAAAGCATATATCCGAAGAAACCCTCACAGAAGGAAGGACTCAAAATGATAGCTAGACTGTTGTTTCATGCTGTAAATACACAAAACAAGAGGTCTTATGGTAACCTGAAGTAAGTAAATAAAAATCAAACAAAACTACAGTTGTATAGAAAGACTAACACCACTGTACATGTTGCCAGATTTAATTATCTAGGATTAGTTGTCTATGATACTGGATCAACATTTTTTACAATTTGCATAAATTGTGACTACGCGCTTTGTACCAATTCGGTCTTGTTATAAGCGATTCGACATCAAGGAGGGGTTTACTTGTGTGTCACGGGATATCATCTATGTTATAGTAACCTCAGACTATTTATTGAATTAGTTCATAAGATCATATTTTAAAAAATATTTAATCATTCTCTCAACTTGGTTACTTACGATAAGAAATATGAAGCACAGTTCTTGAAATCTGGACTCACAATTTCACAACTAAATTCCTATTGTTCTGTTATTTACTTATAACCTTTCACGATGGCTGAATTAATTGCTTAAGTCACTGATAACCTTTGTCAACTAACTTAAAGATTCCTAACTACTTGGAGAATTCTACTTTACTTGGAGATTCCTAACTACTCTTCCTGACTAAACTTTCTTGACTAAACTTCTGTCCTGGTTCTAACTTTCTCTGACTACATTGTTTCGAGTTCTTGAACTTCTAATCTTCTGAGCCTAATTAACTGGCTCAACTTCTGGTTCTTTCTTCGGTTCTTTCTTTTTTCTAATTGTCCTAAACCTATTGTGTTGAAATTTAAATACTCCATCACACTTTGTGTGACATATCATCAGCCAATCAAGCCGTCGCAAAGTGACAACTTGCAACCCCTCCGATCACTCGTGGAGTCCATCAGCTCTTATCATTCTGACCAAAAATGTGACCTATAACTCAGAATTGTCAAAACAAACTGTTTATTACTCTGTGAGCAACCTCTAACTTGATCGCTCCCTCCCTCCGTGACTTCTGTCTAACCTCTGGTCAGTCTTAAACTCTCCTGAGTTTTAGAATAATTATTGCCTCATGACTTTGACCTGTCCTGATAGTTGTTTACAGGATAATTAAGTCATGCGCCCAAATCATGCCCATTTCCACAACTTGCTTGCGTGGAAATTTCCATTAAACTATTATGTCCAGTATAATTCTACCTTTCCTTCCTCCCCACTTTCTGTGTGTCCACTACCCATTATGAACTTCTATTCCCTTACTTGTTTATTCCGCCTGGAAAATTTCCTAAATTTGTATTGTCCTAACACTGATGATCGTCATCATATGTTACTGCTATAGTCTATTAATAAATGGGTACCGGTTAATTTACCTGCCCCATGCTTTCATTAGCTTACACTATTACAATCTACGCCATAATATGAAAGCATTGCCAGATGACGTATGTGAGCGAGTATGGACACCGCTTGAGTGACACATTTTGTGAGCATCTTCGTGATGTTGAGAAAAAGACTGGCAGCCCGGTGTTTGCCCATTTCAACTCCTCTGGCCATAGTGGTAAACCTGACATGCAAGTTACTGGCATTGCCTTGTGTCACTCCAGCAATCGCAGCCGGTTTGCCTTTGAGAATCGCCTCATTGCCAGTTGAGTTCACTGTCCCCCGCAAGGCATGAACATATCGCTCTCATACACATAGGACACCTACCACACATTTCTTACCCCCTTGCGCTACCGAACCTATACATGTATGTATATTTGTCTGCATATGTGTGGCACATTTGGGCAACACCTTCGAGTTTTCTTTTGTGTGCTTTGTGGTAATATATACGGATTTATGCTTGTACGCATGTATGGTTATGTACACATGTTGTTTTACACATCGGTTCGTTGTGCACATACACAGTTCCTAGTTGGGAAAACCACCCGACTGGACTACCGACGTTCGGACAACTCGTGTTCGCTTCCCGCTGGGAGCAGTGTGAGTTGTACTCGTGGTTTGAACAAAAAATACCCCCACGGTCGACCCAGCCGTTGGCAGAAATTGGTACCAGGGTATTACCCTGGGAAGGTGAGGGATGTTGCCTCGCATCTGAGTTTAGATGCTTGAGACGACACTATACAGAAATCTCCGAACATTTCTGAATAGGCGGCCGAACACATATGGGTGTAAACTCGCGTGCTAAGACGCCGGTTCAAGTCTCGTACTTTACCTTTATACATATCTTGTATCCACCTCCCCAAATTTTTAGAACACTTCCGTCTTCTCACCTGACTGCCTGGTCAATGAGATAGATATTTGGTCATCCCGCCTACTTATTTTAGTTCATTCAGAAGTTGATCACGCGTTGGATCACAGGGAAGTGACCTTTTTTATTTCCTTTCTTGAGTATCTAGCATATTATCACCATGTAGTTAGATTTGTGTACATATCCTTATATATATTTTTGTGTTGTTGTGTGTTGTTCCAGCTGAAGATCTACGTGGCCGAAATGTCGACTTTTGTTTTGTTAATTACAACGTACAGCTGTTTCCATCCTACTTTTTTTCTTTCTTTTTTGATTTTTTTTTAAAATTGCCATTATCATCAGCTTTACAGCAGCTTCGCATCTCTATGCATCTTGTAGCCTTTACTCCATCAACATTTGTAATACTTTTAGAATACTGTTCTAAAAAAAAACGGTGAGCTTAGCAAACAGCCTTCTAGAAAAGACATATCCACACACGGTTCAGGTCGCTAGATCGATCTTGTCACATTCACATTTCTTAGAAACATGCAAGACGTACAAACTGCGCAGCGATAAACAAAAATAGACAAGCTTTGGAAATGAGATACTTCAAAGAGTAATCTATGATATTTCTTTTTTTTTTGGGTTTGTTACAGATAAGATTTATTAAAGAATAAAGCACCACAAAAATCCCAATAAAAACCCCTCTTGGTCTCTGTGAAGAAACGCACACAGAATTGGTATGGCCATATATTCCAGTCTTGCCACAAGCATCCGTAGAGACCAAAGAATGGGCGAAGAAACCGTAAGATGACACATAATGGACATGCTTTGATATTGACAGCTCACATCGGACAGCTGCAAGAGAAAGCAGAATGGATGAAGTTGATGCAGTCTATGTTGCCCCAACAACCTTCTAGGAGTGGGAAATTATGGTTTATAAAGAAAAGAATACATTTCATCTGCTCATGTCGTGTGGTAGAAGGAGAGCGGGTGGCCGAGTCGATAACCTGTCGAGTTACAAACCAGGAGCGCGCGGTGTCGAATCTCAGTATGGTCAAGGTTTTTTTTTTTCTGTCTGGGGTGAAATAAAAACTCAGACCCGAACACCTCGGCGCGACTGTACTGGACAAACACATAGTTTTCTTTCAGAATTCATCAAAACAAAAACCAAGAACTCGACATGCCAAGTTCTTGTGTCAGAAACACAATTCAATCATGCAGTGACCGTCATACTGATAGTGATTGATGTCATGAAAGCGTTACTGTGCTCATTTATGATGCTCTTTTTATACTTCGATCAGAGCAACTCCATCCTCATCTTTCCTTGACTTATAACATTTGTAAACATGCTATTTTAGGATCTACTCTTCAATTGCACCACATTCATGGCTGCGTCTAACGAGTATTTTTAAAAGCCTGCCACTTTCAGGCTATTCTTGTTTATTTTTTGTCTATTTTTTTTCAATCAATGTCAATAGAAGTGAGAAAGAAAGTTCATCGCTGTTATATAAAGCCAATTCTGACCTATGGACGCGAATAATGGACCATAAACAAACAAATGAAAAGACAATTAGGGATCACACATTGATGGGATTTCTCGGAAGTTCCCTGGACAACTAAAAAGACCAACGAGGAAATTCTCAAAGAGGCTAACACAAAAAGGAAGCTCATAAGAAACATCAGAAAGAAACAGTCAACATTTTTCGGGCACATCATGAGAAGAGGAAAGTTGGAATACTTGGTTACAATTGGCAAAATACAGGAAAAGAGAGATCGCGGACGACTAAGGGAGAAAATACTGGATATCTTGGTGTCATGACATGGAAAACAGTCAACAACAGAACTGATACAATGAACAGTAGATAGAGTTTGTGGAAGGACATGATTGCCTACGCCAACTGGTATGGCACATGATGATGTTTATCTAAATGTAGTCTCTACTGTGAGCACCTTTGCAATCATTTGTTACCCCGCCTGTCATCCGCGGCATCAGACTATTGATTTTAGGTCCCTGCATATTAATAGCGTTGTGAATTTGGTGCTTTTTCGCCATTTGGTAACTATCATCTAGTCATTGGTTTGGGCCTTATCTATTGTCCTTTCGAGCCGAAGACGGCACATAGGGCAGAACCACAATCTTAAAAACAGAAACCTTGCGTGCCAAAATGGCACATATTGCAGAGATCACTGCGCTAAAATCTATAGCATAACTGGTTTTAGAAACACAAATTCTAGCATATTACGGCAATGAAGGTATATGTAGAAGAACCCATAGCTGTCTTCCAGTTGTCGATATAGTAGTTAGGATGGCATGAGAATACTCGGACCACCCTCGTATGGGGGGAGTCGCGATAGCTCAGTGGTTAGTGAACTGGACTACAAAAGAAAGGAGGTAGGGTTCGATCCCAACCAACGGCTCCCAGGTTCACCCAGCCTTAATGGGTACCGGATTTTTTCTGGGAAAGTAAAGCAGAATGCGCGTAATACCGACCACATTACCCCAAAAAATCATGTGCTGATGGTCTAAAATTTATGGTCACTAAAACCATATTCCCTATACGTCACTTGGCGTGACGGGACACTCTACATTTTTTTTTTTTTTTACTCTTGTATAGAGAACAAGAAATATTTGTTTACACCACAGTTTGCATTGTTTATAATGTTCGTTGACTTTGTTGAGCTCTTGTTTAGAGAACAAGAAATATTTGTTTACGCCACAGTTTGCATTGTTTATAATGTTCGTTGACTTTGTTGAGCTCTTGTTTAGAGAACAAGAAATATTTGTTTACACCACAGTTTGCATTGTTTATAATGTTCGTTGACTTTGTTGAGCTCTTGTATAGAGAACAAGAAATATTTGTTTACGCCACAGTTTGCATTGTTTATAATGTTCGTTGACTTTGTTGAGCTCTTGTTTAGAGAACAAGAAATATTTGTTTACACCACAGTTTGCATTGTTTATAATGTTCGTTGACTTTGTTGAACTCTTGTATAGAGAACAAGAAATATTTGTTTACACCACAGTTTGCATTGTTTATAATGTTCGTTGACTTTGTTGAACTCTTTCCGTACATTTTAATGCGCCATGCTGATTTCGGTCATGCACGTTTAGTCTCACAGTCTTCTTCTTCTTCTTTCTTCTTCTTTCTTCTTCTTTCTTCTTCTTTTTTCTTCTTTTTTCTTCTTTTTTCTTCTTCTTTTTTCTTCTTTTTTCTTCTTTTTTCTTCTTCTTTTTTCTTCTTTTTTCTTCTTTTTTCTTCTTCATCTTCTTTTTTCTTCTTTTTTCTTCTTCATCTTCTTTTTTCTTCTTTTTTCTTCTTTTTCTTCTTTTCTTCTTTTTTCTTCTTCTTCTTCTTCTCTTCTTCTTTTTTCTTCTTCTTCTTCTCTTCTTCTTTTTTCTTCTTCTCCTTTTTTCTTCTTTTTTTCTTCTTCTTCTTCTTCTTCTCCTTTTTTCTTCTTTTTTTCTTCTTCTTCTTCTTCTATCCTTCCTCGGCGTCGAGGGGAGAAACAATCTGCGATTCTTTGCTCTTCTGTTGGCCTCTTCTGATGTTATCCCTCCTAGTGACTCTAGTATTCCCTTTATCCATCTCTTTCTCGGTCTTCCTCTTAATCTGGCGTTTTCGTAGCGTTTATTTAAGGCTCTTTGAGCCATTGTTTGTTCTTTTTGTCTTGTTATGTGGCCGAACCAATTTATCTGTTGTTTCTTTATGTATTCGATGGCTGGTTCAATTTCGAGTTTTTTCCTCAGGTCATTGTTTCTTACTCTGTCCGTTAAGCTGTTTCCTGTCATTCTTCTGACACATTTCATTTCGGTGGTCGTTATCTTTCTTATTGTTCTAGAGTCTCACAGTGCGTCTCTCAATCTTATTAGTGTAAACCGTCATCATACCATATTCTTTTTTTATAGGTCTTGTATCATCTTGGTATTGGTGAAATATAATTCCTTGTTAAATTATCTCAAAATCCATATATAATATGTTAAGTGTTAGATAACTATCAACATGTAGATTAATATTTAAAAACATGAAAATTTTATCTCTGAAAACTTTACCGCTAAATTGATAAAAACCGTACTGAAAGAGTTAATATGCTTCGTATGAAGATATTCTTTACATTTTGTAAGTAGTGTTTTATTATACATCGGCGTCATTCACGGAAAGAACGTTGGTTTGTTCCATCAAGAAGATTTAACACTCGATCCCCTCATAAATGAGGTATTTGACTGTTATAGGAGTAATACAACTAACGATGTGTAGCACTGACATCGTCAACCACAAAAATCTCACCTAGGAAATTAAAACACCTCTGCCCCTACAGTCCAATGACGGTGAAGTTGAAACACTTTACACTCCTACATTACAATGACGGTGAAGTTAAAACACTTTACACCCCTACATCCCAATGACGGTGAAGTTGAAACACTTTACACTCCTACATCCCAATGACGGTGAAGTTGAAACACTTTACACCCCTACATCCCAATGACGGTGAAGTTGAAACACTTTACACCCCTACATCCCAATGACGGTGAAGCTGAAACACTTTACACCCCTACATCCCAATGACGGTGAAGTTAAAACACTTTACAGCCCAATGACGTCTCAGAGGCTTGAAGTGTCTTTCGCCATCCATCTCAATTCTTGGCGAGATGTTCCAGCTTATTTAAATAATGAGTCTATGCCTGCCAACTTTGCTTCTCTTATAAGTGTTCTTTTTAGTGTCTCTCTATGTCTTCCTTTTGTTTTCTGTATCCTGATGTTTGCCATATAAGAACCTGTTTTGGAATTCTCTTGTTGTCTCTTATAAACACATGTACGACATATGTCCTTGTTTTTTTTCTTAATTGTAGATGAGAGTTGGCTGCATGACCATTTCTCTTATCTCTTTATTAGTCTTGAATTCTCTCCATTGTTTCTTTTTTAGGCATGATTATTATATTAAAAAAAAAAAGTAAAGTGGAGAGCCCCGTCACGCTAAGTGCCGTGTAGGGAATATGGTCTTAGCGACCATACATTTTACAGACCTTCAGCACATGATTTTCGGGGTAATGTGGTTGGTATTAGGCCCGAGCCGCTTTACTTTCCCAGAAAAAAAATCCGGTACCCATTTTTTAGGCTGGGTGAACCCGGAAGCCGTCGGTTGGGATCGAACCCTACCCCTTGTCCTTTGTAGTCCAGTTCACAAACCGCTGAGCTATCTCGGCTCCCATCATTATTATATACTATCATAAAATTACCTTTACTGTAATGCCATAGAGTTTGTTTCTTTCACGCTCATATTCGCATCTTCCCTTTCCTAAACCAAAATAGAAACCAGGAGATAATAATAATAAAAATAAAGCACGAAGGATGAAAGCAGAAATCATGCCAGAAATAATTATTATGATACCACTTAAGATTAATTTAAGATGAGCGACCGATGCCCCCATTAATGGCACGTTCTCTCTCGCCGGACTAAAAAAATCACATAGATTGCACGGATGAACATGAAGATAAAACGCGCTGTCTGACCTCATTGTTGCCTTTTGGAAACAGAGAATAGGACAAGCGAATACAGTAATCTACCAGCTCCAGGGCACAATATCTTCTTGTGTCGTTGTTTCTTGTGCCAGCTAAGACAGTCAGAGCTTTTTGGGAAGATGTGTCTTAATAATGGCCATCATTGCTGGGGCTTTGTTTTTAGAGGGTTCTATTTCGGCCAGATTGACAAGTAAATGGCTTGAGAAAACGAAATGAAAATGTCTTTGACGTTTGGAGAAATAAGTATCTTGATTTCGGTAGATTAATGGAGATTGGTAATCCCCGTTTAGCTCTCTTTACTTGCCAGTAGACTTACTTTTGCGGTACCGCCTCAGCTTCATTAAATAAAGTGTTTTATTTAATGTGTTAATCATTCATTTGTAATATGCTATTAAAAAGAGTTCTTAAATGTTATGTGGAACCAGTTTTAACATATGGATGTGAATCATGTACAATAGGACAACAGACAAGAAAATCACTGGAGGCTGTAGAAATGTGATTTTACAGAGTAATAAAAGCGTTCTGAAAGAGGTCAAAGCAAAGAGAGAGCTTATTTCAAATATTAGGAAGAAACAATCATCACTTTTTGGTCATGTTATGAGACGGGAACAGCTGGAATATATTGTAACAAGTGGGAAAACTGAGGGACGAAGAGATAGAGGAAAGCAAAGAGAAAAGATGCCAGACGGCCTAAGAGAATGACTTGGCAGAAGGCAAACAACAGAAATTATAAATAGCTGTCGAGATCGAAAGTTGTGGAGAGACATGATCATCTACGCCAGCAGGCATGGTCTCTTCTTCTTCTTCTACCCTTTTAGCTCCCAGTGGAGCATAGGTCTTCAACAAACACTTTCCAAGTCGTTCCGTTTTTTGCCATTCTTTTAAGATCATTCCATGTCTTCCCCATCATCTTCATCTCTGCTTCTATCTGTCTTCTCCAAGAATTCCTTGGTCTTCGGCTTGCGTCATATGTCTCTTAGACAGAGAGCTCTTCTCTTTCCTGGATGGCGCATTTACTTTTTCTCTCTTAGACTTACTTGTCCATGTTTTTGTGAAGTTTTTTCGGCTTATTTTTTTTACAGTTTGGGATAGCCAGTCCCATGCCCAACCCTCCTTTCTCGCCTCTTACGAACATGCCTGGTAGGGTACAGCGCCACTATTCTTTACTCCCCTTTCGGGCCCCGGCAGCGCACGGGCGTGGCATGGTACTTGATGATAATAATAATGAATATAGTATATTTCACTTTTGGTTTGTCCTTTCATTTCATGTTCTATTCAATTTTTATTTCTCATTGATCTACTACTTTTGTTTGCTTCAAAACTTGCAGTAAAGTTCATCTTCATTTCGTTGTCAGTTTCTGTTCTTGTTTTCCGAAGAAGGCCGCAAGTAGGCTGAAACGTCATATTTAGTTTTGTCCGTTTTTAAAAATCTGTAATTATGCTTTGTAATGAGTGTGCGTTACACCCCACCACTTGCTCCGTGCTACCAGATTTACCGGTGTAGTGCAACTGTTTGCCTGCTCTCTCCCGTCATGGAATAAAACTGCTTGATACAACCGTTCTTATTTTGTTGTTTGTTTGTTTTCTCTTTTCCGCCAACCCCAAGTCTGAAAATAAGGTTTTACTGAGTAAGAAACAATGACAGATGGGCAACGTTGCAAGTAGGCAAAACAATCATTTACATGTGCGCGCGCGCGTATGTGTGTGTGTGTGTACGTTACAAGTAGTTAATGTAACGTCAGTCAATGACATTAACTATAAATTACTAAGCCACAACATTTTAAGGTAAGTGAACTGTTTCCTCGTTGTTGTTGCCTGTCCCAGCTATTTGATCGGTTATTGTATTGTTTTTATAGCAGAGCAGCGTTAAGAGAGTGTCCGTGTCGGAGATAGAAAAAAAAGCGAATTTTATATCCTTAATATTTGGATCATCAACAATCTGATGTGTAGCTCCGAAGTAAACATTTAATCATGTTATATGTGCATGACAGGAAGTGTGTTGAGTGCTGCTACTTTAGTCCGTGACATGATAAATCTCAACTCACTTCCATTGCTTCGGCTTAATTTTGGGCTTTAATTCCATCAGTGGATGGGCAGTGCGCCAAGCAAGAATGCCAGCCTGTCAGCCGAGTCGTCAGTCTGAACCATTGTGGTACATTCTCCACCACTCCTTGCTGTATTCAGCAAGTACAATATCTGACAATATTTGAGCCGAAACAAAAATGTGTAGACAGACGGCCTGTCACGTCTTTCGTCCTTTATAAAACATCTACGGCGTCCAGGGTTCATGGTTGATGGAATTCACTGGCTGAGATTTCTCCTACTGATACAATTTAAACTTATGCTGGCCAATAGACCCCAGTGAGTTACAACATTTTCAGTAGGCCACAGACTAACAAAGAGTACATTAGAAATTTTAATGGAAAAAAAAAATCATCCAACGAAATGATAGGGAATAACAGTATATAGATGAGCAACAGGGGGAGTTTATAAAGAAAAAAAAATCTTCATAATGTACGCCACACTTACTGAATTGATTTATCATATAGAGAGAGTAGATGTATGCCCATAATTTAATATAGACAGGTTTCTTTGATGCTGAAATGAAGATAGATCTCATAAGGTGACTTTGTGACTGTCTGCTGGAGTTCAATATGACGCAGTGTGAATAGTCTACACAATTAAGATCCGCTGTAGCTCAAGGAGATGTGTGTTTACAACGAGATGAGCTGTGTACTACAAGCATGCGTGTCGTGTAGAAATTAGTATAGATGCAGCTGTATTATTTGAGATTTTTGTTGTTTTGCTAATGTCAGAAAAATAACTTGTATGTAATCTTTATATTGTACTTTCAAGCTGACTAGTAACAAGAGAAAGTTGTAACTTCACTTCAGTATTTGTGCTTAAAATAGAACACATTCATCATCATGTGTCATACCGGTTGGCGTACCCGATCATGTCCTTCCACAATCTTCTATCTACAGTGCATCGTATCAGTTCTGTTGTTGACTGTTTTCCATGCCATGACACCAAGCTATCCAGTATTTTCTCTCTTTGTTGTCCGCGATCTCTCTTTCCTTTTATTTTGCCAGTTGTAACCAAGTATTCCAACTTTCCTCTTCTCATGATGTGCCCGAAAAATGTTGATTGCTTCTTTCTCATGTTTTTTAAGAGCTCCCTTTTTGTGTTGGCCTCTTTGAGAATTTCTTCATTGGTCTTTTTAGCTGTCCAGGGAACTTCCAATATTCTTCTGAGAAATCCCATCTCTGTGGCCTGTGATCGTCTTTTCATTTGTTTGTCTACTGTCCATGATTCGCTTCCATGGGTCAGAATTGGTTCTATATAGCATCGATGAACACTCTTTCTCACTTCTATTGAAATCGTTTTGCTGCATAAGATATTTTTCATTTTCTGAAATGCTATTTTGGCCTGAGCTATTCGGCTTTTTTTAATATTTCTGTGGCGCATCTTCCATCTGATGTTATTATTGTGCCCAAGTATTTGATGCGTTGTACTTGTTTTGAATTTGTCCTGCTTACTTTTATGTTGCATGATGGTGATGATTGTTTCTTTGATATGACCATTACTTCTGTTTTCTTACTATTTAGATTGAGACCATTTTTTTTTGCTTTCTTTTACTATTATGTCTATCATTTCTTGTAGTTCATTCTCTGTCTCTGCTATTAAGACTGTGTCATCCGCATATCGCAAATTACACACACACACACACGCACGCACACACACACACACATATATATTCACATTATATGTATAGAAATAGAAACTATGGAAAGCAAACAAGACTTAAGAGGAATGCACACAGAAATAAAGAGAATGACTAATAAAAATAAAAAAAGCCACAGAAGGTGGATACATTGCAGACAAAAAAAGGAAATATGCTAACAGACAATAAAAATATTATAGATTGATGGCAGGAATATATAACAGAATTATTTCATGATCAAAGGGACAAGAAACCAGTTATAAAATGTACATCAGGCTATAAAATCTTAAAATCTGAGGTGGAAAAGCTATAAAAACAATGAAAAAGGGAAAAGCAGCAGGACCTGACAGCATACAGATAGAGATGATACAGGCACTAGAAGATTTTGGCACTGAAGTGATTACAGACATATACCATATAGGATACATATAAAATGAACTAAAAACATCAACTTTCATTGCCTAAAAGAAATTGTGCAGTTGAATGCAGTGACTTTAGAACAATAAGCCTAATGAGCCATGTTACACAAATCTTGCTAAAAGTTATACAAGGAAGGATTCAGAATAAAATCAATACTGTATTAGATGAGCAGCAATTTGGATTTAGGAAAAATAGCGGGACAAAAGAAGCCATATTCTGCATGAGAACATTAACCGAAAAGTACACAGAAGTAAACAAACCAATATATGACTGCTTCATAGACTACACCAAAGCTTTTGATAGAGTACACCACAAACGACTTATAAAATGCCTAAAAGAGATACATCTAGATGGCATGGACATACGACTAATATGTAATCTATACTGGGAGCAAACAGCAATAATAAAATATAACAAAGAGAACTCTACACCCATTGATATGAAAAGAGGAGTAAGACAGGGGTGCATCCTATCACCAAGCTTGTTCAATCTATACACTGATTTTCGTTTTTATTTCAACCAATACTTGATTTCCGTAAGTAGGATAGTTCTCTCTCTTGATCTTCCTGTTTATACCGGAATGGTCGAAATTTTGAACGTTGAAAATTGTTAATTTATATTCATTGCTTATTTCTGAAATTTCTGTCATATAATGGCCACGTCCACTGCTGGTACTTCTTGCAGTTCTTCTCGCCCAAAACGATATAGTGCGGAACAAGCTAGATCTATGTTCGAAAACTTGTTATTGAGTGATTCTGAAATTGACTATTCAGATTCGGACGACAGTTTTTGTGGTGATAATGATAGTCATGATATAAGTAACCGTAGTGGGAAGTCGAGCGCAAAGAAACCAAGACGTTCTTGTTTAGGTTTAGCTGGCCGATGCTTCCAGTCCAGCACTATCAGTGACTCAGAGGAATCGAGTGGCAGTGATTCTGATGATGAAATTGATACTATTCTAGCCAAAGCTGGCAAGACAGGACATGTGGCTAGGAAGCCTGCTGATGGGTGGCATGAAGCCAGAGATGAAGATACAATTGGAAAATCTAGCTTCAAAAATGTAAATTCTGGATGTAAGTTAGATCTTCCAGAAAACGCTTCACCTTTCAAGTATTTTCTGAGTCTGTTGACTGACACAATTGTTGACAATCTGATTCAAAATATCAACAATTATGATGTATATAAAAAATGGAATTGAGTACTCCTATACGCAGGTATTCAATTTTCACTAAATGGACACCGCTGGACCGTAATACTTTTTTCAGTTTCTGGCAGTCCTGATTGCCATGGGAATGAATGCAAAAAATTCTATAAAGGATTACTGGTCCATTCAATCATATAAAAGTAGTCCTTGGTTTAGGTGCATGTTTAGTCGTACCAGATGTTTACTCATTTATCAATCTATGCTTCATGCGGCTGTTCCTGATGCGACTGGAAAATGTGAAATTGAGCCGTTCATCAATTCATTGATCGAAAAATGTCAAGAAACATTTTATCTGTTTGAAAATATCTGCATTGATGAGATGGTTATAGGCTACAAGGGAAGATTTAAGTACAAGCAGTACAATGCCAGTAAGCCCAAAAAATATCATATAAAATCATACGGACTTTGCGACTCGATCACCGGATACGTTTTCAACCTCCTGGTATATTTTGGTGCGGACACAGCTTACAGGCCTGAAACAGACCCATATTCATCACATACTGTCAAAGTTTTCATCACATGCTGTCAAAGTTTTCGACAAGTTACTGGAAGGCATCACAGATCATCATCATTTTTTTGCTGACCGATATTATATTTCCCTGCCACTTGTTCAATTTCTGCGGCAGCAAAATCACAACTACACTGGAACGTTAAATTCCAACAGACGCGGATTTCCAGCAGAAGTCAAAAATTAAAAAAAATATCAGTGAATGAGGCAAAGTGGTTCATCAATGATGAGGAGCAAGTTATGTGTGTCAGCTGGAGGGATAAAAAATCCAAAAAGCCATGCCAATTGGTGACAACACATGGAAGTGTCACATATGAGGTCAGAAATGAAGGTAGGAGTCAAGTCAGGAAGCCATCACCCATCCATAGCTACAACCACTCAATGAATGGATGTGACAGAGTAGGCTAGATGATCTCATATTATGGGAACCACACATGGAAGACAGTCAAGTGGTGGAAGAAAATATTTATGTGGATAATTGAGATCACACAACTCAATGCTCATATTTTGTATAACTTGAGCCGCCCTGACACCGAAAAGCCTATGCCTTTTGCAGATTTCAAGCAGCTGCTTATTAATGAATTGTGTAGCATAGTAGGAGCAGAGGCACCTAACAATCTTCTTCAAGTTGTTTTATGAAAACCGGGGGAAAAATCATGGAACATGAAACCGCAGATATATCGGGGTGCCATCCATCTTATTGATTTTGATAGGAAAGACCTGCAGTGTGTTCATTGTTCGGAGCAGCGGAAAGAGAAATGAAGCAGCTATTATTGTACAGGTTGTCCAGATAAAACACATCTGTGCGCTAAAACATGCTTTAGGGAATATCACACACAAGAAGTCCAGTTGTGTAAATAAAAATAATAAACTTGACTTGTAAATAATATTGTTGTGATTTACACAAATTTGTAATATTTTTCATTCTGTGATCATTTACAAAAATGTGCATAATTTTGTTATTTTTGGACATAAATTCATAAAATAAACTGTATTTTGGAGGAATTTGCATTATGTTGTGTAATATTTCAAGACAAATGGATAGCAACACATATTAAGATGGAAAAGGGTGAGTAACTTACAGTATTTTAAATTAAAAATTATATTTTATATTTTAAAAAATATATTTATTCCTTTAAATAATCACATATCATAAATATATTGCTATTTTCATTTTCTGTATCCATTTCCCTTTCCAGTGATGTATAACACATGAGAGGATAAGTTAACAGCTGAGATCCTCAAGGCAATTGATAGCCATAATTTAATACATCTCCAGAAAATGTTCAACATCATTTGGAAAGCAGAGAAGACGCCTCATAAATGAATCATTGTTAAGATTCCAAAAAAGGGCAATCTTAGAGATTGTAACAACTGGAGAGGCGTGACACTTTTGTCAGTTGCCTCAAAGTTATTCTGCAAAATCATCCTAAATAGAATAAAGGATTCATTAGATACAGTAATGCGTGAAGAACAGACTGGGTTTAGGATAAACAAGGATGTATTTTATCGCCCTTGTTATTTGGAATTGTTATGAACTTCATAATGAAGAAATGCTGCACTGGTAGTAAAGGCATGGAATGGATACAAGGAGACCATTTGGAGGACCTCGACTTTGCTGATGATATAGTTCTCATCAGCAGTCAGATAAAAACGATGCAAGAAAACACAAATGAACTATCAATAGCCAGCAAAATTGGGCTTGAAATCAATCATGAAAAGACTAAAGTCATGAAAAGTTAATTCCAAATGACGATAAAATATACATGGAAAACAAACCAGTGGAAGAGATCGATCACTTTATCTATCTTGGAAGCCACATTGATCGAGAAGGGGATGCAAGCAAAGAAATTAGAATCAGAATAGCTAAAGCAGCAATGACTTTCAGAATCCTTGATAAGTTGTGGAAATCAAAACTCATCAGCACAAACACAAAACTTAGACTATTCAAATCAAATGTAATATCAACCCTTACGTATGCGCGTGAAAGCTGGAAAACAACAAGAGATATAGAAACAAAGTTGAACACATTCGAAAATACATGTCTACGGAAAATACTTGGTATAGCATGGAACGAATTCAAAACAAACGAGGAAATTAGAGAAATCGCCAATCAACCATTAATATCTTCAGTAATAAAGAAAGGACGATGGTCATATGTTGTACATGTGATGAGAAGAGATAATAACCGAATAACAAAGCAAGCCCTCATGTGGGAAACAACAGGTAAGAGAAAAAGAGGAACACACAGAGAGACACTGAGAAGAACATTGATGAGAGAGGCAAGAGCAGTAGGATTCGGCTCCCTCAATGAGATAGAGCTGCTTGCACAGAACAGAGACAAATGGCGAGATTTGGTAAAATATCTTTAAAAGAATTGAAAACTACTAGAACAAAAATTCAGCTAAGAAAAGGAGTATCTTGGTCTACGCCCTATGGGCCGGCTACGGCTCGAAAGGTCAATAGATAGATAGATAGATAGATAGATAGATAGATAGATAGATAGATAGATAGATAGATAGATAGATAGATAGATAGATAGATAGATAGATAGATAGATAGATAGATAGATAGATAGATAGATAGATAGATAGATGGATGGATGGATAGATAGATAGATAGATAGATAGATAGATAGATAGATAGATAGATAGATAGATAGATAGATAGATAGATAGATAGATAGATAGATAGATAGATAGATAGATAGATAGATAGATATATAGATAGATAGATAGATAGATAGATAGATAGATAGATAAATAACACATGCCACATTTATCTAAATTATTGTGTGAAGTAGTGAAATGAAAAAGGGATATAGTAACATTTCTGGAAACAGGAAAATTAACCGGGTCCAAATCTGAAAATTCCTTTTTCCTGTTCTGGTCCTGAAAGAGCTCTAGTCATCATTCATATGAATACAATATTGTGTTGTATTTTATAATCAAATATTTGTTGTAAGTATCAGTTAATATGAAGGAATTTCCAAATAGGAGTGTCAAGAAATGTGGTTTATAAAATAGTGCAACGCAGGAAGTGACGTTGGGCATAATTTTGCGCGGTTAATGGCAGTGCTGGATTATCTAATAGGCAGGAAAGGAACCGTGATACACACCTTTTAGGGGCCCCGTAACGATTACTCAAAATAATTTTGATCTTTCTAATTTTTTTTTTTTAAATCACACACACACATATACACACGCTCGCACGCCCGCACGCACGCACGCACACGCACGCACGCACACACACACACACACACACACACAGAGAGAGAGAGAGAGAGAGAGAGAGAGATTATAATAATAAATGAACTTAAAGAAACGAAACATTATCTATCTATTGACCTTTCGAGCCGTAACCGGCCCATAGGGCGTAGACCAAGATACACCTTCTCCTATATGAATTTTTGTTCTAGCAGTTTTCTTTTAAAGATATTTTATCAAATCTCGCCATCTGTCTCTGTTCTGTGCAAGCAGTTCTATCTCATTGAGGGAGCCGATTCCTGCTGCTCTTGCCTCTCTCATCAATGTTCTTCTCAGTGTCTCCCTGGGTCTTCCTCTTTTTCTTTTACCTGTTGTTTCCCATATGAGGGCTTGCTTTGCTATTCGATTATTATCTCTTCTCATCACATGTCCAACGTATGACCATCGTCTTTTCTTTATTACTGAAGATATTAGTGGTTGATTGGCGATTTCTCTAATTTCCTCGTTTGTTTTGAATTCGTTCCATTCTATACCAAGTATTTTCCTTAGACATTTATTTTCGAATGCGTTCAACTTTGTTTCTATATCTCTTGTTGTTTTCCAGCTTTCACACGCATACGTAAGGGTTGATAGTACATTTGATTTGAATAGCCTAAGTTTTGTGTTTGTGCTAATGAGTTTTGATTTCCACAACTTTTCAAGGCTTCTGAAAGACATTGCTGCTTTAGCCAGTCTGATTCTAATTTCTTTGCTCGTATCCCCTTCTCGATCAATGTGACTTCCAAGATAGATAAAGTGATCGATCTCTTCTACTGGTTTGTTTTCCATGTATATTTTGTCACTTGTTGGAATTAAACTTTTCATGACTTTAGTCTTTTCATGATTGACCTCAAGCCCAATTTTGCTGGCTATTGATGATAGTTCATTTGTGTTTTCCTGCATCGTTTTTATCTGACTGCTGATGAGAACTATGTCATCAGCAAAGTCGAGGTCCTCCAAATGGTCTCCTTGTATCCATTCGATGCCTTTATTACCAGTGCAGCATTTCTTCATTATGAAGTCCATAACAATTCCAAATAACAAGGGCGATAAAATACATCCTTGTTTAACCCCAGTGAAACATTATAGACTCTATATTATATATTTCAGACCATTCACAATTGTTAATGTTTGTTTTGTGTAAATAAATTGTTGGGGTTGTAAAATTAAAAACATTTTTATGAGGTAATTTGCGATGAGACCTCCCGAGAATTTAACTGCCTTGGGACTCCCGGAGGCTGTAATCTGGTACTGGTTTTAAAGAGACGATGTAATATACTCGATGATGATTTCAAAATTTCAATTAGTGAGGATATATTTGGAGACAGACGAGGCGGGAGGAGAGATTATACAAGTCCGACAACGAAAAAGACAGCTGGGATAGCAGCTTGTGTGTCGTGGGTCAGACCGCACACAACACGAGAGGTGGGGGAAGGGGTGGGGCACTTCAGACCCACCCTACATTTTGACATTGTGTGTATCCTGCGGCTTTTGCAAATTAATTGCTCTTTACAGTAAATGATTTGCATTACACTAACAATGACTCTCTACACAACAAATCGAGAGTGGTCAGTTTAATTGCCGAACATATTCTATATTCTGTCATAATCTGCTCAAACAAGACGTCATTACACTAAAGGGGTTTGTCTACGTAATCGTTGTTTGTCTACGTAATCGTTGTTTGTCTACGTAATCGTTGTTTGTCTACGTAATCGTTGTTTGTCTGCGTTCACCGACGACTAAGGGAATGTTCTCTTCGTCCTTTTCATCAACCATTGATTTTTAAAGGAACATTAAGTTGTATAGTCTATGCACTCAGTGTGTGAACAAAACAGGTGTCGTTAGACACCCAAGACATTTTAGACGTGGGGCACCATATAAACTTGAGACCCTACTATCAAAAGAAAAGTAAAGTACCCCCGTCACGCCAAGTGACGTATAGGGAATATGGTGTTAGTGACCATACATTTTACAGACCTTCATTACATGATTTTTGGCGTAATGTGGTTGGTATTACGCCCATGCCGTTTTACTTTCCCAGAAAAAAATCCGGTACCCATTAAAGGCTGAGTGAAACGGACGCCGTCGGTTGGGATCGAACCCTACCTCTTGTCCTTGAGACCCTACTATACATTGTCCTAATTCCAGCAAATAGGTAGGTGTCCGCTGATCACTCTCAACCCATTCAATGCATGATCGATCTCATGAATGCTTTAATCATGTTTGAAGAAGACTTATATCGTGATGTTTAGAGCCGCTACAGCACAGACCTGCCTGGTCATGATCGAGCTTTCTAGAGAAAGGAGACCAACAATAATAAATGAATATTATTATAGATGGAAACTTCCGAGGCCGTAATTCAGCGAATCATAGGAAGAGGAGGTATATTTACAGCACTCGGAAAAAATGACAAATAATCAACAACAGTAAAAAAGCAAAGATATATGGCCCAAAGCAGGATCGAACCCGTACTTCTTGGCACAGCGTCTTGCCACGAAAAGCCAAATGCTAGGGAACACGGTCAATTCAGCTAACTAAAAATTATCTATCATTGGCGATGTCTTTCAAGCAGGTTTTCTCATGACTATAGCATAGGGCTGCGATCACAGCCCGAGTTGTGGTACATTTTTGTTGTTTATACATTTATTACACATGAGGTGAAAGGCAGCAGAATTGTTTGGATAAATCGATGTATTGGTGAATGGGTAGATAAATAGCTGACAGAAAGGCAAGAAGACTGATGACATAAATAGGGGTAGTCATAGATAGGGAGACAGACAAGCAGTTAGACAGACAGACATATGGACGGACGATTGGATAGATAGATAGATAGATAGATAGATAGATAGATAGATAGATAGATAGATAGATAGATAGATAGATAGATAGATAGATAGATAGATAGATAGATAGATAGATAGATAAATAGATAGGTGGATGGATGGGTGGATGGATGGATGTATGGATGTAGGGACATGATCGCCTACGCCAACCGTATGGCACATGATGATGATGATATATACACGCACACATACACACAAACATACGTACACTTACACACACACACATACACACACACACACACACACACACATATATATATATATATATATATATATATATATATATATATATATATATACAGGTATTGACTTGCATTACAGGCAGTCCGATAGAAATAGAAACAGATAAATAAATAGAAAGACGTACATAAGGGACGAGCAGATATGATACATGTATATCTAGACTTCCTTTAACGGCGTCTGATCCATCATTAATGTCTTAGAATATGTGAGCAAGCAACTGGTATTAAATAATCAGAAACTACTTAAATCTTCTCGTTGCTTGGAGGCAGAAATAGGAAACAAACAATCGACTTCCCGAAGCCCTGATTATAAACACTTTGTGAGATAAGAGCACCAACTGGACTTGTCCAGACAGGATTGATCAATAATGCAAAAGTTCTAATTCCCTTTCTAAGATAGCAAGTCTCAACGACGTTTTGATAACACCAGTTGTCTGCTTGTGGGTCTCGTCAGTCGTTATCTGAGTATTGGGTCCACTTGATCCGATGAGGAAATGAAGCGCAGGATGCGATGAATAGATACTGGCGGGATAGAGAGAAAAAGGCGGGGTGTGGGGTGTATACATAACTGGCAAGCTAAATAAAGTCCATATATATATATATAGGTGTGCGTATTTGTGTTTGCATATATGTATATCATCATCATCAAGTACCAAGACTGCTGGCGTAAGTGATCATGTCTCTCCACAACGTTCGATCTCAACAGTTATTTATAATTTATGCTGTTGACCTTCTGCCAAGCCATTCTCTAAAGCTGTCTGGTATCTTTTCTCTTTCTTCTTCTTCTTCTACCTTTCAGCTCCCTGTGGAGCATAGGTCTTCAACAAACACTTTCCAAGTCGTTCTGTTTCTTGCCATTATTTTAAGATCATTCCATGTCTTCCCCATCATCTTCATCTCTGCTTCTATCTGTCTTCTCCAAGAATTCTTTGGTCTTCCTCTTTGTCTTTTCCCCTGGGGATTCCAAAAAAAGATTGTTGTGTCTCTTTACTTCCCTTTATCTCTTCGTCCCTCAATTTTCCCAGTTGTTACATAGCCATACATGCATATTCCAGCAGTTCCCTTCTCATTACATGGTCAAAGAATGATCATTGTTTCTTCCTAATATTTTATGTAAGCTCTTTTTTTTTTTGCTTTGGTCTCTTTCAGAACATTTTCATTACTTATTATTTCATAATATTTAAGAACTTATGTGTGTGTGTGTGTGTGTGTGTATATATATATATATATATATATATATATATATATATATATATATATATAATATAATATAATTAGTTTACATGTTCGTGTTTGTATATGTGTGTTTGCATATATGTATATATATATATATATATATATATATATATATATATAATATAATTAGTTTACATATTCGTGTGTGTGAGTGTGTGTGTGAGCACGATTGACAGCCGGGTGGTTTCGATGTTAGCACATTTTAGCACTTGCGTATCTGCATATATTTTCTTCACATAAATAAAAATTAGAAGTTAGAAATATGAAGGATCTACTGTAGAGGCTTTAATAACGAAAGGTGTACGGTAAAGAAGAAATGTCAACAGATGACACAACAGAAAATAATTTAACAGGAGACACAGAGAAGTGTAAAGCGAAACTCGGAAAATGTGCTGGAAGAGTGGAGAAGACAAGAAGAGAAAAAAACAAAAAAAAAAACAAAAAAAAAACAAAAAACCATGAGGATCTCTCGCCCGTGAGGGTGCAGTTTCGCTACCCACCGTTAGATGAGAAAGGATCAGAGCCGCCACTATCACCTGCCACGCATATTGTAGGAGGCGACGAAGGAGGTTTGGCGTCAAGGTCTTCGCGGATGATACGGTTTTCGCTCATCGGAGCTGAAACCTTCTTCAGTGCTTTCGCTAAAGGTTGACGGGAGTTCTTAATAAAAAGGAAAAAAGAGGGGGGGGGGGGGTTTACGTGCTGAGGAGAGAGTTCGAGCAGTTACAATTGAGTGGCGAAGTTAACTAGACCGTGTTCAGAATTTTATTGAGTGGCGAAGTTAGCTGGACTGTGCAAGGAATTTTATTGAGTAGCGAAGTTAACTGGACAGTGCTAGGAAATTTATTGAGTGGCGAAGTTAACTGGACTGTGCTAGGAATTTTATTGAGTGGCGAAGTTAATTGGACTGTGCTAGGAATTTTATTGAGTGGCGAAGTTAACTGGACTGTGTTCGGAATTTTATTGAGTGGCGAAGTTAACTGGACCGTGTTCGGAATTTTATTGAGTGGCGAAGTTAGCTGGACTGTGCAAGGAATTTTATTGAGTAGCGAAGTTAACTGGACAGTGCTAGGAAATTTATTGAGTGGCGAAGTTAACTGGACTGTGTTCGGAATTTTATTGAGTGGCGAAGTTAACTGGATTGTGTTAGGAATTTCATTGAGTGACGAAGTTAACTAAGAAGGTCACAGAGTTACTATTCTTTAAAACCATGGATTGGAAGTGAAAAATTCCCACCGCCTGTGGATTGGAACCCGGGATCTTCATGTCGATAGGCCGACATCTTATCTCTAGACCATCTAATCACCACATCACTCTTCACACCATCAGAAAAACAGCATCAGAAAAAAAAAACCAATAGCGGAATATATTTTTTTCATGATCTATAAATTGTTCTTTGACTACCCTTGAAGCAAGCCTGCCAGGAAGACACACATAGATAACATAACAAGGCAATATGACAAGACAAGATTTAAAATATGCTTCTTGCCATTCTTATTCTCTTATTTCTTTTCGTCTCGCATTTTCCGTCACTTATTGTGCCATGTCCCCGGTAGAAATACTCCATTATCATATTCGGAGCTTCGAAACTCCATGCCCAGCGTTGGTTTGGAGATAACGAATTATTAAGACCGATAACTCTCGAGTCGTGTCTGCTTGCCCGATTTTGAACCGGTAATGGCGACTTTTGTCTCTAGAGAAAATCGCAGAAAATAAATCACTTGACAGACACACAAACCTCATGGTGCTATAATATTTATGACAGCGACTCTTCACTCTGTTGGTTATACTTTTAAAATAGCATTGTGGGTACAATCCTGCATTTTTATTAGCCTTTGTGGGTAATGATGCATCGAGTCTACTACATTCTTCTCATTCTGACAGTGTATACATTATGAGAGTGCATTCAAGTTGTGACATCACAAAAAAAAAACAAACAAAAAAAACCCTGTTAATTCAGTAGGTCAATTGGTTGTTTAAGTAATGCTATTTTGGAACTTGGAACATTAGATCAGCATTCTAGGTTGGAAAGCTAGAAAACATCAGTCAAGAAATGAAGAGAATGAAATTGAACATCTTGGGAATATGTGAAATGAGATGGACAGGAGCAGGATTATTACAACGCGACAGTGGAAATGTAATTTACTCTGGGGGAACCACACACGAAAGAGGAGTAGGCATCATGTTAGATAGAGAAAGAAGCAAAACAGTAAAAGGATTTTGGTCAGTATCAGACAGAATTCTGCTAGTAAAATTGAGAGGCAGACCAATGGATATCAACATAATTCAAGTTTATGCACCAACAAGTAATAGCGAAGAAGAAGACATTGACACTTTTTACGAGGAGCTAGAGGCGACCAGTGTAAACCCCAAGAAATAACTATTATATTAGGGGATTTCAATGCAAAGGTAGGAACAGCTAAAGTGCAAAATGTGACTGGGGGGCATGGCCTTGGAGAGACGAATGACAGAGGGGATAGATTGATAGATTGGGCAAAGACACATGAAATGATTATAGGTAACACCTGGTTCAAACAACACCCTAGGCGACTATGGACATGGCAAAGTTCAGACAAAAAACGTACACAATCAAATTAATTTTATACTGGTACAGAGAAGATTCAGGAATGGGCTAACATCGGTTAAAACAAGGCCAGGAGCAGATTGCAATAGTGACTATGTACCAGTAGTTGGAAAGATAAGAATAAAACTGCGGAAGGCACAGAAGTCGCCAAGAAATATAAAATTAGAACTAGATATGCTAAGAGTAGATAAACAGATGAGTGATAAGTACAGCACGATAGTACAAAATAGATATAATGCTATTGAGAAAATACAGGACATCCAGGAGCATTGGCAAATGCTCAAACAATCGATTCAACAAACATCAAACGAAGTTATACCAGTGACTAAAAGAATCAACAAAAAGAAATTGATGACAGAAGAAATATTACAATTAATGGACGAAAGAAGAAAACATAAGAAAGAAAAACGGACATACAAAATATTGCACAAAGAGATCCAAAACAAGTGCAGTGAAGCAAAGGAAGGATGGTTAAAACAGAAATGTGAAGAAATGGAAAAACAACAAAAGAAAGACTCAAAATTTATGCACAATCAGTTAAATGAATTAACAGGGAGAAAGGCAATCAAAGTTTCAGGATGTGTGAAATCAAAGGAAGGAAATATAATAATGGTACAGGAGAAGACAATGGAAAGATGGACAGAATATATCAGTCAACTCTATGATGACTAAAGACCTGAATTAAACAATTCAAATGAAGACACAGGACCACCAATAATGCAGAGTGAAGTGGAGGACGCAACTCAACACATGAAAAAAGGCAAAGCTCCTGGTCCCGGCGACATAACAATCGAAGAGATAAATGCATTAGGAGAGCTGGGAGCACAAGTCATAACAAAACTACTCAATAACATATATAACACTGGATACATACCCGAAGATCTACTAAAATCTATCTTTGTAGCCATACCGAAGAAGTCAGGAGCCACTGATTGTGAAGACCATCGCACTATTAGTCTCATGAGCCATATGACTAAAATATTACTAAGAATAATCATGAGGCGTGTAAGGAACAAAATCAAACCAGAAATAAGTGATGAAAAATGTAGATTTGTGGAAGGAAAGGGCGCCAATAATGCAATATACATCTTAAGAACATTGATAGAAAGATCTATAGAGGTAAAGAAAGATCTATACATGTGTTTTATAGACTACACGAAAGCATTTGACAAAGTAAAGCATGTGGAAATATTCAATATGCTGGAGAAATTAAACATTGATGGCAAGGATCTGCGAATCATAAAAAACGTGTACTGGCAACAAACAGCAGCTATACGAATTAACAACCAAACAGGACAATTCCAATATATAAAGCAAAGAGTCAGACAAGGCTGTGTTCTGTCACCGGATTTGTTTTCACTTTACAGCAAATATATTATGAGATCAATAGTAGACAAAAAAGGAATTGAAGTCAACGGTCACAACATAAATTTTTTGCGATATGCGGATGACACAGTCTTAATAGTAGAGACAGAGAATGAACTACAAGAAATGATAGACATAATAGTAAAGGAAAGCAACAAGAAAGGTCTCAGTATGAATAGTAAGAAAACAGAAGTAATGGTTATATCGAAGAAACAATCACCACCATCATGCAGCATAAAAATAAACGAGACAAATCTGAAACAAGTGCAGCGTTTCAAATACTTGGGCACAATAATAACATCAGATGGGAGATGCACCACAGAAATAAAAAGCAGAATAGCTCAGGCCAAAATAGCATTTCAGAAAATGAAAAATATCTTATGCAACAAATCTATGTCAATAAAAATGAGAAAGAGAGTTCATCGGTGCTATATACAACCAATTCTGACCCATGGAAGCGAATCTTGGACAGTACACAAACAAATGAAAAGACGATTAGAGGCCACAGAGATGGGATTTCTCAGAAGAATGTTGAAAGTTCCCTGGACAGCTAAAAAGACCAATGAGGAAGTTCTCAAAGAGGCCAACACAAAACGGGAGCTCTTAAAAAAAACATCAGAAAGAAACAATCAACATTTTTCGTGAACATCATGAGAAGAGGAAAGTTGGAATACTTGGTTACAACTGGCAAAATAAAAGGAAAGAGAGATCGCGGACGACAAAGAGAGAAAATACTGGATAGCTTGGTGTCATGGCATGGAAAACAGTCAACAACAGAACTGATACGATGCACTGTAGATAGAAGATTGTGGAGGGACATGATCGCCTACGCCAACCGGTATGGCATATGATGATAAATGCTATTTTAATTGATTATGCTTGCGAGAATAAACATCTCTAAGATGAACAAACCAGAGAAATACTAGATCAAAGATGAACAAACCAGAGAGATACTAGATCAAAGATGAACAAACCAGAGAGATACTAGATCAAAGATGAACAAACCAGAGAGATACTAGATCAAAGATGAACAAACCAGAGAGTTTCTAGATCAAAGATGAACAAAACAGAGAGTTTCTAGATCAAAGATGAACAAACCAGAGAGATTTTAGATCAAAGATGAGATAAACAAAACAGAGAGTTTCTACCTCAAAGATGAACAAAACAGAGAGTTTCTAGATCAAAGATGAACAAAACATAGAGTTTCTAGATCAAAGATGAACCAAACAGAGAGTTTCTAGATCAAAGATGAACAAAACAGAGAGTTTCTAGATCAAAGATGAACAAAACATAGAGTTTCTAGCTCAAAGATGAACAAAACAGAGAGTTTCTAGATCAAAGATGAACAAAACAGAGAGTTTCTAGCTCAAAGATGAACAAAACAGACAGATACTAGATCAAAGATGAACCAAACAGAGAGTTTCTAGATCAAAGATGAACAAAACAGAGAGTTTCTAGCTCAAAGATAAACAAAACAGAGAGTTTCTAGATCAAAGATGAACAAAACAGAGAGTTTCTAGATCAAAGATGAACAAAACAGAGAGTTTCTAGATCAAAGATGAACAAAACACAGGGTTTCTAGATCAAAGATGAACAAAACAGAGAGTTTCTAGATCAAAGATGAACAAAACACAGGGTTTCTAGATCAAAGATGAACAAAACAGAGAGTTTCTAGATCAAAGATGAACAAAACAGAGAGTTTCTAGATCAAAGATGAACAAAATAGAGAGCTTCTAGTGTGAGATGTTAAATGTTCAACCACAAGTGTTATTAAAATGTTAACATTAACTTCTAACCACATTGAATGTACCATACAGGAATCATATACAGGTTTTACTTTTGAAATACACGAACAAGAAAACTAAAATATAAATGACAAACAGCCGAGTCCTAGCATGGAAGTGATGAAGTAAAATCGTATTCTCACTATAAAATGTATAAACGTTTATTAAAAAAATGATAACCAAAATAATATAGTGCATAGGGTAACACTCTCGCTCCGGAACGTGGCATTTCTTTAATGTCTAAACACTCATCCAGAATATACCAACACATTTCCCGGCTGTTCTGTGTGAACTCGTAGGAAGTGTACGCTAATACTCACGAACAGCAACCGTATTGTGTAGGCACCCTCAACGAAATGAGAAAGATCAGAAGAGAGGTGCATCAGGTAGGCGTTTCACAACAAATCTGCGTTATACACACACCTCTGACTTGTTTCTCACGCAATGAATGTACAAGTAAGGTAAAAGTTCCCTCCACGCCTTGCTAGGCGTATGGGGAATATGGTGTTAGTGACACTATTTTTTTATGACCACGGCGCATTTTTGGGTGATGTGGTCCGTATCACGCCAGGCCGCCTTTACTTCCTATAAAATCTCTGGTACCCATTTTTAGAGACTGGGTGAACCCCGAAGCCTTGTCAGTCCGAAAAAAAATCCACCACTGCTGGGGATGGAACCCGGACCCTTCCAGGCAGGAAGCGAGCGCACTTAACATCCAGCCACCGAGGCTCCAATTAAGGCACTCCTGTTCAAATTTTGTGCAATATCCTCATTAATCTACAATATCTTCATTAATCTGCAATATCTTCATTAATATGCAATATCTTCATTAATTTGCAATATCTTCATTTTAAAAAAAGTAAAGTACCCCAGTCACACCAAGTGGCGTATAGAGAAATACGGTGTTAGTGACTCTATATTTTACAGACCTTCAGCACATGATTTCTGGGGTAATGTGGTAGCTATTACGCCCGTGCTGCTTTACTTTCCCAGAAAAAATCCGGTACCCATTTAAGGCTATTTTCATTAATCTGCAATGTCTTCATTAATCTGCAATATCTTCATCGGTGTTAGAATGTTTTAGGAATTGCCGGGTTCTGCAGCCAGTGAGACAACCTGTAACAGCAAACAGGCAAAATCAAACAAACAAAAATCACCTAGCATGCCCCGGTTCATATGTTACCTTTTAAGACGTCAGATGTAACACAAGCTCTATGGCTGTAATCTAGACGCAGAAATGCATTCTGACAGATCTAGCAAGGGATTCAATCTGACCACAGAACACACTAGACAAGATCGTTCGTAAGTAAAAGAAAGCTGCACACACCCAAATGGAAATTATCATCCAGCGAGTGCTACATTTTGTGGTCAGCTCTTCCTTTCAACTCCCTATGGAGGACATATCTTCAGCAAACATTTTCCAAGCCGTCTTTGTTTGGTTTCTCTTAAATCGTTCCATCTCTTTTCCCATTTTAAAATTTCTGTTTCTACCTCTTCCCTCCAAGCATTTTAAGCCCTCCACTTTGTTTCCTCCTCAGGGAATTTCAAAAAGGGTCAGACATATAATACCCTTATAGCGTCATAGAGTTTGCAGTACATATTTTCTTACTGGTGTTTGCTTTTTCATTGTTCTAAGTCAGTATTTTGTCATACTATTTTTACACTTTTTTTTTCTGCGCTGACACCCATTAATGAAAGTACGTGTCCGTCTGGCTCACTTTTATCCTCTACCTTCGTGGTCTGTTTCTAAGATCTAATTAATGCTCAATCTCTGATATCTGCAAATTATTTAATTCTTGTAATAATGTTTGAGCAACAAGTCTATGTCAACAAAAGTGAGAGAGTTCACCAGTGCTATATAGAGCCAATTTTGATCTATGAAAGCAAATAATGGACAGTAGACACACGAATGAAAAGACGATTCGAGGCCATAGAGATGGGATTTCTCATAAGAATGTTGAGATTTCCCTGGACAGCTAAAAAGACCAAGAAAGAAATTCTCAATGAGGCCAACTTAAAATGGAAGCTCCTAAAAATATAAGAAAAAAAAACAATCAACATTTTTCGTGAACATCATGAGAACAGGGAAATTAGAATACTTGGTTACAACTGGCAAAATACAGGGAAGAGAGATCGCGGACGACGAAGAGAGAAAATACTGGACATCTTGTTGTCATGGCATGGGAAACAGTCAACAACAGAACTGATACGATGCACGGTGGATAGATGAGAGCCGCGATAGGTTAGTGAACTGGACTACAAAAGACAAGAGGTCGAGTTCGATCCCGATCGACGGCTTCCAGGTTCACCCAGCCTTAAATGGATACCATATTTTATTCTGGGAAAGTAAAGCGGCACGGGCGTAGTATCAACCATATTACCCCAAAAATCATGTGCCAAAGATCTGTAAAATATTATGGTCAATAATGCCATATTCCCTATATGCCACTTGACGTGACGGGGCACTTTACTTTTTTTTTTTTTTAAGGTATATAGAAGATGTCCAAAATGAACATGTGGCTGAGGTGCCAATCTTGAATTTTGTATACATGTGACTGTGGAATCGATTTTGCCCTTTTCTGAGGCGTATAATAGTAATATGTTCACATCTATTCATATCATGGTTGACGTTTTGATTTGGAGCTTGGGGTTTTCAAATGTCGAGTTAAATTAAAATAATAAAGCATGAGCAGTCTGTCGAACAGACACCATTACCATTTAAGGAGACAGAGAGCCAATTCGAAGAAGAGAATTAGAGGAATTCAAGTATTTGGGCACAATGTTTACAGAAGATGGAAAACTAGACAGAGAAATTGACATGAGAATACAAAAAGCAAATGCTATCACATACCAGCTTTCACCATTGTTAAGGCATCCAAACATTTATATAGCAGCCAAACAACAAATGATAATTAGCATTTTCATACCAACTTTGTGCTATAAAAGTCAAACATGGACCCTTTCTAAATCACATTTAAGAAAGATCAATACATGTGAGATGCTAGAGAAAAGTAACAAACAACACAAGAAAAGATAGAATACCAAATGAAACCATAAGAAAAATGGTAGAAACTAAACCCTGCCAAGAATATATAGAACAACAACAACTTAAATGGTTGGGCCACCTGGTCAGAATGAATCCTCACCAATCACCACCAAGGGTGTTCTTCTCGAGAATGCATGGAAAAAGACCAAGAGGAAGACCTAGAAGAAGATGGATAGATGCAGACATGTAACAACAAAGGAAAATCACTAATTCAGACAGTTCGAGCAGCTCAAGAACGACAAATGATATAACCACGACACCTTTTTTGTATCAGTGAGGAAGAGAAAACAAGAAGAAGAGAGCCAATATAGAATCTATCAATAAAAAATCGTCATGTTTGATTAAAGTGAGCAAAGTAAAACCACAGCTGTACCAAAGGAAAGGTGGAGCCAGTGTTTCCGTCACAAAGGCTTGTAAAATTATACCACAATGAAGGGAGTGGTGATGGTACCTGTCTTATCATGTGACGAACCCCAACTCACCGGTTAACGTTGTTTCTTGTAATGGTTTCCTTGAAAAAAATAATGCGTTATTATAACAATATATTCTGCTGCATGAAGGCGCCTCCAGTCACAATGTGATGATGATCTGCTATGCAAGCTACCAACTTAGTAAGCGCCATGTTTTGTCGGTTCTCTTCTAACATTTATTTACTTTGGAAACCTACACTGAATTTGCTCATCCATTCGGGCTAACTTGAGGTAGAAGTAGATGTTTAGTGCAGCTATTTGAACTACATAGTGACGAAATATCAAGTGCGATCTCATTCAAATGGGACAACAACCAGCTGGTGAACAAGAATACTATGAACCGATTTTGTATTACCTCCACCTTCCTGACCAACAAAGGGATCTCTTTATCATACTTTTGAGCATTTCGATAACGCTGTGCAAACTTTTTACTGAAAAATATCATCAAAGAGAAAGAAGTGTACATGTCACTAGAGTAACAACCAGTGAATTGAGTTGATACAAAAATAAAGGGAGTCAGCAAACATTGAATTTTTTAAAAAGTAAAACAACTAAACATCATCAACAAGAAGATAGAGCACCAACACTTGCCACAACAACACACTCTGACGTAGTACCAGCCCTCTCTTAAATGTCTCAATACACATTTGAGGAATTCTTCATGATCTAAGCTCACATTAATTGAGAACGACCACCAAGCACAATACCGACAACCACATCAGACATCAAGTCAATATTAATTCTCTTATTGTGTATGTGAACGATACATTTAATTATGTTTTCAGTATAGAGATGATGTTCTCTGGTCTTATTCATTCACATCGCCTATTTAATTTCGGCCATAAATATACAGAATGAACAAAACCTCTATTTATATAATTGCAACTATTGTGACTTCGGCTTCACTGAACATTGTTTCAGTGTGTAATAGTTTTTCTATGACTAGAGAGAAGGGAGACGGGAGCATAGAATGAGAGATAATTTGAGAGATAGAAAGATGAGATGATAAAGAGAAGAACTTGTTAGCAACTAAATAGTTCCAGTTAAACCCCTGAATTGATTTAACAGGTTGAGTTTGATAGTTCACTAGAGGTAAAAATCACTTGCAAAATAAGACAATTCAAAGATAATCAAGATTTCTTTTATTACGGTAAATTGGTATCGTGTTTCTCTGGGGAACTTGATTACAAAGTTAATCGTGGACACCCTGAATGTGGAATGTGGTGTTAGTGTATATAATTTTCAAACCCGTTGGCACACTTATGGGTGACGTAATCAGAATCATACCAGGTCGACATACTATCCCACCAAAAATAATGTGGTACCAGTTTTCCAGAGACTGGACCAACCATAAATCAATCCGTAATGAAATAGCCACTTTTGGAATTGGTGAACTATGTTGTATCTGATCAGCAGACTGTGGTTGGACGCTGATTTAAAAAAAAAACAACACGTGGTTGGGGAGGGAGGTGTTTAAATATAAAGTGCAAGACTCTGCTGATAAAAACAAGGTTACAAAGTAAACATATTAATGCAGTTTATAAATATGATTGCATAAATCAATACTATGATATCGTGAAGTAGTAATAATTAAAATGTGAAGAAAGATAACTTGCGCAAGCCGAGAAACGTGACCAAGAAAAGAAATATTTCAATTCTAGTATCGATAGTGTTAATCTTTATCGAATCCTTATTTAGCACATTTTTCTGCTCAATAACTACCGGCTACCATCATCAAAACACACGAGTCGTTAATTTAACACAAACGTAAGCTGAAAGCAAATTGAGATAAATGTCAAGGAGAATCTTCCACAGTTGCGCTTTTTTGAGATATGAAATATTGGGTGATCGATCAAGACCTGACCAGCCAAAATGTATTATTTATTCCTATCTTGCGGTAGACATAACGAGCTATAACTGTTCCTAGAATAGTGGACACATAGAGCAAGTCTTTCTTTTTGCACGGCCATCTTTTCTATTTGCAGCGCCCCATTATAATTCCGCTTTAATTTTATTATGAATTTATTAGTCCCCTTCTCACCCACGAAACGAAATGCGGGAGATTTCTGGACAGACTTTGCTATTTCTAAAAACATAGTTACCGTTAACGTGTGAGTTTCTTTGGTACCATAGTTGTATACGTGCTTGCTTCACTTACAAAAGGTTGCTAGGTTGTTTTAATCCAAACACTCATCAGTTGATATTAATGAAGTGGATACAACGAAATTCGTGCTCTGTGATAACACATTCACCCGTGTGTTACCAGGGCCTCATTATGAGGCAAGTAAAGAATAGTGACCTTCCCGGTAAGAGGCGACTGAGGAGGTTGATCGATGGCTTGACAAACTGTCATTGTAAAAAGTATTGTTTATGAAAACAGAGCCATAGATTTCAGAAGCAGGGATTCCTGCAATATATGTCATTTTGGCACGCATAGTTTCTATTTTTGAGATTGTTTTTCTGCCCTATGTGCCGTCTTCGGCTTGAAAGAACAACAGATAGATAGATAGACAGATGACAAATTAAGTAAAGTGGAGTTATGTTCGGCTGCTTATTATATGATGCGTTTGATATTTCTAGATTTCTCCGAGCGCTGTTAAAATACTCGTCTCCGTGTGTAAATGAAGTAGCTATCTTGAGGGTACCGTTGAGCAAAGTTGCTCTTGAAAATTGATCTTGCACGTCAATTGATGTACCAGGAAGGAAACAGTGTCATAGTTTATTTTTAGAGTAGATGACTGACAAGGTCAACACGAGTCACGAGATGTATGCTGAATGTATGCTGGATAGTCTCATTTATTAGTTTTTCCTCCTAGAGCGACGTGACTTTTGAAAGTCTAGTTTTGTTTAACAAAGCGACTAGCTGCTGCATACTCCCAAGCTTTAGGTTTGATTGATACGGCATGGTTTTAAAGGGCCATCAGTATATTGTCTATAGCTCACCAATTAACCTTCAGATCTTTTGCAATTCATCAACATATATATGTTGGTAGAAGTTGGTCCGCCATTTGAATAACAGTAGCAGTTAAACTATAATTATAACTACGATGCTACAGGACTTATGCCTGTTATGTTGGATGTGGGTAAAATATCAGTTTCCAACACTATGTCCTATCTTATCTATCATCAAGTACCATGCCTGCTGCCGTAGGTGATCATGTCTCTCCACATATTCAAATTCGACAGTTATTTATCAAATCTGTTGTTGACCTTCTGCCATTCTCTTAACCTGTCTGGTATCTTTTCTCTTTGCTTCCCTCAATCTTTTTGTCCCTCAATATCCCCAGTTGTTACAATATATTCCAGCTGTTCCCTTCTCATTACATGGCCAAAAAATTATGATTGTTTCTTCCTAATATTGGAAATTTGCTCTCTTTTTGCTTTGGACTCTTTCAGAATATTTTTATTACTCTTCTTAGTTGTCAATGGTATTCTCAACTTTCTTCTCTAAAACCACATTTCTACATCCTCCAGTGATTTTTTTGTCTGTTATCCAAATACCCATGATTCAACATCCATATGTTAAGACTGGCTCTACATAACATTTAACTCTTTTTCTTGTTTCTATTGTCAAAAATAGATTGCACACATCTTCCTCATTTTTTTGGAAAGCTGTTTTTGCCTGAGCTATTCTGCATCACACCTCTGTTATATATCTACCATCTGAAGTTAACATTGTTTCCAGATTTTTAAATTCATTAATCTTATCTATAACAGTTGCATAAGCATCGCACATAGTAGCTGAACTTTCTAAGATGCCGGTTGTAAACATTTCAGGACTCGCAGACACATGATAGAGTTGACAGAACAACTGTTGCCCAAACATTCAGCAAGGCAATAAAAGGCAAAGCCTGAAAGCATGCATGAAAAGCCTCACAATGAATGTTTCAAACAGGAGCAGCGTCAGATTTGTGGTTAGTGAAACGGACAAATACGGGCGGGTTCGATCCTCATCGACAGCTTTCAGGTTGACCTAGCATTACACAGATACCAGATGTGCAAAACGGCACAGGCGTAATACTGACCACATTATCCCCAAAAAATAATGTGCCGAAGGTTCATTCAAAATATGTACTAAAGCCGTGATGTGTTTTTACTTTCTCATGCTGGTGACAAAAACACACGCAAGGGAACAAGTAATTGCATCATCCACGATACAGTTAAAACTTCTCACGATCAGTTATAGTAAAAAAAAAAAGTAAAGTACCCCCGTCACGCCAAGTGGCGCATAGGGAAAATAGTGTTAGTGACCATACATTTTACAGACCTTCGGCACATGATTTTTACGGTAATGTGATCGGTATTACGCTCGTGCCGCTTTACTTTCCTAGGAAAAAATCCGGTACCCATTAAAGGCTGGGTGACCAGGAGCCGTCGGTTGGGATCGAACCCCACCTCTTGTCCTTTGTAATCCAGTTCACTAAGCAATGAGCTTTCGCTGCTCCCGATCAGTTATAGTGGCCGAATATAATTCTTAAAAAAATCCCACAAGGAACAACTTCATCGTTCTTTCACAGGTCATTGTCTGAGGAGACCGTAGTAATCAGTGGACTATATTTTTATTCCAACACGATTATGGGCCCGCCAGTTCAACGTATTCCTAAATAGTGGCATCTGCGTGTGTTTGAGAGCCTTATTTCATACAGACTCAGCTTATACAATAAGTAACAAATAAAAGGATTAGTTCACGCTTGTCTAGAACTTTTAGTGACGTAGATTTTGTCGAATGCCCTAAGCATGTCATAGTTGGATATATACACTCACTTTTTCCTCTATTTTTAATCTTTCACTTATACTCATTCTTCGCTCGCCATAATGAGTAATTGAGCCGCGATAGCTCAGTGGTTAGTGAACTGGACTACACGGGACAAGGGGTAGGGTTCGATCCCAACCGACGGCTTTCGGGTTCACCCAGCCTTAAATGGGTACCGGATTTTTTTCTGGAAAAGTAAAGCGGCACAGGCGTAATACCGACCACGTTTCCCCAAAAATCATGTGCCGAAGGTCTGTAAAATGTATGATCACTAACACCATATTCCCTATACGCCACTTGGCATGACGGGAGTACTTTACTTCTTTTTTTTTTTACATAATGAGCATTAGCAGTACTGTTTCTCAAGCACCATTATTGGTTCTATATTGTTTTCTGAATTTAATATTATATCATTGAACGTTTCTTCTCTTCATCATGTGTTCTCCTTCCATATTGCAATTCCACCTAAGCACTGATGTGCACTAAAAAGTAATTCACATAAAAATGGTTTTCGCAGCGTGTAATCACCAAGAAAGTGTAACGCTGGGCGACTTCCTGCTAGTAATGACACTCATGGAATCGACTCATCTCACAGGATAGCTTTTTGAGCACTAAAAATTGAACGCAGATAAAGAACACAGACAGTCAGTAACCGAGCTTAAAAATGTTTATTTTTTCATCATTAAAAGTATTAGAAACGAAAACAAAAAGATGTATATATCACGACTAAATTATAGAAAGAAACAACAGATAAAATAGTTTGGCAAGCGACAAGGCAGAAAGATCAAAACATAACACAAAGAGCTTTCAACAAACGTTGTGAGAATACCAGACCCAATGGTCGACCACGAAAAAGATGGATGGATGGAATATTAGAAGCTCTAGGAAACAAAACAGCAGCAGAGGCGAACAGAAGAGCAAAGGCCGCAAATTATATCTCCCCTCGACGCTGAAAGGCAAATGAGTAAGGAGAGAAGAAGACTAAAACATGAATGCGAGACCACGAAATATGATATATGAATAAATTTAGTAAAGTTAGAGTAATTGGCCAAATGTAGGTATTCTATCCATCTGTGCGTTAAGTGTTGTCAGAAGTCGCAGAGTTATCTTTCGGTGCCGTCCCGCGACAGAATTTCCATAACACCGTCTATCCACAGTCATCTATAGTTTAGACAAGGCTTGCGGTCTGAGAGGGAAATTCCGGAATCACACAATTTTTGTAACGTCATCAGCTGTGCGAACTCTATACGGATGATGTCGTTTTACCAACAACCTCCCCTAATCACAAATATGAAAACGTCACAAACTTTCGGCGATTCCTTTTAGTCCGCGACCGTAACTTATATTATTGATGGGCTGTTGTCTATCCACATGATTTATAATTTCCTATCGTGCACCGATGGTCTCTAGCTGCTGTAACTGACTATGTTCACTTGTCATGAAAAAGCAAATCCAATTTATTTTCTGTTTTACTACCGGTTTAATACAGGATGTGACGTCAATAATTTTTTCGACGTCATCATTTTCAATCGGTCATTTATAGTGACATTAATAGCTTACTTCAAGCACGTCATCTCACATATTGTAACCTTTCTTTGTATCTTAGATAAGACATGTTTGATATTGAGGGTACTTGCTGCCGTCCAGACAACTCGGGTTCCATAATCATTAGCTACATTCAGGGTTTGCATAAAAAAAAAACAAGCATGTGGTTCAGGGAAAACCAGAGTTCAAGGTCAGAAAAGGTCGTGGATCGTGACTACCGTTGTAAGTTTCTGATCAGGTACCCGTTGAGCGGTGAAACGGTTTATGGTACTGATGACGTCGTTATGACGCCAAGAACAATATATAATATTGATACCACTACTATGACGCCGAGAACAATATATAATATTGATACAGCTACTATGACGCCGAGAACACTACATAATATTGATACAGCTACTATGACGCCGAGAACACTATATAATATTGATACCGCTGCTATGACACCGAGAACACTATATAATATTAATACCACTACTATGACGTCGAGAACACTACATAATATTGATACCGCTACTATGACACAGAGAACACTATATATTATTAATACCAATACTATGACGCCGAGAATACTATATAATATTGATACCACTACTATGACGCCGAAAACACTATATAATATTGATACTGCTACTATGACGCCGAGAACACTATATAATATTGATACCGCTACTATGACGCCGAGAACACTATATAATATTAATACCGCTACTATGACGCCGAGAACACTATATAATATTGATACCGCTACTATGACGCCGAGAACACTATATAATATTGATACCGCTACTATGACGCCGAGAACACTATATAATATTGATACCGCTACTATGACGCCGAGAACACTATATAATATTGATACCGCTACTATGACGCCGAGAACACTATATAATATTAATACCGCTACTATGACGCCGAGAACACTATATAATATTTATACCGCTACCATGACGCCGAGAACACTATATAATATTAATACCGCTACTACGACCCGGATTTGAATCTCATGACAAAGGTACATCGGCATCTCACAAGGGATAGGCACAAATAGACCATGTATCGCTGGTAGTGTTTACACGTTATAATATTTAATTCTTTGAGTAATGAAGAGAGTTAATACGACACGCCTCTTTGGACATCTTGTTGCAAATTTTCAATGGAATCTAATTAGAAATTACACGAATATTATCTTTAATGATTGTGGTAAGAGTGTATTTTCCATTTTAAAAAATATCAAATCTGATATTTATGGAGTTGAAGTTCTGTGATTGTTCTACCTTAATGTTCTTATATGTATCATCAATACATATTTCCATCTTGAGTTAGTGTTGCGCCTCTTTGCAGACCTGACAATAATCATTTCTAGAACATGGACAGCGAGACGAAATGCAGTAAAACTGATTACCAAATATAAAACTGCTGAGCGCCTCTTTGTTTATCATTCACAGACGGGAGTAAAACATGCCAAGAAAAGAGAGCAAATAAAGGAGACTTATTATTTTCATCCAACCAGAAGTGTTTGTTTTATACAATAAAAACAATTAAAAAATGCAATAATTCTTCCCAATATTGTTATGACCTGAATATAGAAATCATCATTACCATATGCCATACTTGTTGACGTAGGCGATCTGGTCCTTCCACAATCTTCTATCCACAGTGCAACGTATCAATTCTGTTGTTCAGTTTTACATGCCGTGAGACCAAGCTATCAAGTATTTTCTCTCTGTGTCGTTCGGGATCTCTCTTTCCCTGTATTTTGTTAGTTTTGGCCAAGTATTCCAACTTACCTCTTCTCATGATGTGCCAGAAAAATGTGGATTGTTTCTTTCTGATGTTTTTTAGGAGCTCCCTTTTTGTGTTTGCCTCTTTGAGAATTTACTCGTTGGTCTTTTTATCTGTACAGGGAGCTTTAAACATTCTTCTGAGAAATTATATCTTTGTGGCATCTAATCGTCTCTTAGATTTCTTTGATTTTTGTCCATGATAGTAAAAATTAGTTTCCATGGGCCAGAATTGGCTCTATATAGCACTGATGAACTATCTTTCTCACTTCTCTTAGTTCTTCTCGCATTAGACTTTTTTTTCATTTTCTGAAATGCTTTTCTGGCGTGAGCTATTCTGCTTTTTATTTCTGTGGTGCATCTTCCTTCTGATGTTATTATTGTGCCCAAGTATTGAGACGTTGCACTTGTTTCAGATTTATCCTGTTTATTTTTATGCTGCATGATGGTGATAATTGATTCTTCGATATGATCATTACTTCCTTTTTTCTTACTACTCTTACTTGCTTTCTTTTACTATTATATCTATCATTTCTTCATCAGTTCGTTCCCTTTCTTTCTCTTTCTCTCTCTCTCTCTCTCTCTCTCTCTCTCTCTCTCTCTCTCTGCTATTGAGACATTACTACTATCAGCCTTGTCGATTATATAGAATATATTCGGTAATTGTCTTTCTTTGCTCTTCTACATCCGTTTGTCTTTAAGCACCGAGGGAAGATTAGGTGTTTGAGAGTTTCCTAGTTTATCTCCTACAAATTGCTAATGGTGATGTTAGCTATGTCTTCTACATCTAACTTTTCCATTTTGAGTGTTGAAGCTCTATGGAGGATGCTGCTTGGTGCAGTGGTTCAACTCTGAACGAATAAGCTTCGGAATCCTTAAAGTAAGGTTAATAAATATGCGGCTTTTTCTTACCGTCTTTCACTGTCCATCTATGAAGTGGGCGTGGATGTGTTGTGTCGCTAGAACACAGCTCGATATCTGTTCTATTCGGCCCGACACATCCGCCGTCAACATGGGTAGGTACTTACAAGACTTGACCTGGGCTGCGCCATTTTGCCCTACCCTTTTCTACTTTAGCTGTCAGGAGTTCCTGAACGTTCGCCGAGTTCAAGTCTCGAGTTTTTCCGTTATCAGTCTGGGTTAGATAATGAATCACACTACCTATAGAGGGTTAAACATTGGATCTCACTGACAAGAGAGGGTTAAACATTGGATCTCACTGACAAGAGAGGGTTAAACATTGGATCTCACTGACAAGAGAGGGTTAAACATTTGATCTCACCGATAAGAGAGGGTTAACATTGAATCTCACTGCCTATAGAGGGATAAACATTGGATCTCACTGCCAAGAGAGGGTTAAACATTGAATCTCATTGCAAAGAGAGGGTTAGATATTGATTCTGACTGCCTAGAAAGGGTTAAACATTGGATCTCACTGCCAAGAGAGGGTTAACATTGAATCGCACTGCCAAAAGAGGGTTAAACATTCGATTTCAGTGTCAAGAGAGGGTTAAACACTGGATCTCACTGTCAAGAGAGGGTTAAACATTGGGTCTCACTGCCCAGAGAGTGTTAGACATTGGATCTCACTGCCTAGAGAGTGTTATAGTCCGTTCAGATTCGTTTGCCGAGATGTTATGATTTATAATTCAAAAAGTTCTTGATGATTTCACATGATTTTTGGCATACGGTGTTAAAATGTCCATGTCACGAGAACATATGTGTTACTCGATGTCTAGCTATAACGGTTTTCTTAAAGCGGCGAATTCCTTTGATCTTTGCCCATGTAACTATTATTTTGACCCTAATCAAAATGTTTTACAGTAATCTAGTGCAACGATGACCCATAGGCGTGTCCATAAAATTTTACTTGGTGGCAAGTATACAAATTTTAAATTATATATAGAACTTTTGTTCGTAGAGTCAATTTGATATAGTTCCATGCTCTTGGTGTGAGTTTCCCAAATGTTGTCGCTGCCTTTCAAATACGTACATTTAGGTCCTCATCTAAGGAAAGTGTGGCTGTAATAGTGGATCCAAGATAGCTGAACTTCTGTACTGACTCAAGCAGGCTTCCATTCAAAGTAATGGTTGTTGGTTTGCTTATAACATATTTTTGATTGCTTGGGTGGTCTTGAACAATAAACTGTTTAACAAATCAACTAGGAAATTTTGCAAATCAAACTATTTATCTGTAGACTTAATCAGAGTAATGATCATTCAGAATCAGACGAGTCAAATAGGTCGATTACTGCTTTCGGCTGAACAAACAACAAACCATCCTTTTTCCAATATTCCTCTTCTTGTCGTAACACATGATCCTCACATTTTACCCAGTAGTCTTTATTTATATTTGATAGAGCCTGATTTGTAAGTGTCTCAACATCGCATAATTTGAAAGTTTTATTTGTATATGCTACGTGTCCTTTAACTTTTGCCCAAACTAGTTCTATAGGATTTAAGTGTGCATGATATGGAGGTCGGTTGGCTTACCACGGCAACAGCCGGGGTTCGTAATCCTGGCGAGGACACCTGGGTTTTACTAATTCCCTAAAAATTAGTAGGAGCCGCGATAGCTCAGTGGTTAGTGAACTGGACTACTACGGACAAGGGGTAGGGTTCGATCCCAACCGACGGCTCCGGGTTCACCCAGCCTTAAATGGGTACCGGATTTTTTCTGGGAAAGTAAAAGCAGCACGGGCGTAATACCGACCACATTACCCCAAAAATCATGTGCTGAAGGTCTGTAAAATATAGGGTCACTAACACCATATTTCCCTATACGCCACTTGGCGTGACGGGGGGTACTTTACTTTACTTTTTTTATGATATGGAGGTAGTCTCAAACATCTATGGCCATGTTCTTGAATTAACTTGTCTATTTTAAATATCTTTGTACGTTGTGTCTGTTTTACAAGGCTAAGCAATTCGGGTTTCAAGTAGCTGTCGTTAACTTGTATGTGTTCTTTTATGAGCCACGTTTTGATTGCATCTTTTGTACTTGATGATGTTGGGATTCTATCTTCTACGTTAACTACGTTATGGTATGAAGCATTGTCCATTATCAGACAAGAAGGTCGATCTAATATTGGAAGGATACTTTTCTCGATCCAGTCTTTAAATATGTGCCCATTCATTTCGAAGTGGTAGTCTCTATTGTCTATGGATTTTGAAATGAAAACGAGATGAGCATTCTGCAACAACCCATTATGTCTGCTACCTGCATGTGCAACTATCAAACGTTGCCCTTTACTGCTTGGTACTGATCTTTTAATACTTCCATCTGCTAACTGCCATTCCTTTTCATTTGTATGATGAGCGTTGATCCAAGTTTCATCTAAATAAACAATATCATAATCATTTTCGCGCATTTCCTTCACTTCACGTAAATACTTGCTTCTAAGAGCTACTAGATGTGGCTTCTCACAAATAATGTTTTTTCCACCAGCATACTTTCTAAAGGTGAAGCCTGCACTTCTTAATATTTTCCATAATGAAGTTTTTGATATTTCAATGTCGTTGTTAGTTTTCAGCCAAAGCTTCAACTTTCTAAGTGTCACTTCTTCGTTTATATCAAACATTCGACAGATTTCTTTTTTTACTAGGTCCTTATCAAAACTGTCTAACGTTTCTTTCCTTCCTTGCTTTCTTGCGTTTGTTGGCAATAAATATCCGCTTCCTTTAACTATTCGATCAAATGAACGTTTACACAAACCTAAAATATGCATTGTTCTCTTCTCAGGGTTTGATAAAGAACAATAAAGATGTCCCTTTTTACGCTCTCTGCAGAAGTATTGATAAATCTTTATAGCAATGTTATGCTCAGTAAAATATTTTGCCTTTATATTCATTCTCACATAGACTTGCAGAAGATAATATGGATAGTGCCGCCTCCTTTCTGTAAATATTGAGATTTGCCTCTGAATTATGACTCGAACTCGAGTCTACGGCCGTGATTTTGACGTCACATAATTTCCGGTTTCGGCTAAAATGTCATTTTGTGCTAAACGGGAAATTTCATATGTAACATTTCTTTATAAAAATTTATAGTGGAAACATAACTATTTTAGGACGGTGCGCATTCAGCCGTGAAGGTCATGCCTATATATTAAAGAATCAGCTGTGAGATGTAAGCATCTACATAATCCCGCCGGTGTTTATAATATCGATTAACTTTTTTTAAATATAGGTTAAACAAGGCATCTTTGAAACTGGATCACATTTCTTTGATAAAAAATATTTTTATAGCGCGACATTAGTATTCTAAACCTAACTTCAAAAGATCAATGCAAATGAACAATAAGTTTTTGAAAAAAATAAATTAATGTCTAGGCAAACGAATCTGAACGGACTATAGACATTGGATCTCACTGCCTAGAGAGTGTTAAACATTGGATCTCACTGCCTAGAGAGTGTTAGACATTGGATCGCAATGCCTTGAGAATGTTAGACATTGGATCTCAATGCTTAGAGAGTTTTAGACATTGGATCTCACTGTCAAGAGAGGGTTAGACGTTGGATCGCATTACTCAGAGACCAGAAATAGAGTAAAGCCACAAAGAACCCACAGATTCGAAGGAAAAAATGTCCTCCTTTTGCGGCGGGATTTGAACACTGGACTTTCTTGTTCGGAGATCTACGTCTTACCTCTAGACCATCAAGTCCCCCGAAAATTAATCACATTATTGCAACTAAAATGGTTGCAGCCCCGGGGAGCTACAGCTGAACTTAAGCACCGGTCGGGCGGTGACCATGTTACTTGTACAAACCATTTCCTCAAACATAATGCAGCACTGGCATAACTCAACCTCTTTTTCTGAAATCCTAATTCTGACTTGTCTATGCTTGCCTCATTAAGTATTCTTTGATATCTCATCGTCGTTATGATGCCCCACCTCCCTCTCCCAGGAAATAATGTCCAAGTCTGGCATTTGTTGGATATCAATCTTACAGCGTAAACCTGACAACAAAATTGTATTATATTTTGTAAATTTTGAAAATTAAAGAAATACGTGGCATCAGTTTTTTGTTTAAAATGAAAATATATCATCATCATCAAGAACCATGCCTGCTGGCGTAGGTGATCACGTTTCTCCACATATTCGATATCGACAGTTATATATAATTTCTGTTGTTGATTTTCTGCCAAGCCATTCTCTTAAGCTGACTCGTACCTTTTTTTTTTTTTTTTTTTTTTTTTTTTTTTTTTTTTTTGTTTCCCTCCATCTCTTCGTCCCTCAACCTTCCCAGTTACACAATATATTCCAGCTGTCCCCTTCTCATTACATGGCCAAAAAAATGATGATTTTTTCTTACTAATATTGAAAAATAGCTCTCTTTTTGCTTTGACGTCTTTCAGAACGTTTTCATTACTCTTCTTAGCTGTCCATGGTATTCTCAACATTCTACTGTAAAACCACATTTCTGCAGCCTCCAGTGATTTTCTTGTCTGTTGTCCCATTGTCCATGATGCACATCCATATGTTAAGATTGGCTTTACATAACATTTGAAAACTATTTTCTTGTTTCTATTTTCAAAAATGGATTGCGCTGTATCTTCCTCATTTTTGGAAAGTTTGCTTTTGCCTGAAACATTTGCATCTCACCTCTGTTGCACATCTGCCATCTGAAGTTACCATTGTTCCCAGATATTTAAATTCATTAACTGTTTTAATAATGTTTCCGCTTGTCGTTATTGTGCTTTGCGTTGATATCTTTTTATTTGTTGCTAAATACTTATATATAAATATATACTCGTAGTATCAGTTTCTGCGTAAAATACATTCACACAGTTTTCGGTAAAATATTTTACACACAATTGTTTCGTCAATGATGGCATTATTATGTACGATATTCCTGGCACTTGATATGCTGGCTCAGACATAACGACGCTGGGCAGGAAGTGATATTACATCAGGCTTTTCTGCTTTACATAATCTCCGAGACAAGAAGGCATAAGAATGGTAGTCAGAGCCGTACTTGGCGAGAGTTCAACCAGAGCACGAAAAGTTGCATAGGCGTCACACGCTCAGCCTGAATCGCAAAAATAAATGTTAACGAATATAGAAAGATAGAATATAGAATAATAGGACCAATAGAAAAAAGGACCTTTGTACTAAATGTTACTATATTATAATAGATTGTTTTAATAGTAATTAATGTATTATGTTTGTAGTTATCCGTACTCGATTGCATTACGAGCTATAAAATGAGACAAATAATGAAACCAAATTTGTTATAAAATAACAAGTAGAGGAAACAGAAGAACAACATGGCAATCATCTCGATTTAGAGAGCTATAAAGACAGCCTCAGATGGGAAACGAAGCAAAATAATGAAGAACAGAACTAACAACATAAAACCAGTCTTCCAGAAAATGAAGAGTAGCCAATATCACAAATCTGTGTCAGAAGGATGGGAAAGAGTTATACAATGTTTGTTATTTGAAGCCAATCTGGACACACGAATTTTCTTTGTCTTTATCTTCATCGCACAAGTCTTTTGATAATCCGAACTTAACTCTTTGTCCTGTTTCTTAATGGAAAGGTAGGAACAACATGACACAAGATGAGCTGGTCGCATGGTAGGTACTTGTATATAGAAGAGTAGGAACAATATGACACAAGATGAGCTGGTCACATGGTAGGTACTTGTATATAGAATAGTAGGAACAATATGACACTAGATGAGCTGGTCGCATGGTAGGTACTTGTATATAGAAGAGTAGGAACAATATGACACAAGATGAGCTGGTCACACGGTAGTTACTTGTATATAGAAGAGTAGGAACAATATGACACAAGATGAGCTGGTCACACGGTAGTTACTTGTATATAGAAGAGTAGGAACAATATGACACAAGATGAGCTGGTCACACGGTAGTTACTTGTATATAGAAGAGTAGGAACAATATGACACAAGATGAGCTGGTCGCATGTTAGGTACTTGTATATAGAAGAGTAGGAACAATATGACACAAGATGAGCTGGTCAAATGGTCGGTACTTGTATATAGAAGAACAGGAACAATATGACACAAGATGAGCTGGTCACACGGTAGTTACTTGTATATAGAAGAGTAGGAACAATATGACACAAGATGAGCTGGTCGCGTGTTAGGTACTTGTATATAGAAGAGTAGGAACAATATGACACAAGATGAGCTGGTCAAATGGTCGGTACTTGTATATAGAAGAACAGGAACAATATCACACAAGATGAGCTGGTCGCGTGGTCGGTACTTGTATATAGAAGAGTAGGAACAATATCACACAAGATGAGCTGGTCGCATGGTAGGTACTTGTATATAGAAGAGTAGGAACAATATCACACAAGATGAGCTGGTCGCGTGGTCGGTACTTGTATATAAAAGAGCAGAAACAACATTATACAAGATGAGCTGGTCGCGTGATCGATACTTGTATATAGAAGAGTAGGAACAATATCACACAAGATGAGCTGGTCGCGTGGTCGGTACTTGTATATAAAAGAGCAGAAACAACATTATACAAGATGAGCTGGTCGCGGGGCCGATACTTGTATATGAAAGGGTAGGAACAATATGACACAAGATGAGCTGGTCGCGTGGTCTATACTTGTATATAGAAGAGTAGGAACAACATGACACAAGATGAGCTGGTCGCATGGTCGGTACTTGTATATGAAAGGGTAGGAACAATATGACACAAGATACTTGTATATGAAAGGGTAGGAAAACATGACACAAAATGAGCTGGTCGCGTGGTCGTTACTTGTATATAGAAGAGCAGAAACAACATGATACAAGATGAGCTGGTCGCGTGGCGGATACTTGTATATGAAAGGGTAGGAACAACATGACACAAAATGAGCTGGTCGCGTGGTCGTTACTTGTATATAGAAGAGCAGAAACAACACGACACAAGATGAGCTGGTCGCGTGGCCGATACTTGTATATGAAAGGGTAGGAACAATATGACACAAGATGAGCTGGTCGCGTGGTCGATACTTGTATATGAAAGGGTAGGAATAATATGACACAAGATGAGCTGGTCGCGTGGCCGATACTTGTATATGAAAGGGTAGGAACAATATCACACAAGATGAGCTGGTCGCGTGGTCGGTACTTGTATATAGAAGAGTAGGAACAACATGATACAAGATGAGCTGGTCGCGTGGTCGTTACTTGTATATAGAAGAGTATGAACAATATGACACAAGATGAGCTGGTCGCGTGGTCGTTACTTGTATATAGAAGAGTATGAACAATATGACACAAGATGAGCTGGTCGCGTGGTCGTTACTTGTATATAGAAGATTACGAACAATATGACACAAGATGAGCTGGTCACATGGTCGGCACTTGTATATGAAAGGGTAGGAACAATATGACACAAGATGAGCTGGTCGCGTGGTCGTTACTTGTATATAGAAGAGTAGGAACAATATGACACAAGATGAGCTGGTAACATGGTCGGCACTTATTTGCGTGTGTCCTGATTGTTCCCTTCTCCTAAAGTGGGTGCCGATCAGAGCTGTTGAGTCCACACTGCCAGTGACTCAAAGATTTAAATAGTGGACAATCAATCAACAAACAAAACAGCTGATGCCTATAACATGTTGACTTTTAGGAGTAGGAGAGTGCATAAGTTCCCTAACAACTTAGTTGTAAATGATGCCCTGGGTAAAGATTCAATGGTCACAGAAACATTTACTTCTAAGATGATAAAGAAGCAATCATCATTTAGGTTGTGCTATGAAGTGAAGACGTTGAGATCCCATTAATATTACATTTCTTGTGTTTTTTTTTTTTTTTTTTTTTTTTTTATTTAAGAAAGACAGCGAAGCGGTCAGTATAACATTGTACATAAACAAAAGACAGCGAGGCGGACAGTATAACATTGTACATGAACAAAAGACAGCGAGGCGGACAGTATAACATTGTACATGAACAAAAGACAGCGAGGAGGACAGCATAACATTGTACACGGACAGCAGAAATCGACGCGGACAAAATAACATTTAAACGTACAAAAGACAGCGGTGCGGACAGTATAACATTGTACACAAACGAAAGACAGCGGGCCACAAACTAGGATACAACTATGACAGTATAAAATTGTTTCACTGAAAAAAGTAAACAAAAGATTTGTTTTTGTACACCAGCTCTATATCTCTAGCGAATGTGAAAGCACGACCGTTCTCTGTTAGACTAAACAGCGTCCTATTGTTTTCTCAGTAAAAATGGCAGAGACCGTTATCTTTTCAGGTTTTAAAAAAATTAAAGTAAAGAGCACCGTCACGCCTTGTGATGAATATGTAATATGGTGTTGGTGACCATAATTTGTGCAAATATTAGGTACATAATTTTCCGGGTAATGTGGTCGGTATTACGCCCGTGCCGCTTTTCATTCCCAGAGAAAAACCCGGTACCCTTTTCAGGTTAGGTGAACCGGAAGCCGTCGATCAGGCTCTAGCCCTTAGCAGTCCACTGAGCTATCGCGGCTCCTTCTTTTCAGGTGTGCATGGATCGTATGTCTTTCCGAGCCGGAGACGGAACGTAATGTATGGTAGGAGAAAACTAAAACTCCCCACGTCTTGGTGTGACAGAGCAAGTCCTGCGAACTCTATTGGGACGACCACAATTTTATACACTAGGGGATCGTTCGGATGGCTTGATTATCACGCCTTAGGGAAAATAAAACAGTTTGGCCGATTTAATTTGGGCTGGTCGCAGACATATATAGAAAAAAAGTAAATATATAATAGCTGTAGGCTGATAATATAATAGGTGGTCGGCAAACAGTCTGGGTAAATTTAATGTCAAGGGTGAGAGTCTAGAAGGTACTAGCCAATCAGTAAACGAATGTTCCGTGTAGAGGGTGGGGCTAATGTTTATCATCACAAGGATGCTAAATAAGATGCCACTGAACTCGGCGAGGTGGGCGAAGGGGAAATTAGGAGATTATAGGCGTAATTAGACCATTGCAGTGGAGCGACGGGAAAATCTTTACTTAAAAAGCAATAGATGTGTGATCGTGACCAAACGACAATTATTCGAGGTTGAAGAAAAAACAAATTACGCTGAAGAGAAAAGGTCCTGGACAAAGCGTTTGTATTTCTAGCGAGGTTGCCAAGATTCAAGACTCACTTGTGACATATCTACGATGTGGACCGACTTGAAGACACGTCACTAGAAAAATGAGGCAATGTCTTAAAACGTAGACGCAGAGGGTAGGACATTGACTTAAAACGTAGACGCAGAGGGTAGGACAATGACTTAAAACGTAGGCACAGAATGTAGGACATTGACTTAAAACGTAGGCACAGAATGTAGGACATTGACTTAAAACGTAGACGCAGAGGGTATGACATTGTCTTAAAACGTAGACGCAGAGGGTAGGACATTGACTTAAAACGTAGACGCAGAGGGTAGGACAATGACTTAAAACGTAGGCACAGAATGTAGGACATTGACTTAAAACGTAGACGCAGAGGGTATGTCAAGTTGAAGAAACATAAGTTGTTGGTATGATATTAATCAGACAAGAAATGATAGTTAGTCCATACGGAGTCAGCTCACAGATTAGCATTGTCTATACACAGCCATCTACAGATTTACATAGACCTGCGAGTTAAGAAGGAATTCACCCAAATGATGTTTTAAGCTCTGTGAGATGGGGTGGATGTCGGTAGAGTGAAATCAGCCGTCAATAGCGCCAATAGTTGAAAACGCCACACTAGTTGCAAGGCTTTCCGGTTTTATTTTCTGCTCGCGAGCTTTACTATATCTATAGTTGGCTGCGGTCTAGAAGTCGCGAAATTTAAGCTCATAACAAGAGGGTAACAGATTCAGACTGAATGCCTAGCAGTTGATTAGATGGCAACGAAATGGATTACTAACATTCTCACTTTTTGGTGCATTAATACCATCGGTGTTAACCTAACAATGCATACCAACTAGCCAGCTTAGACACCGTAGGAGTAGAAGAAGTTGTGCACAGACTAGAGACCGATCGATGTATAATAAAAGTCATCACATTTTGTTTATTTGTATTCGAGTCTTGCGTTGATTTATCTCTGAGTGTAGTTGGAGAGTAGTTGGTTGTCTAACGCCAGAAAGTATGCTCGAGAGCCGCAGATCTTCATCCTACAATAACTCCATTAACTTGGTTATCATAGATCAGAATTCCTCATGCGGTTAGACTGGCACATAGAACAATACAAATTCCAAATGTTATATGTCACGGTACATTGGGCAGCAGAAATATAAAACTCTCTATGTCACGGTACAAAGGGCAGCAGAAATATAAAACTCTCCATGTCATGCAACATAGGGCAGCAGGAAACTAAAACTCTCCATGTCACGGTACATAGAGCAGCTGAAATGTAAAACTCTCTATGTCACGGTACATACGGCAGCTGAAATGTAAAATTCTCCATGTCACGGTACATAGGGCAGCAGAAATGCAAATCTCTAATGTCACGGTACATAGGGCAGCAGAAATGCAAATCTCTAATGTCACAGTACGTAGGGCAGAAGAAATGTAAAACTCTAAGGTCACGGTACATGGGGCAGAAGAAATGTAAAACTCATCAAATCACGTACACAGCCGGCAATGTATCTCTCCACAAGTCCCTGTTCTGAGCCAGCCTCTCAATCACGGCACATGAGCTAATGTCCGCGTCATGGAAAATGCCGTGACTTGCTTGTAATAGCTTCAAACATTGCAAAACATGTTTATTTAATAATTTAAGTATGTAATATCAGTAATAGGAAACTCTTTATACATAGCTTTGCAGCAGGAGGCAATCTGATCCTATCATGTAGTCCCCGTCGAGCAAGTGTTTCGGCCCTTTAGCTTCTTGACACTTTAGTGGAGGTAAGCCTGCCGGAGTCATAATTCCCAGGCGTCAACTACCTGCTCTCTAAGGCTTACAATATATTCATAATAAAATAACTAATCTTATTCTACCAAACACTTCGGTAGTAGTAGTAATAGTAGTAGTAATAGTAGTAGTAGTAGTAGTAGTAATAGTAGTAGTAGTAGTAATAGTTGTAGTAGTAGTAGTAGTAGTAGTAGTAATAGTAGTAGTAGTAATAGTAGTAATAATAGTAGTAGTAGTAGTAATAGTTGTAGTAGTAGTACTAGTAATAGTAGTAGTAGTAGTAGTAGTAATAGATGTAGTAGTAGTAATAGATGTAGTAGTAGTACTAGTAATAGTAGTAGTAGTAGTAGTAGTAGTAATAGTAGTAGTAGTAGTAGTAGTAGTAGTAATAGTTGTAGTAGTAGTACTAGTAATAGTAGTAGTAGTAGTAGTAGTAGTAATAGTAGTAGTAGTAGTAGTAGTAATAGTTGTAGTAGTAGTACTAGTAAAAGTAGTAGAAGTTGTAGCGGAAGAAGAAGAATAAGATACAGGTGAGGATAGAAAAGAATTAGCATAAACAAATCGAAACAAATTAAATAATTTTGACACATAAATCAACTGAAATATATACTGAAACACATCATAGAAAGACAATACCGGGTATAAGCAGTTGCAGCATACAAAGAGTGAAGCTGACCGATAATATAAATATGGAAAATGACATAACATAAACCCGTGGCGGCTTTAGTAAGAGAGGAAACATTTATACTTACTTATCTCAGACTCACAGGATGCAATACCTGTGACTCTTTCCTTATCTTTCTTTCGTGACGGGTTCCATTCTTTCATACTACTATTTTTGGCTTTATTCCTTTCTCTTCCACCCCTCTCCCCCCCCCCAACCCAACTCGTTAGCGATCTTTTCATCTTAGTCCTTTAGTAGTGGTTGTCATTTCCATTCATTCTTTCTCATTATTTCTGGATCACACCTTTCAACATCTAGCTCCATCTCTCTTGTCCTTTTTGGGAAGCGCTGACCTTCTAGTTCTAGCTGTGTCGTAGAGTTGTAGTTATGTTGTCCCTGGTCACATTCTCGTCAGATGGTTACACTTCCGTTTTGAACCTTATAGCGAATCGCCATAGGGACCCTGTTTCTCTGAGATAAGTAATATCAATGTAAATCAAAAAGAGAAACAGAACACCAACTTAATGATAGACGGCAGACAATTAAAAGAAGTGGAATAATTTAAATACATAGGAAGTCTAGAGGTAAGAAAATGGTAATTTCACAAGCAACAGAAACAGACTCAAGTTGCAAAAAAGCGCGTCAGATCAATGCACAGATGTCACCTACTACTGTCCAACAAAGGAAATGCATAACAAAAGAGGGTGCAGAACAGTTCGTCACCATCAACATTATTATAAATGCCATCAACATTATTACAAACATCAACATCATTACAAATATTATTAGAGACAAGCCTTTCTATTTCCCACGGAGCACAAAGTTTCAACATTCGAAAGCTTAGTATAGGTTCTTTACTATAGGCCTACTTTCTGTAACACGTGGTAGCCAGTCTAAAGCCTACACTCCCCCTTCCCCCAAAGTGGTGTGTTACATTTTTACAATGACGTCATCGATATCCCGCTTCTGCAACACCCGAGAATGTCATGTCCTTATATTTTTAAAACGTTTGAAACTAAAAAAAAAAATTATGTAATTATTTTTTACAGTTTACCAATTATAGTTTTCTCTTAATGTTTCCATTCCTGGCATTATGGCTGCTCTTGCCAATTTTGTGTTCACTTTTCCGTTCAATATAAAAACATTTAATTCGTTGCCAGAGATCCCATGATTGGTCGAGAACACTGTCTAAAAATATTCCTCATCAAACCAGCACTTTTTCTCTGTTTTGATCACTGGCCAATAAAACATCAGTGACAGGCAGGCCTTGTGACCTACTGAAGGGCAGCATTAAGTCTCTTCATTTTACACCATCCGTGACCTGCCTTCGCAGAGTGTCATTGCTGTTATCTATACAGCTCATCTTTGGTTTCACTGATTCATGCCGATTTGTGGCTCTTGTAGTTTTTCCCTATAGAGTCCACTTCATTATAGTTCTTTTGTTTAATCACTGCATAGCAGTTCTTTTGTTTGTTCACTTCATAACAGATCTTTTGTTTGTTCACTTCATAGCAGTTCTATTGTTTGTTCACTTCACAACAGATCTTTTGTTTGTTCACTTCAAAGCAGTACTTTTGTTTGTTCACTACATAACAGATCTTTTGTTTGTTCACTTCATAGCAGTTCTATTGTTTGTTCACTTCATAACAGATCTTTTATTTGTTCACTTCATAACAGTTCTTTTGTTTGTTCACTACATAACAGATCTTTTGTTTGTTCACTACATAGCAGTTCTTTTGTTTGTTCACTACATAGAAGTTCTTTTGTTTGTTCACTACATAACAGTTCTTTTGTTTGTTCACTTCATAACAGATCTTTTGGTTGTTCACTTCATAACAGTTCTTTTGTTTGTTCACTGCATAGCAGTTCTTTTGTTTGTTCACTGCATAACAGTTCTTTTTTTTGTTCACTTCATAGCAGTTCTTTTGTTTGTTCACTTCATAACAGTTCTTTTGTTTGTTCACTGCATAGCAGGTCTTTTGTTTGTTCACTTCATAACAGTACTTTTGTTTGTTCACTACATAACAGTTCTTTTGTTTGTTCACTACATAACAGATCTTTTGTTTGTTCACTTCATAGCAGTACTTTTGTTTATTCACTTCATAGCAGTTCTTTTGTTTGTTCACTTCATAACAGATATTTTGTTTGTTCACTTCATAGCAGTACTTTTGTTTGTTCACTACATAACAGTTCTTTTGTTTGTTCACTGCATAGCAGTTCTTTTGTTTGTTCACTTCATAACAGACATTTTGTTTTTTCACTTCATAACAAATATTTTGTTTGTTCACTTCATTATAAATCTTTTGTTTGTTCACTTCCTAGCAGTTCTTTTGTTTGTTCACTTCATAACAGATATTTTGTTTGTTCACTTCATAGCAGTACTTTTGTTTGTTCACTTCATAGCAGTACTTTTGTTTGTTCACTTCATAACAGATCTTTTGTTTGTTCACTTCATAGCAGTACTTTTGTATGTTCACTACATAACATATCTTTTGTTTGTTCACTTCATAGCAGTACTTTTGTTTGTTCACTTCATAACAGTTCTTTTGTTTGTTCACTACATAAAAGTTCTTTTGTTTGTTCACTTCATAACAGTTCTTTTGTTTGTTCACTTCATAGCAGTACTTTTGTTTGTTCACTTCATAACAGATCTTTTGTTTGTTCACTTCTTAGCAGTACTTTTGTTTGTTCACTTCATAACAGTACTTTTGTTTGTTCACTTATTAGCAGTACTTTTGTTTGTTCACTTCATAACAGTACTTTTGTTTGTTCACTACATAACAGTTCTTTTGTTTGTTCACTACATAACAGATCTTTTGTTTGTTCACTTCATATCAGTACTTTTGTTTATTCACTTCATAGCAGTTCTTTTGTTTGTTCACTTCATAACAGATATTTTGTTTGTTCACTTTATAGCAGTACTTTTGTTTGTTCACTACATAACAGTTCTTTTATTTGTTCACTTCATAGCAGTTCTTTTGTTTGTTCACTTCATAACATACATTTTGTTTGTTCACTTCATAACAGATATTTTGTTTGTTCACTTCATTATAGATCTTTTGTTTGTTCACTTCCTAGCAGTTCTTTTGTTTGTTCACTTCATAACAGATATTTTGTTTGTTCACTTCATAGAAGTACTTTTGTTTGTTCACTTCATAACAGATCTTTTGTTTGTTCACTTCATAGCAGTACTTTTGTTTGTTCACTACATAACATATCTTTTGTTTGTTCACTTCATAGCAGTACTTTTGTTTGTTCACTTCATAACAGTTCTTTTGTTTGTTCACTACATAACAGTTCTTTTGTTTATTCACTACATAACAGTTCTTTTGTTTGTTCACTTCATAACAGTTCTTTTGTTTGTTCACTTCATAACAGTTCTTTTGTTTGTTCACTTCATAACAGATCTTTTGTTTGTTCACTTCATAGCAGTACTTTTGTTTGTTCACTTCATAACAGATCTTTTGTTTGTTCACTTCATAGCAGTACTTTTGTTTGTTCACTTCATAACAGATCTTTTGTTTGTTCACTTCTTAGCAGTACTTTTGTTTGTTCACTTCATAATAGTACTTTTGTTTGTTCACTTCTTAGCAGTACTTTTGTTTGTTCACTTCATAGCAGTACTTTTGTTTGTTCACTACATAACAGTTCTTTTGTTTGTTCACTACATAACAGTTCTTTTGTATGTTCACTACATAACAGTTCTTTTGTTTGTTCACTTCATATCAGTTCTTTTGTTTGTTCACTTCATAACAGTTTTTGTGTTTGTCCACTTCATAACAGATTTTGCATTTTCACTTCATCACAGTTCTTGAGTTTGTTGACTTCTTAGCAGTTTATGTGTTTGTCCACTTCATAACACGTATTATGTTTGTTTACTTCATAGCAGTGTATGTGGTTGTTCACTTCATAAGAATTCTTGTGATTTTTTTGTTGCGGGTATTTTAACTTCATAATAGTTCGAATATTTGTTCACTTCACTTGTAGTTCTTACATTCCATTAATCTTGACTTGTTTCTCGTTCCGTAGCTAAGGCAAGCATACACGTGATAATGGATTCTTCATGAATGTGAGAGTCTGGTAAGCTTTAAGATCCAGATTGGTTGCAAATTGGGATGATTATTTGTTGTATTAACATTGTGTGCTTAACCAACGGACAAACACGCATTTACACACACACACTCGCGCGCGTGATAGGGCACACCACACACACACACATACACACACACTCGCGCGCGTGATAGGGCACACCACACACAGATTGGTTTGTAGACTTTCATTGTAACCAACAATCTGAATGACCAAGGTACTTTCATTGTAACCAACAATCTGAATGACCAAGGTACTTTCATCGTAACCAACAATCTGAATGACCAAGGTACTTTCATTGTAACCAACAATCTGAATAACCAAGGTACTTTCATTGTAGCCAACAATCTGAATGACCAAGGTACTTTCATTGTAACCAACAATCTGAATGACCAAGGTACTTTCATTGTAACCAACAATCTGAATGACCAAGGTACTTTCATTGTAACCAACAATCTGAATGACCAAGGTGCACCATTTTGTCCCATCCCACGTCCAGCTTGATGAAACCTATCTCGAGTTAAGTCCCCGCCGAAGTAACTTTGGGGTAGTCACAGTACTCCAGCTGCTAATCAGCGACAAGCGTGTCATTATTTTTTCAACTCTTACCGTAGCTGTTTAATTTGACTTCGAAATCATGATGAGATGATATTAAGACACAATATGAGATTTATTGTGTTTTATTTTATATATGATTATTATTATTAATGAATTATTGATGATTTGATTAGCGTTACTTGACTAAAATGAGGAAATAAATATAGAAAATGACTTTCGTCATCATTGAGTATCGTCTCCGCATCGAAGGTTGGCTACCATGGAGCGCTGTTCCTCTCTGTCTCTTGTTTTGATGGTGCAGGTTGTCATAGGCTGACTTGACCATCTTTTGATGTTACTCGTCCATGTTAGTCTTGGTCTGCCTCTTTTACCCTATATTTTCCCTTCCAAGATTACTTTTAGTAGGCTGCTGTTTCTTTCAACATGTCACACTAATTTTACTTGTCTTGTTTGAATTGTTTAGTAGTTCTCTTTTCATTTGTAAATGTTTAAGACTTCATCGTTTGTTTTCTTTTCTTTCCATCTAACTCTTCCTAATCATCTATAAATACACATGTCGAAGGCTTCAATTCTCTGTTCTGTTTTCTTGTCTAATGTCCATGTTTCTGCACTATACTAGAATGTTGACAAGATAGAAACATTTTGCTATTCTTAGCTTTAGCCCTGGCGTTATTTATTTTGATGTTAATATATTTTTTATGGCATTAAAATTACGTTTTGCCATTCCTATTCTTTTGTTTATTTCAGTTTTACTTTTTCCATCACTGGTTACAGTTTATTCAAGGTAGTTGTAACTCTGAACTATCTCCAGGTCTATTCCTTCAACTTTGATATTCACTTGTAGGTTGTGAGCATTATCTTTATTTATGATCATAGTTTTAGTCAATTTGATATTCATATCTAATTCATAATTTTTGCTTGTCATGTTTATTTCATTTAGTAATTGTTGTAGATCATGACCTTAAATATAGCAATTATCAAACTTGAATTGCTTAATTACCTTTTACTACATAGTGCAAAGTTTGTGACGTTTAAAGAATTATTTAAAGATAAAAAAATACAGAAATATGTGATACAATTTTATGAGACGAAATTACATATGAAGTATTTCTTTCGCTACCACAATTTGTTTTCTGTCTCCTAAAGATGTACGATGTGTTTCGTCGCGCTTTTTTCTCTTTGTTTTGTTCTCTCTAATATCAACTTTACTTATCTATATATCACACTTGACACATTATATATAAAGCTGAAAAAATGTCATACAATTTTAGTGTACTTCCGGGTTCACCCAACCTTAAATGGGTACCTGATTTTTTCTGGGAAAGTAAAGCGGCACGGGCGTAATACGGACCACATTACCCCAAAAATCATGTGCTGAAGGTCTGTAAAATTTATGGTCACTAACACCAAATTCCCTATACGTCATTTGGCGTGACGGGGGCTCTTTACTTTAAAAAAAAAATATATATATATGTATATACCTACATGATATGTACACATTATTCACATACTATTATAATTGCGTACTTTTCTGTGTATATTTTATGTTGGCTACAATTAGCATAAAGTCATGAAAGCTAAGAAAGGACTTTATTTGATTAATCTCTGAGCATTGACAGCATTGACAAATATGCAATCAAGTAGCATGATATACACAGAAAAAGTTATAAAGGAACAGAAAGAAAGGGAGAGAAATACAGACAATGAGAGAGAGAGAGAGAGAGACAAAGGGAAGGAGAACTGAACAATTGAAAGCCTACTACAGGAACACGCAATTTCTCTGTCTCTCTTCCGACCCACTGAACTAACAAATTGCACAAGAATCGACTTGGGCGTTCCATTGACCCTTCCAGACGCGACTCGACCACGACTGTTTGTTTTATCGGTAATTTCCCGCCAACTAGGGTCCACAATCTACATTCTCTATACAGGATTTAATTATAGGCGGCCATATCACAGAGGGACACGTGACAGTAGTACGGACCAATCGACAAACTGAACAAATGCTAGTTTCTTGTGGAAGTGCTAGTCTCGAAATATATTTTATATAATGTTTTGTTTATCGGCTGCTCTTAACGTACACGTATATTAATCTAACTATGATTAAAAAAAAATACTTAGTGCATTCAGAAAGTAATGCACCACATGGGTTTTCTCGGGAATCGTTAATTCAAAAAGTATGAAATTTTTACACAGTATACGTGGATATGTAAGGTAAACATCGATAACATTTAACATAATCCCCATCCACTTGTACAGCTTTACACCAGCGCGCAACAAGTGCATATATTATGTATCAATCGTTGTCTTGATCATGCCGCCATTTCTTCGCTACATGAATCACTCCTTCATTATCTTCAAACTTTGTTCCACGGAAGACATCTTTAAGCGGACCAAAGAGTTGGAAATCAGAGGGTGCCTTATCAGGGCTGTATGGTGGATGGGAAAGTACAGTCCAACCAAATCTGGTGATTGCTTCCCGTGTTGCCAGACTTGTGTGAGGGCTCGCATTGTCGTGAAGGAGAAGCAGGTCTGCTGGATTCTTGTGCGGCTGAACTCTGCGAAAGCGATTGAGTTTTTTTCAAGGTTTTAATGTAAGCTTGCGTGTTGATTGTCTCTCCTCTTGGCATAACATCCATAGGAATCACAACTTCAATGTCTCAAAGGACAGTTAACGTGACCTTTCCAACTGAAGGAAATGTCTTGAATTTCTTTCTTTGTAGTGAGTGGGATGATGCCACTTCAATGATTGTCTTTTTGTCTCAGGTTCAAAATGATGTGCACAGGTTTCGTCCCCTGTAACAATCTTTGCCAAAAAGTTCTCTCCATCAACACTGAAACGCTCCAACAGTTTAGAAGAAATTGTTTTTCTTTGCAATCGGTGCTCATTTGTGAGATTTCGTGGATCCCATCTTGCACAAACCTTAGAGAATCCGAGAGATTAAATAGTTACATTTGCACTACCAATGCTGATAGACAACATTAAGGCAACTGTTGAGTATTGATGAGATTATCAGCAAGAATAATACCCTCAGCGCATTTCAACATCTCTGCATTGGTGGCTGTGACAGACCGTCCACAGCGCGGCCGATCAAGAAGCTCCGTATCTCTGCTCTCCGATTCTTGTATTATCTGAACCCCGCGACTTTCTGTGCTCTTGTCTATTACATAACTTCCATACACATCACATAGGCACTTGTGAATGTTCACAAGTTTCCTTCTCTAAAACTAGAAATTGTATAACAGTTCGCTTATTTAGAGTGCAATTTGGTGCACACAATCGACACATGCCATATTTAAAGTGTGCAAAATTTGCTTATGTGAATGATTCTCTCTCTCTCTCTCTCTCTCTCTCTCTCTCTCTCTGCGATCAGGACCCAATCAGAGTAGGATTCCAGCTCCTTACATGAACTCAGCTGTCAGGTTAGGTGTGTTACAAACAGAACATCACAATTAGAGTCTGCCAGATCCACTCTGATTGAACACCCGTTAAAAACGTTGCACTGTGTTCTGCGCCAGTGGCCCAGTGCATCCGATTTCAGCCAGCATTTTATTCAGGTTTGCTTTCCCTAGCCTTTGATTGTCCCCAATCTTCCTGCAAGGCAGCAGGTGATCTTTTCTGTAGGGGGATTCTGCCCTTAGATGGTCGGCCCTCCCAGATTAACGAGCACCATCTGCCCGAGTCACTAGAGGTGACTAAAACAGACATGCACACATAAAGATATGAGATGTGACAAACACATACATGCACATAGCGATACGAGGCATGACTAACACTGACATACATCAAGATATATGACACATGACTAACATAAACATACACATAAAGATATGAGATATGACTGACATAGACATGCACCCACAAAGAAATTACACATGTCTAACATGGACATGCACACACATATATGAGATATGACCAACATAGATAGGCACACACAATGATATGAGATGTGACTAGCATAGCCGTGCAAACACAAGGATATGAGATGTGACATACACAGACATGCACACACAAAGATATGAGATATGACTAACATAAACATACACACAGAGATATGAGATATCACTTGCCCAAACACAAAGATATGACACATGACTAGCACAGATTCACACTAAGATATGAGATGTGACTAAACACATACACACACACACTAAGATATGAGATATGACTAAACACATACACACTTAAAGATATGAGACATGATTAACACGGACACTCCAAGATATGAGATATGACTAACATGACACACACCAAGATATGAGCCATGGCCAGCACACACACACACACACAACCCAAGATATGAGCCTTGGCTAGCAATGAAACACACCAAGAAATGAACCATGTTCAGCACAGAAAGAAAATATCCAGTACACATTAAGGTATCCATATGCTTGGGTTTGTTGTAGTCGGCAGACTCTTCTTAACGTGGGAATCATCGACATACGAGACGCCGGCCCCCATGAACTGTTAACAGATATCGTCCAAACAGTTGTACGGAGATTTGAGAGTGCAGTCTGGCCCGTAGTACGCTTCCTTGCATGAACAGATCCCGGTTGACTGTTCACAGGTGTCGTTGAAACAGTGGTCAGGACATTTGAAAGTGCAGTCTGGCCCGTAGTACGCTTCCTTGCGCGTACAGTCTGCTCTTTCTGTGTCACATATGATGTCACAGCCATCAGAACACGTCTGTTCGCACTGTAGCCCAAAATTACCATCAGGACAAGTGTCATCACAGGTATAGCCAGGATGTTTGCAATGTTGGCATTTTCCGGATTTTCCTCACATAAAGAACTGACACTAAGATAAGACCCGGAGCAGCCGTGTCCATAGATCCCATGTGAACAGTTGAAGTGACACGTACCGATGATGACGGTGCAGCCTTTGAATGATTCTATGTTGATCATTAGCTGAGAAAACTGATGTGGCGTATTGCCTTTTGAATGCCCCTGTACTTTGAATGTAGCAAGAAAAAAATGTGTTAGTCCAGGATTTATTCTTTACCCGGAACCCGTCTATTAGGATCGAGCCTGACCCGAACTGTTAGTCTACTGTTCTATTCTTTCTCCTTTGTGTTTGTACACTGACCCCTGTGTGAACTCCTCTGGTTCTGTGTGCATTTGCGCACATTTCTGCACGTTTCTGTACGTTCACGACAGCCGCACTTGGTTGCTATTTCCTTTTCGTTTTGACCTCTGTTTACACACAGGATAGATAATTTTGTTTTCTTTAACACATTTCGATTGTTTTTGATTTGGTTGTTTCGTTATTAGTTTTTTTTGTTGTGTTTTTTGTTTGTTCCTGATGAAGGCCTAGTGGGCCGAAACGTCGTTTAGTCTGTGTCGTCCAATTATCCCGTAAAGCTTCTTACATACCATTTTTTTTCTATTTTTTAATTTTTCCTGTCCTTTGTAGTCCATTTGACTAACCACTCAGCTATCGCGACTCCCAGTGTGATCTTAAGTAGCTTTAAATGTGCTCCGGTTGATGTGTGATAATGTACGCAAAAGACTGATACAGAAGGTTAACAACTGCACTGTCAGCTAGGACAGATGGGTCCCAACTTCTCAAAGAAGGCCTACAACTGCACTGTCAGCTAGGACAGATGGGTCCCAACTTCTCAAAGAAGGCCTACAACTGCACTGTCAGCTAGGACAGATGGGTCCCAACTTCTCAAAGAAGGCCTACAACTGCACTGTCAGCTAGGACAGATGGGTCCCAACTTCTCAAAGAAGGCCTACAACTGCACTGTCAGCTAGGACAGATGGGTCCCAACTTCTCAAGTTACAACACGATAATCAAGATAGTCACTGCGACCTACGGTATGAGCTCTGTGTAAGACATAACAGCTGATGTCGAGCTTTCATGAAAGTCAACTCAACCAGCCAGTCATGTGAGTTTAATACTTTACTCCCCTACGATATTACACCTCGCAGGGCATCTCTTATCTCCAACTCAACCAAAAGAGAAAGATATAGTCAAAGTTAAATACCAACTGCAGCCATAATTTGATGAAGAAACTTCTTTTATTATTATTATTTTTAAATCGATTATTCATTATCTCGTATTATTATTATTATCCTGAATTCAGCAATGATGAAATAACACCTGAAACCTTTATTAATGAGATTAAATAACATTTACAAGCGAGGTGTCAGTTCTCTCTTTGAGCTCTCACAATCAAATTAGAGGAAGAATGAGCCCGGAGACCCCCGCCCAACTACCAGGTTTGAAACATGCCTATCAGAGCTGACAAAAAATGAACACTAGACCTTTGGTTATAAAAGAAAATGTACTCGACAAGAGAAAACTTGGTCCAGATATCTCCAAAAGATAAGTCCAATAGAAGTGGAAGCCCTTTACGTCAATCCCTAAAGGCTTTATGCTATCGTAAACCTTTACTTTTAGCTCTCGGAATCAGGTGCTCATTTATAGCTGATTTAAGTGAAGTGTGTCGTTTACTGGGGTGTAAACCATTTGACTTCGAATTCAGATGTTATCGCACTAGCTTAGATCACTTCTATTAACAGACAAGCACTGAGAAAAAACTTATGCGAAAACAACACCATTCTTGCAATAAACACTGTCCTGAATTATGAAATTGCTGAAAGAGAAAGAACTGAAATGTAAAACTTGTTGAATGAAAAAAAAACTGGTGTATGGAACTTGTTGAATGAAAAAAAAACTGGTGTATGGAACTTGTTGAATGAAAAAAAAACTGGTGTATGGAACTTGTTGAATGAAAAAAAACTGGTGTATGGAACTTGTTGAATGAAAAAAAAACTGGTGTATGGAACTTGTTGAATGAAAAAAGCTGGTGTATGGAACTTGTTGAATGAAAAAGCTGGTGTATGGAACTTGTTGAATGAAAAAAGCTGGTGTATGGAACTTGTTGAATGAAAAAGCTGGTGTATGGAACTTGTTGAATGAAAAAAAAACTGGTGTATGGAACTTGTTGAATGAAAAAAGCTGGTGTATGGAACTTGTTGAATGAAAAAAGCTGGTGTATGGAACTTGTAGAATGAAAAAAGCTGGTGTATGGAACTTGTAGAATGAAAAAAACTGGTGTATGGAACTTGTAGAATGAAAAAAACTGGTGTATGGAACTTGTAGAATGAAAAAAGCTGGTGTATGGAACTTGTAGAATGAAAGAAGCTGGTGTATGGAACTTGTAGAATGAAAAAAGCTGGTGTATGGAACTTGTTGAATGAAAAAAGCTGGTGTATGGAACTTGTTGAATGAAAAAAGCTGGTGTATGGAACTTGTTGAAAAGAAAAACTGGAGTATGAAACTTGTTGAAAGAGAAAGAACTGGAGTATGAAACTTGTTGAAAGAGAAAGAACTGGAGTATGAAACTTGTTGAAAGAGAAAGAACTGGAGTATGAAACTTGTTGAAAAAAAAGAACTGGAGTATGAAACTTGTTGAAAGGAAAAAAAAAACTGGAGACTGAAACTTTTTGAAACACAGACCACAAAAAAAACTCAATTAGTGCGAGTGATTTTCAAAACCACTATAACCTGCTAACGTAGCTCTATGTCATATATTCTTGTATTGTGAAGTGTTTAAATGTTCACTCAACTAAGCTACACTATCTGGAGATGAATGGACCAGTCCATTTTCACAATGTTCTCATAAACTCTGTGACTCAAATAGGGTCATTCGTTGTAAGTGTGAAAATGAAGTGTCCACAGGGATCGAACCATTGAACTATAATGCCAGTGCACTAAGAACTACACCACTTCCACCATAAAAAAATAGATGATATTTAACGATGAAGACGACGATGATAGTACTGGTGGTCATTAAAATGAAATAGCCCTTCATTCCCTCTTTTTGGGCCTCAACTAATTCTGCCGTGAGCAGGATAAAGCTACGGTTATAAATTGCCTTTCGTCCGACGGGGATGCTCTAGTGTGATTTGATGTGTGCAGGATGAAGCAATCTCAAGCACATTTGCTTCTCAAATACATTACACGGCCGTAACAGCATCGGTCACATCCACACTTGTCTTCCCTGATGAGTCTGGCACATTAGACGCTGGTCCTATTGGGCGCGTTCAAGCAAAAACTCTACCGAAGGTTCTCAAACTATTGACATAGCAGGAACATTCAAATTTTCTATCAATCTCGCAAATAAATATGAAGAAGCTTCTTATAGAACAGCAATGTGGAGTTTTGATGTCAGCCATCATTGGTAGAGGTGTTAATATCTGCTTTGATGGCTTCCGAAGAAATTTCATCTGGTCCTGTGGCTTTACTTTTAGCTTGATGGCTTTCATTATTTTTTTCTTTGCTTGGTTTTCCACAGTTAACGTGTAACTCTTCTGGTAGTATATCTGGAGGATTATTTGAGCCGGGTCTGTTCAACAGTTCTTCAAAGTGCTCTTTCCATCTCTCTATTTGTTCCCTTATATTACTAAGCAGATTTCCTTTCTTATCTTTAATAAAGGCATTGATCTGTTTGTATTTTCCACTTAATTTCTTTGTGCTGTTGTAGAGTTCTTTCATATTCCCTTTATTTGCTGCTTCTTCTGCCTCTTTAGCTAGTTCATCCATATATTTCCTATTATCCCTTTTAACACATCTTCTCACTTCATTGTTCACCTCTGTGCAAGCTTCCTGTGTCTTGGCTTTATTACTTCTCGTTTTGCTTTTATTTATGTCTGCTTTCTTGTTCTTTCTTTCTTTAATTTTACCCAGGATCTCTGCTAAATCAGAAGCTAGACTGCAGCAAATTAACTCAGCTGATACTATTGAGCAAACGTACAACACTTGAAACCCGAAAGGAGCGTTCATTTGTCAAAATCAGGTCTATGATTTTGTAATCCTTTTCCATCTTCTGTCTTTTCAAAATTACAGCCTCTCATGGCATTCATTATATTTCTGAAATAAAAAACGAAGAGATGTATCGTACAATATTAATTAGGGCATTAGTTCTGTAGAATATTTTACTTTTGAGTTGTTTACAGCATTGTAGAACACATTGTGTGAAGGTAATCTAACAGCGTCTAATGTGGAAATTGTGTGTCACGTGTTTGTAATCCCATTGTAAAATTCTCAGAATTTTGTTGAGGGAGTACTGTCCATTAGTCTTTCTCGTTGCATTATATCAAGTTAATCAGTCAGGTGATCATTTACAGCTGAGTTGCTAGAGCTTGTCCGCACACCATCGATCCACTTACATTTGGATTATAAAGCCAGCTAAGCAGTCACTCAACTCATCTCTGGCTCTTAAGCATCAAAGTGAAATGGTGGGGATTGGTTGTAGACAGTAACCATATTATCATTTTTTCTCGTCATCATAAACGTCTACACAATCTAAATCACTATCCTTATCATCATCATCATGATGCGGTTTATGTCACCAAAAAAGCATCCTCCATGTTCTTCGTTTTTTTTATGTCCATGCCTTGATGTTTACACCATGATACAAATGTCTGCGATCAATTTGACTGTTGTCTGAAACTACAATTTAGCTCCATTGTTTATGTTTATACAGCACAATCTATGGGCAACTGTATCCTTTTTAGCCGGGGCAATCCATCAACATATTATAATCAACATTACACATATCCTCCTTCTCAACATCATAAACATAATAAATATATTTCCGTCCTTATCATAATTATATTATAATAAAAGTCACCATCCTGCGAGCTATATTATTAACACGAAAGTCATACTTATTTTCATAATCGTCATAAAAACGGGCCAAGAGCAGGGAAAGTACTGAAATCAGTCAACTAATATCACACTGTCGCCGTCATCTCTGTCAAAATGATCGAAAGAGACATGGCCTGACAGCACCAGAGCTGAAGTTAGGCCATGTCTTGAGGTCAGCGACTCATACCTGAGGTCAGAGACTCATACCTGAGGTCAGCGACTCATACCTGAGGTCAGAGACTCATACCTGAGGTCAGAGACTCATACCTGAGGTCAGCGACTCATACTTGAGGTCAGCGACTAATACCTGAGGTCAGCAACTCATATATGAGGTCAGCAACTCATACCTGAGGTCGGCAACTCATACTTGAGGTCAGCAACTCATACCTGAGGTCAGAGACTCATACCTGAGGTCAGAAACTCATACCTGAGGTCGGCAACTCATACTTGAGGTCAGCAACTCATACCTGAGGTCAGCAACTCATACTTGAGGTCAGCGACTCATAACTGAGGTTAGCAACTCATACCTGAGGTCAGAGACTCATACCTGAGGTCAGCAACTCATACACGAGGTCGGCAACTCATACTTGAGGTCAGCAACTCATACCTGAGGTCAGCAACTCATACTTGAGGTCAGCGACTCATAACTGAGGTTAGCAACTCATACCTGAGGTCAGCGACTCATACTTGAGGTCAGCAACTCATATATGAGGTCATATATGAGGTCAGCAACTCATACCTGAGGTCGGCAACTCATACCTGAGGTCAGCAACTCATCCTTGAAGTCAGCAACTCATACTTGAGGTCAGCAACTCATACCTGAAGTCACCAACTCACACCTGAGGTCAGCAACTCATACTTGAGGTCAGCAACTCATACTTGAGGTCAGCAACTCATACCTGAAGTCACCAACTCACACCTGAGGTCAGCAACTCATATATGAGGTCATATATGAGGTCAGCAACTCATACCTGAAGTCACCAACTCACACCTGAGGTCAGCAACTCATATATGAGGTCATATATGAGGTCAGCAACTCATACCTGAAGTCACCAACTCACACCTGAGGTCAGCAACTCATCCTTGAAGTCAGCAACTCATACTTGAGGTCAGCAACTCATACCTGAAGTCACCAACTCACACCTGAGGTCAGCAACTCATACTTGAGGTCAGCAACTCATACCTGAGGTCAGCAACTCATACTTGAGGTCGGCAAGTCATACTTGAGGTCAGCAACTCATACCTGAGGTCAGCAACTCATACCTGAGGTCAGCAACTCATAACTGAGGTCAGCGACTCATACTTGAGGTCAGCAACTCATATCTGAGGTCAGCGACTCATACATGAGGTCAGCAACTCATACTTGAGGTCAGCGACTCATACTTGAGGTCAACGACTCATACTTGAGGTCAGCGGCACATACATGAGGTCAGCGACTCATACTTGACTCCTGCGCAGGAACTAGAAACACCCAGATCCTAATCCAACACTTCTCGGTGCCTCTAGAAACAGACTAACCAGTCTAGTCTGATCAAGCGAGTAGAAATCGAGAGGGGAGACAATCTAGAACCAAGCGTTTTGGGCCGGAAGGCGCAACGTAATCAACACCATAACATGTTAAAGTCAACTTAACGTCCTTTTGAAGGCGAATTAAGATGAGATCAAGAGAATTTCATGTAGTCGCAGGATTAGCTCAACAACACACCAACAACCCAGCCAAAAACTATACAGCTACATTTATATTCCAACAGAGCTCAGAAAATCCATAAGCAGCAGGAGACAATAGGCAGCAAATTCAAAATTCGAACGTATACTCTTCGGCGCTAATTTACCAACTCAGGGTAAATGTGGAAACGTAAACTGTCAGCTGGTTACTGCTAGAACAAGACAAATTGTTTCCTTTTGTTGCTTATGGATTTTTCATAGTTTTTTAAATTCCCGCTCTCTGTATAATTGATGTCTGAGTGTGATAGCGAAATTTCACCCAAAATTAAATCTAAATTTAGTTGTTGTGGTTATCATCAGTGAACAAAAACGAATGACGGTCACCTAAGCTCTGTAGCTTTATAAACATACGTCAGCTGGTCAAATAAGTGGGGGTGGAAGAAAAATGCGGATGGCAAACCTGGTCTCTATAAATGTTGTGTAAATTCGGAAGCGTTGGGTTAAAAAGTACAGATATCGTAATTTCATGTAAACCAAAACACAGCAAAAACTTCGTTTAAAGCTTCTTAAACAGGGCCACTTCCTCTCCCGGTCCTTCCTTCACATAGCCCTTTTGAGAGATAGATAATTACTTGTCTTTTGTGTGTTTTTATATATTTGTTATATTGTACTCGATGAAAGCTTTTGCCGAAACAGTGTAGTTTGTCTTGTCTCGCCTTAGGTTCAGCTGCTTACGACTTTATTTCTATTGTATATGAAGGTCTTTAACAGGTGAACGCAGCAGAAGAAAATTAAGTCGCACTCAAGTTCATTTTCACCAACATAGTAATGGTCATCACCCCACCTCCCCCCACCGTGTCATCTTCATCATTGCAATCATTATTGTCATCATGACCATTATCGTTACCATTATCATCGTCATCTTCATCATTGAAATGTGGATATATAGAAGAATAGGTAGAATTGGATGGAAGGAAAAGAAAACAAACGACGAAGTCTTAAAACAACTAAAAATGAAAAGAGAACTACTAAACACAATTCAAACAAGACAAATGCGATTTTTGGGCCATGTTAAAAGACACAACAGCCTACTGAAAGTAATCCTGGAGGGGAAAATGCAAGGTAGAGGCAGACCGAGACTAACATGGACGAGTAACATCAAAAGATGGACAAATCAGCCTATGACAACCTGCACAATCAAAGCAAGAGACAGAGCAGAATGGCGCTCCATGGTAGCCAACCTTCGTTGCGGAAACGGCACTCGATGATGATGATGATATCATCATCATCGTCACCACCACAACCATCATCATCACCATCATCGTTATAATCATCAGCAATATCGCCACCGTCATCATCATCGTCAATAATAATATCTTTACCACCGTCATCAAAAATATCGTTGGTATCATTATCACTATCAGCATTACCATTATAGTCATCGTTAAATCATCAACATCGTCAACTTTACCATCGCCATTTATTATTACCACTATCATTATCACCATCACCATCATAGTCATCGCTATCATCATCATCGCCATCATCACGATCATCATTATCATTGACATAAACACCATCACATTAATGGCCAGCATCACCATAAAATCATCATTACTATCGTCATCACTGGCATCATCATAAAATCATCATCATTACTATCGTCATCACTGGCATCATCATAAAATCATCACTACTATCGTCATCACTGGCATCATCATAAAATCATCACTACTATCGTCATCACTGGCATCATCATAAAATCATCACTACTATCGTCATCACTGGCATCATCATAAAATCATCATTACTATCGTCATCACTGGCATCATCATAAAATCATCATTACTATCGTCATCACTGGCATCATCATAAAATCATCACTACTATCGTCATCACTGGCATCATCATAAAATCATCATTACTATCGTCATCACTGGCATCATCATAAAATCATCATTACTATCGTCATCACTGGCATCATCATAAAATCATCATTACTATCGTCATCACTGCCATCATCATAAAATCATCATTACAATCGTCATCACTGGCATCATCATAAAATCATCATTACTATCGTCATCACTGGCATCATCATAAAATCATCATTACAATCGTCATCACTGGCATCATCATAAAATCATCATTACAATCGTCATCACTGGCATCATCATAAAATCATCATTACTATCGTCATCACTGGCATCATCATAAAATCATCATTACTATCGTCATCACTGACATCATCATAAAATCATCATTACTATCGTCATCACTGGCATCATCATAAAATCACCACTATTATCGTCATCAACGTCATTAACATTATCAAACATTATCATCATCCACATCATCATCAACAACAGCTTCAGTCTCCTCATCTTAATCATCACGATAATCATCAAAAACCCACTCTAGTCATCATGTGCCACGCCTAACTTTATTAGCCACCACCAACCTCTACAACCATATGACCTCAATAAAGCTACCAATCATATACTCGTTTTTTTTTCAATATTCATATATTCACACCGTCCTTCTAGTCTCCTGCTCCTTCTATCATTTCTCTGAACCTATTCATGGGATAGACATCATTTCCTATGTAAGGACCCGTTCACTGTCTGGCCTGTCTGTCGTCTTTTATTGTCATTTCCTATCTTCCCAGACCATTGTCTCCCGTCATTACGTCATAATTAGATAACTTAACCGTGCCCGAACTGCACTGAATTGTCCGAAATATGACTTCGTTGCCAGAACTGATAGTTCCGTCTAGTCACTTTCATAACGAAGGTGTGAAGATGACATCTATTGATTCATGTGATAGAAGCCGTCCGTGCGATGCACAAGAATTTAGAGTAAAAATGTAAAACAAAAAAATGTGGATTAGAAAAGGATCATGTAAAACTTGCTAATCGATACATTGAAAGTTATTCCACTAAAATTTGAACAATATATTAGTAGTATAGCAGGAAGGATTTGAATATTATTTGGACCGTAAATTAACAAAGACATATAGTGTGGCGCGCGGCGCGTATAAAGCGTGCGGCGCAGGGGGAGTTAATCATGAACGCTCGTGTCCAGATGTTGACCTCTAGTCTCGGTGACCCCGGAAGTGCGCTGTTTATGTCTGGTGTGTGCGGACTTTGGAGTTCTTTATGTACTTTATCGTTAGTGATAGGTTAGTAGATTATACAACAGCATTGAAAAACAATCAATATAAAACAAAAGACAAAAGATATATTTTATTCTTTTATTATCTCAATAGGTGTATAACATACAGTGGATATTATATAACATTACAAACATATTCAGTACATTGAGTAAATATATAGTACAAGGATAACAATTATTTATAGCTATGCAGTTGGGTGTCTGCTTAGCTCTATGTCATAAATGAATCATAAGGGGTGAAACTATTAGAGATTGCTGGGTAGTCTAAGCTGGTAGTGTAAAGAGTTAAATATCTAGAGGAGTTGTCGAGACGTTATCATCAGCTACCTTTCTTTTTATATAGAAATAGGAAAGAGCATTTCTTGTTTGACTGTAGGAAAATATGGAATTATTTAAGACTTTGAAACCTACATTTTTCCCACCCTTAGCCTTTTGCGTAGCGAGAACCTCTAAAAACATATCTTTAGCTAATTTGTTGTGTTGCTTGCTTAGCCCTTTACAACTGATTTTATCGTAATCCCCACTACAATGGTACGTCTTACTACATAAGCTAACAAGAGCTGTCCCTTCGTACTCTAGTTTAAAAAGCCCAGGCGTTCGTTTGGTGTACGCTTTAACACCCTTACAGTTTATACAGTCTGTTTTGCTAGTATGTTTATCGCAAAACTCGGCAGGAAACCAGTCTTTATATACACTATTAAACTCATCCCGCAGACCTGACTTAACTATGTCCTCTAGCTTAGGTGCGCTTAAGGCTAAGTATAAACTATCAGTATCTGTTTCACATAACTGAAAGTTGGACCTTTCTACAAACTTATCTAAGAACTCAAAATAAAAATCTAACATACGAAGTTTTGCATATTGATAGACGAAGAAACCGATTTGTAGGGGCAAGTCCCAAACAGTTTTCTTTTTCTCCATCTCAATTTCAAAAAGATCCTCCCCTATTTCAGTCATCTTTTTAAACCGGGAACTATTAATCATTTTCAATATCTCATCCCCCTGAACGTACGAGACAGCGCTATGATTGGCCTTATTGGTTAGAGTCTTCCCGTAGGCTGAGTTTCCTAAGAGCTTCATCGTATCGCTTACTATAGATTGACTTTCGTCTAGATCACCAGCCCTCCTAGCGTCAGAAACCATTTCGCCAAACTTTTTAAAACAACTAGACGGTTGATATTCTATCACTTGATAAATTTTTGTTACCTCCAATCCGTGGTCTAAATACCATTTTAACAGTGGTGTTGCCAACAAAATTTTTTCCCCGACATAACTACCTATTAGGGTGCGACGAGGGGTTGACAACAAGTTATGTTTGAGGGCATATTCACCCATAAACGGTCCAATATCATCACGCGTGACGTCAATATTTTTGAAAATTGGAGTCATCTCACTGAAATGTTCCTTCAGGCGGTCGGGGACGTGTAGATCACATTCCACTAAACCAAAACATGTCCCATCTGAAACAGAAGTCAGAATCTGTTTATCACTGAAAGGGAGCCCTTCTTTAGAGTAAGAGGGTCTAGCTCGGGGGATGGCTTTAGAAAGGAAAGCCCTAATGGTTGGGTCAGACTTTTTCAGAGCCTGCCACTCACATTCCCACATAACTTCTACTGGGACTTTTACCTCCTCGGTTAGGTAGGTGTGTATCTCACAGGTTTTTTCAAACAGCTCGAACAAGGGCTTATTATTAACAGGGTTTCTATCTTTATCTTTGGTGAGGGGACAGTCTTTGTGACCATGGTACAGACAACCATGAAAATTGTAGCCTCTTCTATTGGATTTATCCCACCCATCCACGGGGATGTTTCTATCACCTAACCGAAACTGCCTTCCATTAAACTGAGTTTTCAACTCCACCCCTTTTTGGTGAGCAACCCACGTTAACCACTCTCTACTTTGTTGGACATAATAGTTAGTTTTTCGACCTTAAACCCGGTCTCCATTCTTCTAATAATTGGGTAATCTGTTGGCATTGGGTTCATCAGAGCCCAAAGATACAACGCGTTGGCATCGTAACCTTGGATGGATTTGACTACCTTTCCACCCATAATAAACGTTTTGCCTACCTCGTGATACCTATGGAAAATTATAGAGGGACCCCCAACGATATTATCTCTAATCATTTTGTGTAGACTCGCCTGTTTGCTCGAACATAAACTAAACATTACACCCCTATCAACGGTCTTAAAAAGATACTTTAAACAAACACCAGGAACCGAAATGGCGTCTTTAAAACAGTCTACACCCCGCTCCCCATAAAAGCGAACCTGCTGCTCCAAGGCTTCTAAAAATGGGACTACATCTTTGTTGTTATACCACACCAAAAGTCCCTAAGGGTGGTCATGTTATTGTCCTTCCAGACCTTTTGGCACAGGGCGTACTCCTCCTTGGAAATGTTGGAATTTTTTAACGACGAATAAAACGTTTCGTGTGGGGTAGTTCTGTCTCGTCCAACTTTTGGGGGTCGTCTATATATTCATAACAAAAGTAACCCTTTGTTTCACTAATCTTATAAGCCGCCAGATATTTACTATAGCTAAACCCGGGGGCTAGATAGTTTACTATATCTAAGAATTTTAGATTCGGCGTTGCAATACACATAAAGTTATTGTTTCTTTTAACTATAAACTTGAACGGTTTTGCTACTTTGTAGTCTCCTTCCATTGTATCTTCCTCTTCGTCGATAACATCGGCGTCTTCTTCTTCCTCTTCCATACTATCGCCTTCTTCGTCCACTTGTGGAGCGGCATCCATGAAGTGCTTTATTAAATAAGGTTTAATGACGTTGACGTCATATTTCCCCGAGTTAAACCCTATCACTGGAAGCTCTTTTAAATACTCATCAAACCTAACTACTATCTTGTCTTTATTCAGTTCATGGAGTTGAGTAAAAATACTTTCAAACCGAGATCGCAACAACGAGTATGCCTTAGCAGCTATACCAGTGAGATAATCAAGCATTTGACTAACTAAAATTTGTGGGTCACCCTTGGTTATGAAACATATTGGGCCCTCCCACCCGGGGACATTTGACGCTATAGAGCAGGAGAGGGGACGTGTTTAGCTACAAAGGTAGTCGAGTGCGTCTCTTTTGGAACATTCCTACTATCAAAGTAACATTCATAATCGAATGTCGCCCTGAATGGGTAAATAAAACACTCTGGAGTACTGATCCCTTCAGCGCTGATCGCGTCCCATACACTTTCAGGTGAAGAGTAAACCCCACCCTTATATGTCTCTACAGCCATATCCCCATTACAAGTTTTTTCGTGCTTATCCATGCGCCAAAACTCTTGCCACAATTTTCCACATTTTCCACAAGAAAAGCTTTTACTAGCCCTAGAAAGATCGTTTATATAAAAGAAGTGGTTTTTGTAAAGTAAAAGACGGAGAGTTTCATTATAACTACTACCACTTCTCAGGACAATACGCAAGGCTTGTTGAGAATCAAAGTCAAAAATATCTATGTTTATTGAAAAACAATTTTCTAAGAGAGGTATTTCAACAAGAGTTACACCGGGAAAGTTACTTAACTTTAGAGATGGGTTAAACTGTTTGAAAAGTAGTCTTGACGCCTTCCTAACATTAGTATTTGAAGTTCCTTGATGGACAGCTAGACAACGGAAGAAGCAGAGATTATCATTGTAAACTTTAGAATTAGAATCGGTTTGAAGGATATTAATGCCGTAGTTGGATGTAATGTAGGGTGGAATATCTAACAGACACCCTATAGGATAATCTTGGAGTTTATAAAAATAAACACTCGTACTGACTAATGCTTCTAATGCATATTTGGTTGTCTCCCTGTTTTTATTTGCATACCCTAATATATCACTTTCATTTAATCTATCAACAAATGTTTCAAAATCATTTCTGTTGTTAACTAACAAGGGTTTGTCTAACCCTGTCGCGTTATTCGAGCTGGCGTGAAAGTAACGCAGCCCCTGTGTCTCCCTATGTCTTAAAACTAGATGATGACTATAATTCACCTTGAAACGCTTTTTCTGGGCTTGGAAGATTGGGTTTACAAGGGTCTTCCAATCTATAGGAGTATCAGGTTGATGAAATACAGTATACGTGTCCATGTATTTGGTCCTACGTTCATGTGTTCTAATAGCTAACCAGTTGTTCTTATATATCTTCTTAATATCTTGAGGTAACTTATTTAAAGAGTCTATTTCATTAATAAATCTTGGTCTCTTTGAGGGCTCTTGAGTCGAACTCTTTACTGCCCGTTTGCGTGAGGTTGTCGATACCAGTGGGCCTGGTAGTGTTGATGGTGTTGAGGTGTCCACAGCTATGTCATGGCTAGCAAGATGTACTTGCAGATGGCTTGCCCCAGTAAAGCTTTGTTGGCAGATATGGCAGATATGTGGGGTAACACTGGGTTCTTTTGAAGGTACGTGACCTGTTGACACAGGAGTTGGTAATGCAGGAACTACTGATACAAGAGATGCAAGATGCTCTGTCTTGATATGTCTGGCAAGGCTGTCAGCTCTATTATATTCTCGTTCACAAACATCACATTTGTATTCCTGACACCCATGTACACTAGCAACGTGTCGTTTTAGGTCTCGGCTCCGGGTGAAAGTTTTGGAGATGACAAGTGTTAGACATCTGTAGAAAAGAAATTGAAACATTACAAGAAAAGAAAACAAGAAAAGTAAACAACAAGATACACAACTTATCGAAATTAGGTCACAAAAGTAACACGTGGATACCAAACAACCAACTTATCGAAAACAGGTTACTAAAATAACACGTGGATACTAATCAACCAACTTATCGAAAATAGGTTACTAAAGTAACATACTATAATATTAAAGAACTAAGATAGCACTTACTTTTTATGTGTTTGAAGGCACGAGACACATCCGTCGGCAACAACTGTAAGCGAAAGTCTGATTACAAGCTTCACAGTCGCGTTATATATACACGCCAGAAACACCGGAAGTGTTACTAAAAATAGAACTGACCGCTGATGCAATACCTGAAGTGTTACTAAAAATAGCTTTTGACTGCTGACGTGATGCCCGTGGAGTTTCTAAAAATAGATTTTGACCTATGATGCAATACCAGGCGACTTTATAGGAGTTTTTCCCCTTGACCCTTTATGAGGGGACGCCCATGAAACTGTTAGAAATAGTAAATTTACACTCTAGGGTTACGCCAAACTTTACATTAGACATCCCATAGCAAAAAAAAAAATTACTTAAAAACCACTTTTACGAGTGTTACCCCCTTACCCATTTTTGATGGTTACGCCCATGAAATCGATAAAAAATTGAAATTTAACACCTAGACATACCCCAAACTTTATATTAAGCATCCCCATAGCAAAAATTTACATAAAAGTCACTTTTATGGTTGATACGCCCCTTGACCCTTTATGAGGGCTACGCCCATGAAACTGTTAAAAATAGTAATTTAACATCTAGACATACCCCAAACTTTATATTAAGCATCCCTGTATCAAGAATTTACATAAAAACAACTTTTGAAATTACAACCCCCGTACCCATTTTTGGCGGTTACGCCCATGAAACTGTTAAAAATAGTAAATTTAACATCTAGACATACCCCAAACTTTATATTAAACATCCCCATATCAAGAATTTACATAAAAACAACTTTTGAAATTACTACCCCTATATCCATTTTTGGCGGTTACGCCCATGAAACTGTTAAAAATAGTAAATTTAACATCTAGACATACCCCAAACTTTATATTAAGTATCCCCATAACAAAAATTTACATAAAAACAACTTTTGAAATTACTACCCCTGTACCCATTTTTGGCGGTTACGCCCATGAAACTGTTAAAAATAGTCAATTTAACAACTAGACATACCCCAAACTTTATATTAAGCAGCCCCGTATCAAGAATTTACATAAAAACAACTTTTGAAATTACTACCCCAGTACCCATTTTTGGCGGTTACGCCCATGAAATCAATAAAAAATTGAAGTTGAACCTATTGGCATACATCAAACATAATATGTGACACGCCCATGTATCAAATTTGCCTAAAAAATCAACCAAAAATTAGTAGTATAGATTGGCACTTAGGATGGATAGACTATAAGGAAAAAACGGTAGACTCTCATATAAGGAATATTCCTGGAAGCAGAAAAAAATCTCCAGTATGTCAATTAGGATGCGTAATTCTGCTTCCAGAAGCAGAATATTCCTTATATAAATAGTCTACCAGCAGATTTTTTTCTGCTTCCAGGAATATTCCTTATATGAGAGTCTACCGTTTTTTCCTTATAGTCTATCCATCCTAAGTGCCAATCTATACTACTAATTTTTGGTTGATTTTTTAGGCAAATTTGATACATGGGCGTGTCACATATTATGTTTGATGTATGCCAATAGGTTCAACTTCAATTTTTTATTGATTTCATGGGCGTAACCGCCAAAAATGGGTACTGGGGTAGTAATTTCAAAAGTTGTTTTTATGTAAATTCTTGATACGGGGCTGCTTAATATAAAGTTTGGGGTATGTCTAGTTGTTAAATTGACTATTTTTAACAGTTTCATGGGCGTAACCGCCAAAAATGGGTATGGGGGTAGTAATTTCAAAAGTTGTTTTTATGTAAATTTTTGTTATGGGGATACTTAATATAAAGTTTGGGGTATGTCTAGATGTTAAATTTACTATTTTTAACAGTTTCATGGGCGTAACCGCCAAAAATGGATATAGGGGTAGTAATTTCAAAAGTTGTTTTTATGTAAATTCTTGATATGGGGATGTTTAATATAAAGTTTGGGGTATGTCTAGATGTTAAATTTACTATTTTTAACAGTTTCATGGGCGTAACCGCCAAAAATGGGTACGGGGGTTGTAATTTCAAAAGTTGTTTTTATGTAAATTCTTGATACAGGGATGCTTAATATAAAGTTTGGGGTATGTCTAGATGTTAAATTACTATTTTTAACAGTTTCATGGCGTAGCCCTCATAAAGGGTCAAGGGGCGTATCAACCATAAAAGTGACTTTTATGTAAATTTTTGCTATGGGGATGCTTAATATAAAGTTTGGGGTATGTCTAGGTGTTAAATTTCAATTTTTTATCGATTTCATGGGCGTAACCATCAAAAATGGGTAAGGGGGTAACACTCGTAAAAGTGGTTTTTAAGTAATTTTTTTTTTTGCTATGGGATGTCTAATGTAAAGTTTGGCGTAACCCTAGAGTGTAAATTTACTATTTCTAACAGTTTCATGGGCGTCCCCTCATAAAGGGTCAAGGGGAAAAACTCCTATAAAGTCGCCTGGTATTGCATCATAGGTCAAAATCTATTTTTAGAAACTCCACGGGCATCACGTCAGCAGTCAAAAGCTATTTTTAGTAACACTTCCGGTATTGCATCAGCGGTCAGTTCTATTTTTAGTAACACTTCCGGTGTTTCTGGCGTGTATATATAACGCGACTGTGAAGCTTGTAATCAGACTTTCGCTTACAGTTGTTGCCGACGGATGTGTCTCGTGCCTTCAAACACATAAAAAGTAAGTGCTATCTTAGTTCTTTAATATTATAGTATGTTACTTTAGTAACCTATTTTCGATAAGTTGGTTGATTAGTATCCACGTGTTATTTTAGTAACCTGTTTTCGATAAGTTGGTTGTTTGGTATCCACGTGTTACTTTTGTGACCTAATTTCGATAAGTTGTGTATCTTGTTGTTTACTTTTCTTGTTTTCTTTTCTTGTAATGTTTCAATTTCTTTTCTACAGATGTCTAACACTTGTCATCTCCAAAACTTTCACCCGGAGCCGAGACCTAAAACGACACGTTGCTAGTGTACATGGGTGTCAGGAATACAAATGTGATGTTTGTGAACGAGAATATAATAGAGCTGACAGCCTTGCCAGACATATCAAGACAGAGCATCTTGCATCTCTTGTATCAGTAGTTCCTGCATTACCAACTCCTGTGTCAACAGGTCACGTACCTTCAAAAGAACCCAGTGTTACCCCACATATCTGCCATATCTGCCAACAAAGCTTTACTGGGGCAAGCCATCTGCAAGTACATCTTGCTAGCCATGACATAGCTGTGGACACCTCAACACCATCAACACTACCAGGCCCACTGGTATCGACAACCTCACGCAAACGGGCAGTAAAGAGTTCGACTCAAGAGCCCTCAAAGAGACCAAGATTTATTAATGAAATAGACTCTTTAAATAAGTTACCTCAAGATATTAAGAAGATATATAAGAACAACTGGTTAGCTATTAGAACACATGAACGTAGGACCAAATACATGGACACGTATACTGTATTTCATCAACCTGATACTCCTATAGATTGGAAGACCCTTGTAAACCCAATCTTCCAAGCCCAGAAAAAGCGTTTCAAGGTGAATTATAGTCATCATCTAGTTTTAAGACATAGGGAGACACAGGGGCTGCGTTACTTTCACGCCAGCTCGAATAACGCGACAGGGTTAGACAAACCCTTGTTAGTTAACAACAGAAATGATTTTGAAACATTTGTTGATAGATTAAATGAAAGTGATATATTAGGGTATGCAAATAAAAACAGGGAGACAACCAAATATACATTAGAAGCATTAGTCAGTACGAGTGTTTATATTTATAAACTCCAAGATTATCCTATAGGGTGTCTGTTAGATATTCCACCCTACATTACATCCAACTACGGCATTAATATCCTTCAAACCGATTCTAATTCTAAAGTTTACAATGATAATCTCTGCTTCTTCCGTTGTCTAGCTGTCCATCAAGGAACTTCAAATACTAATGTTAGGAAGGCGTCAAGACTACTTTTCAAACAGTTTAACCCATCTCTAAAGTTAAGTAACTTTCCCGGTGTAACTCTTGTTGAAATACCTCTCTTAGAAAATTGTTTTTCAATAAACATAGATATTTTTGACTTTGATTCTCAACAAGCCTTGCGTATTGTCCTGAGAAGTGGTAGTAGTTATAATGAAACTCTCCGTCTTTTACTTTACAAAAACCACTTCTTTTATATAAACGATCTTTCTAGGGCTAGTAAAAGCTTTTCTTGTGGAAAATGTGGAAAATTGTGGCAAGAGTTTTGGCGCATGGATAAGCACGAAAAAACTTGTAATGGGGATATGGCTGTAGAGACATATAAGGGTGGGGTTTACTCTTCACCTGAAAGTGTATGGGACGCGATCAGCGCTGAAGGGATCAGTACTCCAGAGTGTTTTATTTACCCATTCAGGGCGACATTCGATTATGAATGTTACTTTGATAGTAGGAATGTTCCAAAAGAGACGCACTCGACTACCTTTGTAGCTAAACACGCCCCCCTCTCCTGCTCTATAGCGTCAAATGTCCCCGGGTGGGAGGGCCCAATATGTTTCATAACCAAGGGTGACCCACAAATTTTAGTTAGTCAAATGCTTGATTATCTCACTGGTATAGCTGCTAAGGCATACTCGTTGTTGCGATCTCGGTTTGAAAGTATTTTTACTCAACTCCATGAACTGAATAAAGACAAGATAGTAGTTAGGTTTGATGAGTATTTAAAAGAGCTTCCAGTGATAGGGTTTAACTCGGGGAAATATGACGTCAACGTCATTAAACCTTATTTAATAAAGCACTTCATGGATGCCGCTCCACAAGTGGACGAAGAAGGCGATAGTATGGAAGAGGAAGAAGAAGACGCCGATGTTATCGACGAAGAGGAAGATACAATGGAAGGAGACTACAAAGTAGCAAAACCGTTCAAGTTTATAGTTAAAAGAAACAATAACTTTATGTGTATTGCAACGCCGAATCTAAAATTCTTAGATATAGTAAACTATCTAGCCCCCGGGTTTAGCTATAGTAAATATCTGGCGGCTTATAAGATTAGTGAAACAAAGGGTTACTTTTGTTATGAATATATAGACGACCCCCAAAAGTTGGACGAGACAGAACTACCCCCACACGAAACGTTTTATTCGTCGTTAAAAAATTCCAACATTTCCAAGGAGGAGTACGCCCTGTGCCAAAAGGTCTGGAAGGACAATAACATGACCACCCTTAGGGACTTTTTGGTGTGGTATAACAACAAAGATGTAGTCCCATTTTTAGAAGCCTTGGAGCAGCAGGTTCGCTTTTATGGGGAGCGGGGTGTAGACTGTTTTAAAGACGCCATTTCGGTTCCGGGTGTTTGTTTAAAGTATCTTTTTAAGACCGTTGATAGGGGTGTAATGTTTAGTTTATGTTCGAGCAAACAGGCGAGTCTACACAAAATGATTAGAGATAATATCGTTGGGGGTCCCTCTATAATTTTCCATAGGTATCACGAGGTAGGCAAAACGTTTATTAGGGGTGGAAAGGTAGTCAAATCCATCCAAGGTTACGATGCCAACGCGTTGTATCTTTGGGCTCTGATGAACCCAATGCCAACAGATTACCCAATTATTAGAAGAATGGAGACCGGGTTTAGGGTCGAAAAAGATAACTATTATGTCCAACAAAGTAGAAAGTGGTTAACGTGGGTTGCTCACCAAAAAGGGGTGGAGTTGAAAACTCAGTTTAATGGAAGGGAGTTTCGGTTAGGTGATAGAAACATCCCCGTGGATGGGTGGGATAAATCCAATAGAAGAGGCTACAATTTTCATGGTTGTCTGTACCATGGTCACAAAGACTGTCTCCTCACCAAAGATAAAGATAGAAACCCTGTTAATAATAAGCCCTTGTTCGAGCTGTTTGAAAAAACCTGTGAGATACACACCTACCTAACCGAGGAGGTAAAAGTCCCAGTAGAAGTTATGTGGGAATGTGAGTGGCAGGCTCTGAAAAAGTCTGACCCAACCATTAGGGCTTTCCTTTCTAAAGCCATCCCCCGAGCTAGACCCTCTTACTCTAAAGAAGGGCTCCCTCTCAGTGATAAACAGATTCTGACTTCTGTTTCAGATGGGACATGTTTTGGTTTAGTGGAATGTGATCTACACGTCCCCGACCGCCTGAAGGAACATTTCAGTGAGATGACTCCAATTTTCAAAAATATTGACGTCACGCGTGATGATATTGGACCGTTTATGGGTGAATATGCCCTCAAACATAACTTGTTGTCAACCCCTCGTCGCACCCTAATAGGTAGTTATGTCGGGGAAAAAATTTTGTTGGCAACACCACTGTTAAAATGGTATTTAGACCACGGATTGGAGGTAACAAAAATTTATCAAGTGATAGAATATCAACCGTCTAGTTGTTTTAAAAAGTTTGGCGAAATGGTTTCTGACGCTAGGAGGGCTGGTGATCTAGACGAAAGTCAATCTATAGTAAGCGATACGATGAAGCTCTTAGGAAACTCAGCCTACGGGAAGACTCTAACCAATAAGGCCAATCATAGCGCTGTCTCGTACGTTCAGGGGGATGAGATATTGAAAATGATTAATAGTTCCCGGTTTAAAAAGATGACTGAAATAGGGGAGGATCTTTTTGAAATTGAGATGGAGAAAAAGAAAACTGTTTGGGACTTGCCCCTACAAATCGGTTTCTTCGTCTATCAATATGCAAAACTTCGTATGTTAGATTTTTATTTTGAGTTCTTAGATAAGTTTGTAGAAAGGTCCAACTTTCAGTTATGTGAAACAGATACTGATAGTTTATACTTAGCCTTAAGCGCACCTAAGCTAGAGGACATAGTTAAGTCAGGTCTGCGGGATGAGTTTAATAGTGTATATAAAGACTGGTTTCCTGCCGAGTTTTGCGATAAACATACTAGCAAAACAGACTGTATAAACTGTAAGGGTGTTAAAGCGTACACCAAACGAACGCCTGGGCTTTTTAAACTAGAGTACGAAGGGACAGCTCTTGTTAGCTTATGTAGTAAGACGTACCATTGTAGTGGGGATTACGATAAAATCAGTTGTAAAGGGCTAAGCAAGCAACACAACAAATTAGCTAAAGATATGTTTTTAGAGGTTCTCGCTACGCAAAAGGCTAAGGGTGGGAAAAATGTAGGTTTCAAAGTCTTAAATAATTCCATATTTTCCTACAGTCAAACAAGAAATGCTCTTTCCTATTTCTATATAAAAAGAAAGGTAGCTGATGATAACGTCTCGACATCTCCTCTAGATATTTAACTCTTTACACTACCAGCTTAGACTACCCAGCAATCTCTAATAGTTTCACCCCTTATGATTCATTTATGACATAGAGCTAAGCAGACACCCAACTACATAGCTATAAATAATTGTTATCCTTGTACTATATATTTACTCAATGTACTGAATATGTTTGTAATGTTATATAATATCCACTGTATGTTATACACCTATTGAGATAATAAAAGAATAAAATATATCTTTTGTCTTTTGTTTTATATTGATTGTTTTTCAATGCTGTTGTATAATCTACTAACCTATCACTAACGATAAAGTACATAAAGAACTCCAAAGTCCGCACACACCAGACATAAACAGCGCACTTCCGGGGTCACCGAGACTAGAGGTCAACATCTGGACACGAGCGTTCATGATTAACTCCCCCTGCGCCGCACGCTTTATACGCGCCGCGCGCCACACTATATGTCTTTGTTAATTTACGGTCCAAATAATATTCAAATCCTTCCTGCTATACTACTTATATTTCTCACGCTTTGGTCTCTGTTGTACTAAGATATCACCATTAAACTTCATTTTGTTTGTTTGTTATTTAATGCTAGTAAAGGGGATTACTACTAGAAGACAGTACATGTCATTACAAAGAAACATCTTATACTGAAGATATGCATTCCAACCTTGTGTTATCAGTATTAAACATGGTCGAGACTTCCGGACAATATGGCGGATAGACGACAGGAACCGTTGAGGCACTGTCTGAGAAGTGTTCCTTGTTGCTGTTTCCTCCTATTCCAAGTGCGGCTGGCTGCCGGAGCTACTGAGTTTAGTTCCTGCTTAAATGATAGCTAGAGTCTGTTCTTTTTTTGACATAAGCAAAAACAAATTCAAAAACAGAGAGAGAGAGAGAGAGAGAGAGAGAGAGAGAGAGAGAGTGAGAGAGAGAGAGAGAGAGAGTTTTTAACTAATAAAAATAAGTATTACATAAAACTGTGAAAAAATGAGCCCCAAAATACATTTTTGAAAAAAAAAATTATACGATTATATTTTGTGTGGCCACTAGTGTTGTATACGAATGCTTATAAAAATGAACATCAGTAACTCCTATTTCTATTTAACAATTTAACCTCTGCTGTAGATTTTGCTTATCATGTGACCATTATATTTTGATTAGCTCATTCAATCACCATCACCATCGTCATTAATTGTTTTATTTATTTATTTCTAACTAAACTAGACGACACAGACATACGACTCATATATAATTTGTACTGGGAGCAAACAGCAATTTTTAAAAATATAACAAGAAGAACTCTACACCCATGGATATAAAAGGGGAGTAAGACAAGGATGCATCCTATCACCAAGCTTGTTCAATCTATACACTGAGCAAATCTTTAAAAACATTGCAGAGATGCCAGGCCTAAACATTAATGGAAAGATAATCAATAACCTAAGATATGCTAATGATACTGTACTACTAGCAGAAAATCATAAAGACCTACAACAATTGCTTAATGTGATAAACATAACAAGCAAAAAATATATGGATCAGATATGAATATCAAAAAGACTAAAACTATGATCATAAACAAAGAAAATTCTCAAGACCTACAAGTAAATATCACAGTTGAAGGAATACATCTGGAGACAGTCCAGAGCTACAACTACCTTGGACATCCTATAACCAATGATGGAAAATGTAAAATTGAAATAAACAAAAGAATAGCTATGGCAAAATGTAATTTTAATGCCATGAAAAATATACTAACATCAAAACAAATAACAGTAGGGCTGAAACTAAGAATAGCAAAATGTTACATCTTCTCAATATTCCTGTATGGTGCAGAAACATGGACATTAGACAAGAAAACAGAACAGAGAATTGAAGCCTTTGAAATGTGGATATATAGAAGAATAGTTAAATTGGATGGAAAGAAAAGAAAACAAACGATGAAGTTTTAAAACAACTAAAAATAAAAAGAGAACTACTAAATACAATTAAGACAAGACAAATGAAATTTTTGGGGCATGTTAAAAGACACAACAGCCTACTAAAAGTAATATTGGAAGGGAGAATACAAGGTAAAAGAGGCAGAGGTAGACCAAGACTAACATGGACGAGTAACATCAAAAGATGGACAAGTCAATCTATGACAGCCTGCACCATCAAAGCAAGAAAGAGTGGAATGGCGATCCATGGTAGCCAACGTTCTTTGCGGTGACGGCACTAGATGATGATTATTATTTATTTATTAGATCAGTGTAGTGTTTTCTTACATTATTTAGATCTGTGTTGTTTGTGTTTTCTAGCTTGTATTTATGTGTTTAATCTGTATAGTTGTTTGTTATACCTGATGAAGGCCTTTACCGCAGCGTTGTTGTTTGCATTTTATTTCTACTAGTTTAGCTGTTCCACACCATTTTATGTTTATTTTACATGTTCATTACCTGGTCATCTTTCGACAATGTACAGAATGACCTATACACCTTCTGACGTATCGAGGAATAGCAAGAAATGCCTCCACTTCGTGGAGTATCCCAGATCTGACCCACATTATCTCTGCTTCCACTGTCCTCCACAAAACTTGACCTGTTTTCCCTTCCGACACAACTGCTTGTTTTGATCACAAAGTGGTACTTTAGTTATGACCTTGGAGATGTTACAACATTTATGGATAATGTCCTGAGTAAGTACATTCCTCTTGTTCTTAAAATTGCCAGTTTATGAAAGTGGTTTCAATTTGTGGCATCAGACACACAAAATGTAAAACTTTTAGTTCAAGTAAATTTTGATATACGAATAATAATGTTTTAGTAGTTAATTAATGCTTCGTAGAAAAAAAAAGAAAAAGAAATCAAAGACTGGTAAATCTGAGTGAATCTTCGGTGTGCAATATTACATTTGTAACCACACATTTAAAACAATATTTTCAGGCACACATTTCTCCAGTCACATTGAATTCTGTGGCGGGAGTTATTCCCTAGCTGTTATATCAGATCAGAAATGAAGAACTGAGAAAAAAAACTAGGAATAGCCCCCGCCATAGAATATATAAAGAAACAACAGATAAAATGGTTTCGTCACGTGACAAGGCAGAACGATCAAAACACAACACAACGAGTCTTCAATAAATACCAGACGTGAACACCAGATCCAAGGGCCGACCACGAAAAATATGGATTGACTGAATATTTGAAGCACTAGTAAACATAACAGCAGCAGAGGCATACAGAAGATCAAAAGAACGCACATTATATCTCCCATCAACGTTGAACGACAAATGAGGAAAGAAAAAAAAAGAAGGCATTGAAAGGGAACTAGAAGGATATGTATTTTATGTTTCTGGGGAGACACAAATAAACAAATCAACTAAATTATCAGTGGCAAACAGCTGTGCTAGTATCTTATGGTTGAAAATACCATAATATTAAGCAGGTAAGCTGCACTGAGAGAAAGGGATTGATACTTTGATGTAGAAACATGGAAAGACATTCAAAATAAAAGGGTGGAACTGATAACGATGGGAAACTGCGATGAGAAGCGGCGAGTTGTTTTATGAAATGTATTTTTCGCAATCTGATCGCAAGCAAAGGCTGTGCAGGGGTACATTGAGAATACTTGTGACTACCTCGAGTAGAAGAAAGGGAAAGATTGAATGACTAAGTAACTGAAAGACTTAATGATTGAATCACTGAGTACTATCTGATGTTTTGAATTGCTAGCAATCTTACTGTTCTGTAAAGTATCTTTCTTTCTTTCTTTCTTTCTTCTTTCTTTCTTTCTTTCTTTCTTTCTTTCTTTCTTTCTTTCTTTCTTTCTTTCTTTCTTTCTTTCTTTCTTTCTTTCTATATCTTTCTTTCTTTCTTCTTTCTTTCTTTCTTTTTCATCTACTCCTCTTCATCGTATGTCCTTAAAATGACGTAAAGCGGGCATATTTGCTGTGTTGTTGTTTACAGAGAGATGTGTTGTTTTCAACAATTCCAACTTAAGAACAACATTTTATTATACGGGGTTGCTTATCCTCTTAGATTCCTACTCATTTGGCCAGATTGATTATTCTATATCCAGAGGCACATCGTGAAGGTGAAGTACGATCTTGATCAGCTGTCATTGACGGTGGCCTTGACGAAAGTAGTCAGCTATGAGTTAAAGACCGCAAACAGCCTTGGTCCTGTTGTAGTGTCTTGAACTCCGCAGTCTTACGGACGCAATTACTGTGTAGCTGATTGACTAATAAAGGAGCTAAAACACTAACCAACCAACCAACCAACCAACCAACCAACCAACCAACCAATCGACTAACTAATTAGCTAACTAACTAATACAAAAATATTTTACTAAACTAATTAATCAACCAACAACCAAGAAACTAAATTAGCCAATTAATCAAATAACTAAGTAACCAACTAACAAATAACTAACTAAACTAACTAACCAACCAACCAACCAACTAACCAACCAACCAACCAAGTAACTAACTAATTTTAAAATTAACTAATCAATTAGTCAGATAACTAACATACCAATTAACCAACCAACTAACCAGTTAAAAAATGAACTAATTAAACTAAGTAACCAATCAACTAACTAACTAACTAACTAACTAACTAACTAACTAACTAACTAACTAACTAACTAACTAACTAACTAACTAACTAACTAACTAACTAACTAACTAACTAACTAACTAACTAACTAACTAACTAACTTACTAACTTACTAACTAGCTAGCTAAATAACTAACTAGCTAACAAACTAGCTAGCTAACTAACTAACAAGCTAGCTAGTTAAATAACTAACTAGCTAACAAACTAACTAACTAACTAACTAGCTAACTAGCTAGCTAGCTAGCTAGCTAAATAACTAACTAGCTAACAAACTAGCTAACTAACTAGCTAAATAACTAACTAGCTAACAAACTAGCTAACTAACTAACTAGCTAACTAACTAACTAACTAAGTACCTAACAAACTAACTAGCTAGCTAGCTAAATAACTAACTAGCTAACAAACTAACTAGCCAGCTAGCTAAATAACTAACTAGCTAACAAACAAACAAACAACTAACTAACTAGCTAGCTAGCTAAATAACTAACTAGCTAACAAACTAGCTAGCTAACTAACTAAAAATAACTAGCTAGCTAGCTAAATAACTAACTAGCTAACAAACTAGCTAGCTAACTAACTAACTGCTAACCTGTTAACTTTCTACAGTAAATATGTCCACAATCTGGTTCCTGCTGCTAACATTGTTGCAATTACAAGAACCAAGACTCGGAGAACCATTTTCTGTCAACAACGTTTTCTATCTTCGGCTGGCCGGTACGTCCTGTGTGCAGATTAGATCCATCTTCTCCCGGAGGTCATTAGTTTTCCTGGTTCGTTGCTCCCAAATCTTAATGCTTATTGGTGTTTCTGGCCGCGTAGCGAGCGCTGGAAGCTGCTTTCGTCATAGAGAAAACAAAAACCGTAATAATTCGTCACCAGCTTAGAAAAATCTGTAAGATCTGTATCTATATCTGATCAAGGCCAACAACTTCAGACATTTTTTTTTACACTATTTACACAATTTTTATTTATAGTTTGTCTTATTCTCCATAACTGTATATTCTTTTATAAAAAGTTTGTCCTATTCTCCATGACTGTATTATCTTTTATAAAAAGTGTGTCTTATTCTCCATAACTGTATATTCTTTTATAAAAAGTGTGTCCTATTCTCCATGACTGTATATTCTTTTATTAAAAACAAGTTTGTCCTATTCTTCATAACTGTATATTCTTTTATAAAATGTTTGTCCTATTCCCTATAACTGTATATTCTTTTATAAAATGTTTGTCCTATTCCCTATAACTGTATATTCTTTTATAAAAAAAGTTTGTCCTATTCTCCATAAATGTATATTCTTTTATAAAAAACACATTTATCTTTTGTATCTTTAGATTTTTCCGAGTGTTGTAAACATACTTCTTCCAATGAAATGATTCATTTATTCCACATACTAAAAGTTTACATTTTGTCAGCCTGTATTTTTATACTTTTGTCCTCATCCTTTTCGATTTTAATAATAAAAAAAAATCTTCATGGTGTATAATCAATTCTGCGTTGAAGGGGAAGAAAGAATAAAACGTTATTGTATTGCCATAACACTTGAAGATGAGGGGATCTGTTTACATGATTATTATTATTTTCACGGTAAATTTATAATGATATCTATAATTATGAAGGTTTTATTAGTGATTTTCTTTATATTTGGTAACAAATATTCATACAAAATTAGGAATATTAACCGCACTTACGTCGCCTGAATGTGATGTTAGTGCCTGTGCTTCTCAATTACAAACGACATTTTTGGTGACGTGGACGGGTCCACACCAGATCGTCCGATTTTTTAAAAGAAAATCTCTCTGCGATCAAGACTCAATCAGAGTAGGATTCCAGACTCTCTCATGACGTCAGCTGTCTGTTTAAGTGGTTCAATTGCCCCATATAGTTTCTCTTCCAGGGAGGTGGGCGTGGACCACATTGCTCTTCTCAGGTCTGTGTACTGGGGCAATCCTGTAGAGCATGTTTTGTAGTCATATTGTCCAGTGTATAGTGGCATAGGCTGGTGTTACCTATTTTGAATTTGGTGAACATGTGATTTCTCATTCTATTGTGGTCAGTGCGTAGGCGAAGTATGATGACTTGATTCCTCCTTGATAGTTGATGGTATCCGTCCCTCTCGTTATGCTTTGGGTATTCTCGTTTCCATTTTTCATGGAACTGACCTTTGAGGATGGATTTGGCTACATCATAACTGAGCGGATGGTTCTCTTGCGGTAATCTCCCTCCCTCTTTAGCTAATTTGTCTTCGCGTTCGTTCCCGTGTATATTACAGTGTGATGGTGTCCACAGAATGACTACTCTCTGGAAGTTATTGTTTTAATGAATGTCTGGTACATGACTTCAGAGGTTAGGTTAACTCCGCAGCTGTGTTGGTCAACATATGGGAAGGTAAACTCCGTATCTGTTTTGGTCTACGTGTCAGAAGGTAAACTCCATAGCTGTGTTGATCCACATATGGGAAGGTAAACTCCGTTGCTGTATTGATCCACATATATGAAGGTTAACTCCGGAGCTGTGTTGGTCCACATATAGGAAGGTAAATTCAGTACCTATGTTGGTGCACATATAAGAAGGGAAACTCCGAAGCTGTGTTGGTCCACAGGTGGGAGAAAATTAGTCCGGTAATTTGTAGGCTTGATATAGTTAAATGTGAACATATGGGAAACAAGTATCTCAACTCAAGATACAAAGGTAGGTCCCATCTACAGACAGGTTACAGTGTACTCATCTAGACTCATCATCGTCATTGAGTGCCGGCTCCGCAACGAAGGTTGGCTACCACTGAGCGCCATTCTGCTCTGTCTCTTGCTCTGATGGTGCAGGTTGTCATTTGCTGACTTGTCCATCTTTTGATGTTACTTGTCCATATCAGTATTGGTCTGCCCCTGCTTCTTTTACCTTGTATTTTTCATTCCAAGATTACTTTTAGTAGGTAGTTTAACTTTAATAAGTCTCAGAAGTCTAATTTGTCTTGTTTGAATTGTGTTTAATAGTTCTCTTTTCATTTGTAGCTGTTGTAAGACTTCATTATTTATTTTATTTTCTTTCCACTCAATTCTTCCTCTTCTTCTATAAATCCACATTCCAAAGGCTTCAATTTTCTGTTCTGTTTTCTTATCTGATGTCCATGTTTCTGCACCATACAGGAATGTTTAGAAGATATAACTTTTTGCTATTCTTAGTTTTAGCTCTGGTGTTATTTGTTTTAGATGTTAGTAAATTTGTAATGGATTTAACATTGCTTTTTGCCATACCTATTCTTTTGTTTATTTCAGTTTTACAGCAAGACTAGATACCATCAAGACTAGATACCATCCAGACTAGATACCATCCAGACTAGATACCATCCAGACTAGATACCATCCAGACTAGATACCGTCCAGGCTAGATACCGTCCAGACTAGATACGTTCCAGGCTAGATACCATCCAAACTAGATACCATCCAGACTAGATACCATCCAGACTAGATACCGTCTAGACTAGATACCGTCCAGGCTAGATACCATCCAGACTAGATACCATCCAGACTAGATACCGTCCAGGCTAGATACCGTCCAGGCTAGATACCATCCAGGCTAGATACCATCCAGACTAGGTACCATCCAGACTAGATACCATCCAGACTAGATACCGTCCAGACTATATACCGTTCAGGCTAGATACCGTCCAGACTAGATATCGTTCAGGCTACATACCATACAGACTAGATACCGTCCAGACTAGATACCGTCCAGGCTAGATACCATCCAGACTAGATACCGTCCAGACTAGATACCGTCCAGGCTAGATACCATCCAGACTAGATACCATCCAGACTAGATACCACCCAGACTAGATACCATCCAGACTAGATACCATCCAGACTAGATACCATCCAGGCTAGATACCATCCAGACTAGATACCATCCAGACTAGATACCGTCCAGACTAGATACCGTCTAGACTAGATACCATCCAGACTAGATACCATCCAGACTAGATACCATCCAGACTAGATACCGTCCAGGCTAGATACCGTCCAGGCTAGATACCATCCAGGCTAGATACCATCCAGACTAGATACCATCCAGACTAGATACCATCCAGGCTAGATACCATCCAGACTAGATACCATCCAGACTAGATACCGTCTAGACTAGATACCGTCTAGACTAGATACCATCCAGACTAGATACCATCCAGACTAGATACCGTCCAGGCTAGATACCGTCCAGATACTAGATACCATCCAGGCTAGATACCGTCCAGGCTAGATATCGTCCAGGCTAGAAACGATCCAGGCTAGATATCATCCAGACTAGATATCATCCAGACTAGATACCGTCCAGGCTAGATACCGTCCAGGCTAGATATCATTCAGGCTAGATATCATCCAGACTAGATACCGTCCAGGCTAGATACCGTCCAGGCTAGATACCATCCAGGCTAGAAACCATCCAGACTAGAAACCATCCAGGCTAGATGCCGTCCAGACTAGATACCGTCCAGGCTAGATACCATCCAGGCTATATACCATCCAGACTAGATATCATCCAGACTAGATACCGTCCAGGCTAGATACCGTCCAGACTAGATACGTTCCAGGCTAGATACCATCCAGACTAGATACCGTTCAGACTAGATACCATCCAGACTAGATACCGTCCAGACTAGATACCATCTAGACTAGATACCGTCCAGACTAGATACCGTCCAGACTAGATACCGTCCAGGCTAGATACCATCCGGACTAGATACCACCCAGACTAGATACCATCCAGGCTAGATACCGTCCAGACTAGATACCGTCCAGGCTAGATATCATCCAGACTAGATATCATCCAGACTAGATACCGTCCAGGCTAGATATCATCCAGACTAGATATCTGATTGTAGTTCTATTAATGGCGTGGCAACTATCAAGAGCAGCGATCATCTTACTTCACACGTTCAGCTTACACTGCGGTTGTTATATTTTTCTAACACAAAACAGCAGACATAAACTAGTCATAGACCATTGTACTAATATTCTAAAAAATCGAAACAATAATTAATTCAATAAAATTATTGATTTTTTTCAAGAGTACAGAAAACTTTATTATAAACACAGCGTCACAGCAGATGACACTAGAATAAATTGCACATCGGAGTATAAATATTACAAAGAGAAAATAACAATCACTGTTCGATATGTAACATGCAGTGTCTTAATGTTGATTACCAGCGACCAGGGTACGAGAAGTATTGCTCTCCTAACCTGTTATTTATTAATGTGCTGTTAGTAATTTCCTTTCCTTATTTTTATATATTGAACTTTTCTCCGACCACCATTCAGGCCCTCTCCACACTACAAACTTGACATTACATCAGCCTGGTGCCAATACCAACTGATAATCATGATAGTTTCTGAGTTATAAAATATTATTCCGAATAGCCGATTGTCCGGATAATATAGTTTTTACTGTATACATTATGGAGTTGTCTTTCCCCATTTACACCTACTATTTTTTCCCCGTTAAGTATATCCACTATAGTTTTGTTTGTTTGCTATTTTATTTTATATTATAGCTCTAATTCACGCTATTCTTGCTATCCATAATATTCACGGGGAAGACAGACGGAAGAAGAGATGAAGAAATGGGGATGACAGGGAATGAACTTAGAAGAATGGCAAATAAAAGAGCGGCTTGGAAAGTGTTTATTGAAGACCTATCCGGTACCCATTAAAGGCTGGGTGAACCTGGGAGCCGTCGGTTGTGATCGAACCCTACCTCTTGTCCTTTGTAATCCAGTTCACTAACCACTGAGCTTCAGCAGTGAATTAAAACTTATTATTGTAACCGAACTAATGAAAATATGAGTAAGTAGATGTGCAATTAAAGTAGAAAGATGGAAGTAAGTAAAGAAGATTATGTATGGTAAACGATCAACAAGTTGGGTGAAGCAGTACAGAAGTTTGGAGAAGGGATACAGATACAAGAGATAGTAAAACGAATACCAACATTTACTGGAGGAGTAGATCAGTTTAAGGCATGGATAAACGACATTGAAAAATGGCAGAGGAGTAGCAAAATAACTCTACCAGAATTGAAAGAACTAACATTGTTAACTAGTCAAGGGAGAGTGACTAGCAGCATAAGAAGAAGAATAAATGAAATAAAAGACGTAAATTGAGAAGAATTTAAGTCGTATTTAAAACAGAGATACGCCAGATTAAAAGCTCCACAACAAGCGATAATGAAACTTAAGTCGACACACCAACTGCAAGAAGAATCAGTGCAGGAATATGGCGATAAAGTATTTGAGTTAGCAGAGCAAGGATTTGGTCAAGGAATTGACAATGAACAGATAAATAAGATGTTAATAGCCATATTTATAGAAGGTCTTAGAAAAAAAGGACTAAAAATGCAATTAGCAAGGAGAAATTTAGCAACATTGGCACAAGTGATGAATGTGGCAACAGAAGAAAATATTAGACAAAGATTAGAAGGAGAAGGACAGGAGAAGAGGGAAGAGCCGCATAGAACAAAGAGACAGGGATGTCCAATGGAGATGGATCATACAAGACAGAGATACTGGAGAGATAATAATAACACTCATAAAGTAAATTGGGTACAAGACAATAGAAGGTGCTATAATTGTAATAGAATAGGACATATATCTAGACATTGCTATACGAGAACCTACCGAAGAAAAGAGAGGACATACCCACGACATAGAAACGCCGAGAATGTCGAATAGAGAGCCTATGTTAAACACGAGGAACAGAAAACCTGAACAATCTAGAGGAGAATTAAAAATAATGAGTAGTAATGAAAATGGTCTGAGAGAGGTCAAAGCAAAAAGAGAGCTAATTTTCGATATTAAGAAGAAACAATCATAATTTTTTGGCCAAGTAATGAGAAGAAAACAACTGGAATATATTGTAACAACTGGAAAAAATTGAGGGACGAAGAAATAGAGGGAAGCAACGAGAAAAAATAACAGACAGCTTAAGAGAATGGCTTGGCAGAAGGTCAACAACAGAAATGATAAATAGCTGCCGAGATCGAAAGTTGTGCAGAGACAAGATCACCTACGCCAGTAGGCCCGGTACTTGATGATGATGATGATGATGATTGTAACCGAAATTTATTATTTTCTGATGAACATAACCTTAATGTTATATTAATTTGAAGCTTTCTTGTCAACTTTGGATTTAAACACAAAATCGCACGTTGCAACGTAATTATTTTTGAAATGGCAATTACATATATGTAAAACATATGCATCTATGAGACCTAACGAGACAATATTTGAAAGCAAGCAAGAAATTAAACAAGATAAATGTCTATACGGAACTTGAAAAAAAAATGTTTGCTCATGACAATAACAATGGGATGGGGACAATTTTGAGAAGCCTAAAGGAAATTTATTGAGATATGCCAGAACAGTTTGAAGGGACATGATGAGATGAATGGGGGAAAAACGAGTTGATAGATTTGTGCAGGCTCATACATAGATTGTTGAGTTTGTTGTTGATTGTTCAAATGTTGAGTATGATATCAATGTGCAGTTTCAAATGTTTTTGCCTTGATCACAACTTCACCAAAGTTCGTGAATATCTCCGTCAACATCATCACTATATTTAACATATTAAATGCAAAAACAACAACAATAACAAAGGCAATCACATAGCACACTTTGTCATCGTAATTGGCTTCATCATCATCAATTTTATTGTTGACTGTTTTTCATTTCATGACACCAAGCTATCCAGTATTTTCTCTCTTTGTCATCCGCGATCTCTCGTTCCCTGTATTTTGTCAGTTGTAATAAAGTATTCCAACTTTCCTCTTCACATGATGCGCCCAAAAAATGTTGATTGTTTCTTTCTGATGTTTCTTATGAGCTCCCTTTTTGTGTTGGCCTCTTTGAGAATTTCTTTCTTGGCTTTTTTTAGCTGTCCACTGAACTTTCAACATTCTTCTGAGAAATCCCATCTCTGTGGCCTCTAATAGTCTTATCATTTATTTGTTTATTGTTCATAATTCGCTTCCATGGGTTAAAATTGGCTCTATATAGTACCGATGAATTCTCTTTCTCATTTCTATTTATATAGATTTGTAGAGAGAATATTAAAGTGTTGTAAACAGCAGCAAACAAAGTGGGATAATAAGATAATAACAAGAAATAGAAAATATTGAACAAGCAAGTTTGTGTCAGCAGGCTACAAATTCGTGATAGTGTGATGACGTCGTTCTACATTCGACGTGAAAGAGTCTGTCTTCAACAAAGCAGAAGATAATAAAATGTACAGGCTTCATATATTTTTATAATAACATTTATGGATGCAATGATATACAAAAATGATGATTGAAAGTTAGCTCATACAAAACATAATATAAGAAAACAACAACAGAGTCAATGCATCTCGAATGTAATCTTTTCATGTGCAGAAATATGACAATTTTGTAGACGAAGTGATACCAGAATAGCTATCACAATAATTCTGTTTTTTTATTTTATTTTCGCTGTTAACTCCTTTTTTAAGTTTTTGTACGCTTCTGTCAAACTATATATTTCTTTGTCATGAACACCTTTATGTCCTTTTGCATTCAATTTGTCTGGTATTGTAAAAAAACTGAAACTTAATCTTAAAGCGGATTGCTATTACGATTGTAATGCCTGACCTCATATAAGTGGGGGTAATAGTGGGGAAAGATTGTATGGGGGATGTGGAAGAGACAAACTCACTACAGCCATCGCGGCTTTTGTTGGATGAAGAACGAATTGTGTGGGTTTTTATTATCAAAGAGGGAACGGTGATGTAGTGTCGGTTGATAATTGCGTTCTTCATGATCATGGGTGTGTGCAACTTGATGACTGTCAGTCTGACCAGTGAAATGCTTACTTCACTTTAGAGTCTAAACTGTTGATCTTGATTACGATCAAATGAATGAGAGAGAGAGAGAGAGAGAGAGAGAGAGAGAGAGAGAGAGATAATGTGTAAGATACATTATGAAAATTAATGCATCTAAAATGTCGGTCGATATTAGCGGCGGCAACATTGTCTCTTTTTGAAAGAGTTTGAAAACGCTTGATACCAATCGTAATAGTTATTGGGTGCCGTCTTCGCATCGAATGTTGACTACCATGGAGCGCCATTTGACTCTGTCTCTTGTCTTGATAGTGCACATTTTCATGGGTTCACCTGTCCACCTTTGATTCTACAAGTCCACTTACATCTTGGTATGCCTCTAATTAGTCCACCTTCTCTTTCAATATGACCTACAGTAGACTATTGTGTCTATTCACATTTCCCCCAAAAATCAGTTGTCTTTTTCGAATTGTGTTAAGTTTCGCTTTTCTAATTCCCAGTTGGTTCAAAACTTCCTTGCTTGTCCCCTTTCATTCCAATCAACTCACCCCCATTTCCCTATCGATCCACATTTCAAAAGCTTCATTTTTCTGCTGTTTTGTGTGTGTGTGTGTTCTGGTTTCTGCACCATGCAGTAATGTTGAATAGAGATAACATTATACTATTTTGCGACCATTGCGAGTTGTGAACTGCTTGTTGTGGCAATGACATTTATATGTTGACCAGTCGAAGAAGATGACCTTGTTCTGGAGTTTAACTTGCGAAGTGATCGTTTCTAGAGAGTAATCAATAACAAAAGGCGGGATATTTGAAATGTTTTCATTAAATATAAAAATAGCAGTTTTATTTCTCTGAATTCAAGGATGTAAACATTCATACATGAATGAGATTTCAACCGGACAGCTAGAGACGTACACAATCAAATGGCAGAAATATGTGCCAAATATACATTTTTGTATTCTTGAATAATGGTCTGATCTTTCTTCTTTCGTTTATAAGCGGATTACTCTTCATTGCGTTTTTCCGCTGTGCGATTTAGTGTATTCATTTTTATCACGTTTTGTTCAGGATTGCCTCCCTGGAGTTTGGCTTTCCTTGATTTCGTTAAATCATAACCAAAATATGCAGTCACTCTGACAGGAATAAGTCTTAAGAAAATAGAGATGATCCTCTAAGAGGGACTGAAACACGAGTCCGCCAGGACTAATATCCTCATTCTGTATGAATTATTTTTCTTGGTTATCTCCATAGTTTTTACTTTACAAAATTGTGCTTCTTGTGCGTGCACTGTTTAAACAAGTTTGTGTCTAAGTGGATATGTTAGGCATTACCGGCTAGATATCAATATTCGCACTTTAGGATACATAAGTTACTCAATGCATTGACTGGATAGTCTCATCTCCCCTATAGGGTTGAACGGCAACAAAAGTGATGAAAACTAAAAGGAAAGTACGAACACCGAAACAAATAATGATTGAATTAACATACAGGGAAAACGATAGCTGCAATCGGTACTGAATGGAAAGTATAAAGTATACAACTCTGAGGTTGGCACGACCGCTTGATTTGATTCCCCAAACACTTGCTTCTTGTATTTCTTGGATAATTCATGTTTTGAGCAGCACTTCCTGCTGGTCATTGACATCTCGGCTCACGTTGTGTTATTTTTTTCACTGATAATTTGCTTCTCCTTATTTTGCCGCGCTTCCTTGCTAATTGCTATGTCTCTATATGTAAATAAGAGTCTATCTATTGACCTTTCAAGCCGTAGCCGGCCCATAGGGCATAGATCAAGATACTCCCTCTCTTATCTGAATTTTTCTTCTAGCAGTTTTCAATTCTTTTAAAGATATTTTATCAAATCTCGCCATTTGTCTCTGTTCTGTGCAAGCAGCTCTATCTCATTGAGGGAGCCGGTTCCTGCTGCTCTTGCACTCTCATCAATGTTCTTCTCAGTGTTTCTCTGGGTCTTCCTCTTTTCCTCTTACCTGTTGTTTCCCACATGAGGGCTTGCTTTGCTATTCGGTTATTATCTCTTCTCATCACATGTCCAAGATATGACCATCGTCTTTTCTTTATTACTGAAGATATTAGTGGTACTACTAAAAACTAATGTTTTCTTGCAAGTTTTTTATGTTTGATTTCACAACTATCCATTATTATTAATACCTTTCTCAATTTATACTTCTCTCGTTCATTTTCCCCCCATAATTTTCTCTTTCTCCTCTTCCTCTCTTTTCTTTAGTGTCCATCCGTTAAGAGGGCGTGCGTGCGTTGTGTCGCTAGTTTACGACACGTCGCGATATTTTCGTCTTTGTCCACCCTTGTCTACTTATTGCGCCCGACACATCCGTCTTCTTCATGGGTAAATTGTTGACCATTTTGCTTTTCTCTATTTGTAGCTGCCAAGGTTACTTTAACGTGTGTAGAGTGCAACTGAGAGCCCCTCTTTTTGCCGTTATCTGAGAGAGCTCGACATCGGATCTCACTGCCAAAAGACCGGAGGAAGGGGTCCATCTTATGTTAGTAGCTACAGCTAAAGTTATTTTATTGTTGAACTACTGTTGGCTACAAAACTGGCTTACATCAGTATTAATTATGTATTATTGATTATATTAACACATTATTGTACTCTTCAATTTAGGAGTCGCGATACCTCAGTGGTTAGTGAAGTGGGCTACAAATGACTAGAGGTTCGGTCCGATCCTGATCGACGACTTCCGGGTTCACCCAGCCTTAATTGGGTACCGAATATTTTTTCTGGGAAAGTAAAGCGGCACGGGCGTAATACTGACCACATTACCCAAAAATCATGTGCTGAAGGTTTGTACAAAATTATGGTCACCAACACCAATTCCCTATACGCCACATGGCGTGACGAGGCTCTTTACTTTCTTTTTAACTCCTCAATTTACTTATTCACAAACAATTTAAACAGAAAATACTAGTACAATAGTACTTTGTAATTCTGAAGATGTTATTTTTTATTGTTGAAATCTGCTTAGTTACTGTAACACGAGAACAACATTAGTGGAACACGTGATCTTCAGGTCACGAGGTTCTAATTTCACTAATCACGTATAGTGTCTGTGAAGTTAACGTGACGTGTTTCTGGTCGCTGTTTCAATATTGATCACAGTAGTAGCCAGTGGAATCTCTTTACTTATCACCTTATTACGTGCAGGGCCAGCCATATGGAAAAAAAATAGACACAAGTCCAAAATGGTAATAGCGAGGTTCGGTACGTGAGAATAACGAAACAACACATAGATATCCAAAATGGTAACGTGTGCTATTTAATAAAAACCCGCAACATTTAACGTCGCACTGAAGTGGCGTTATGTTTTATGTTATGTTTATGTCATGTTAAAAAAACAAGTAAAGAGCCCCGTCACGTCAAGTGACATATAGGGAATATGGTGTTAGTGACCATAATTTTTACAGACTGTCGGCACATGAATTTTGGGGTAATGTGGTCGGTATTACACCCGTGCCGCTATAGTAAAGTAAAAAGTAAAGTATCCCCGTCACGCCAAATGGTGGCGTATAGGGAATATGGTGTTAGTGACCATAAATTTTACAAACCTTCGGCACATGATTTTTGGGGTAATGTGGTCGGTATTACACCCGTGCTGCTTTACTTCCCATGAAAAAATGCGGTACCCATTTAAGGCTGGGTTAACCCGGAAGCCGTCGGTTGGGATCGAACCCTACCTCAATGTCCTTTGTAGTCAAGTTCACTAACCACTGAGCTATCGCGGCTCCCTACAAGAAAGCATTTGGGTTTGCCAAATGTATCAGATCCTTTTATAGGACAGTCTGTGTTTTCTTCTATTCCCTTACCATTCGTCCCATCAAAAGACATTTGTCGCTGCTACCAGAATTTGCTCAATGTCGACATTTTATTTGTAAAAACACGGCAATTATTTCAGATGAACTTCGGATAGTAGATGTACAACATAGATGATGTACAACATAGATGATGTACAACATAGATGATGTACAACATAGATGATGTGTTGAAGAGTTCAAGAGTTAACTGCATTTCAGGGGGAAAAAAGATGTTACGCAAGATTCTTCAGTGTTACTTATAATCTGTTTTTACACGTGGAAGTAAATCCTGGACAATCGGAGAACCAACAGGAAAATCGTCGGAGATCATATAAATATAGTTTACAAGAAATATTGAGAATATCGTGGACGGTTTAAAAGAGTAAAGGGGGCGTTAAAAAGAAGCCTTCTCACCTCCAGATGACGTGCCCCAGTGCTGTGAAACTTAATACGTCACATTTTGAGAAGATCGGAGCACCTATGTATGTGTCTGGAGTGCTGTGATGATGATTCTTATTTAGCATAACATAACATAACATAAAATAATATAGCATAACATAATATAGGGAGTCGTGATGTCTCAGTGGTTAGTGAACTGGGTTACAAAGGACAAGAGTCGATCCTGATCGACGGCTTCCGGGTTCACCCAGCCTTAAATGGGTACCAGATTTTTTCTGGGAAAGTAAAGCGGCACGGGCGTAATACCGACTACATTACCCCAAAAATCATGTGCCGAAGGTCTGTAAAATTTATGGTCACTAACACCATATTCCCTATACGCCGCCATTTGGCGTGACGGGGATACTTTACTTTTTACTTTACTATAGCAGCACGGGTGTAATACCGACTACATTACCCCAAAAATCATGTGCCGAAGGTCTGTAAAATTTATGGTCACTAACACCATATTCCCTATACGCCACTTGGCGTGACGTGGGCTCTTTACTTTACTTAAATGCATTCTTCCCTTCATATTTCGACAATAATTTGCGTAATTTTCCTCTTCTGTCTTTGTGATTTATTCTACAATTAATTTTTCTCTGTTGGATTTAACTTACCTATTCCAAGATTGTTCAGTTGTAAATATCTCCTGCCACAGTCACTTCTTAATTATATCATTGTTTACATGCTTTATTCCAATCTCTTTACTTGTCTAAGGGATTTTTAAAAATCTTATATCTTTCCTATTTTCTTATTAAAATTGCTCCATAATATTTTTGATGTTTTCTATTTTAAAGAAATTGTGTCTACTGTTGCTGCACATTAAACATCAATAACTCGATGACAATTATTGTTTGTTCAAAATTAGAGTTGAGAAGATTATACAATGTTGCCGCGTAGAGATCTGAACCTATATATCAGTGAGAAGTCTTGACGTCCACATTAGTTTTCCCAGACTTAAGAACTCATTTTGGGAGACCACCGGGTGCATTTTCCCCGAAGAAGGAGCTGTAACCAGATTATACTGTGAATATTTCGTCATTCACCAGCAATAAGTTAAGGGATGTAGCCAGGAAAGGGAACTTGATAGGGTCTGATTAAGCTGAGGGTTCTACCAGTGGCGTATCCTCTGTTTAAATATTGTTCCTGGGTTGAGAGGAACACTATATGAATGTAAGTAATAATACACCATGAACTGTGAGTCAGTGAGTGCGTCAACAGATATCAAGAAGAAGAAAGAATAAACTCACGGCACTTTGAACCTTGTGTGTAAGAATATACATTTAATGGCACCACTTTTATTACCATCTGCACATTATGTGGCCAGCATTACGTCACATGGGAGCCGCGATAGCTCAGTGGTTAGTGAACTGGACTACAAAGGACAAGAGGTAGGGTTCGATCCCAACCGACGGATTCCAGGTTAACCCAGCCTTAAATGGGTACCGGATTTTTTTCTGGGAAAATAAAAAATCGGCACGGGCGTAATACCGACCACATTACCCCAAAAATCATGTGCCGAAGGTCTGTAAAATTTATGGTCACTAACACCATATTCCCTATACGCCACTTGGCGTGACGGGGGTACTTTACTTTTTTTTTTTTTTATTACGTCACATTGTTTTTATTTCCAAGAAAACATCTGCAGCAGTAATTCAAGGAAGGGTGAAATGAAACACCGGTCGTTGACGGATCTAGATCTATGATCTGCGATCATATCTATGATCAGATCTATGATCTATGGATTGCACATCAAAATTACTTCAGGATACTTTAGAATAAACATTTTCGTACGTACGAAAACAGAAGCCATTATTCGATACGTGTTCACACCCCATGTTCAAAACGAGTTGAGATGTGACCTAGAAAACTCAACATTTATTTCCATACTGGCAGAAACCTCCAACCACAAGGAAATGAAGATTTGTCCTTTGCTTGTCAGATACCATGATCCCAATAAGGGGCTGAAAGTTAAAATATTAGAATTTAAGTCATTGCCAAGAGAAACTTATGATATTGTTAGTAGTTTTATTAATGACTGTCTAACGGAAAAAGGTTTAGGAAGGAAAGTAGTTACAGTATGTGCAGACAACACAAATTCTAATTTTGGGGGCGCTGAAAGGAATGGAAAGAACAATGTTTTCATAAAGCTGAAAGAAAACCTTGGACATAGTTCGATTGGTTTCAACAAAGCAGTGCAGAAAGTAGAGGGACAGATGGTGACTGTTTTTGAAGTAATTGACAACAACAATGTGTTGAGAACTATCGTGGAGTCCAAACTGGAAGATGGTTCTTGCCATCAAGAGTTAAGCTAATTCTTGACAAGCTGGAAATGGAAGAAATCTCACAGGATGATGTGAACATGCCTGCAAAGCCAGTGTTTCTTCATTCAATGAAACAGCTTTAAGTTATTTTAAGAAATGGGCTGCAAATAATTGTCAAAACCATAAGGTCAACAGTTAGGTAATGTTGAAAAGAAATAAGATATTCAGAAATCTTCATCATTAGTGAGTCAAACTCAGTCGACTTTCCAGAAATTGAAATATATGACGAATATGTTTACATGAAGCAGTTTGTTACTTCTTAGATAATTAATGAGTGGAGTATTAATCAAACATTACCAGGGCAGCGTTGGATTGAAATGGCTTCCCACTTCAAAAACAGGCATGTGTCAATTTCACATATTCTGAAGCTGACAGAGTTCTTTGTGTCTACCAACAAATGCTGCAACGGAAAGATTGTTTTCACTGATGAACAGCTTGTGGACAAATGATAAAACACATCTAAGTGTGGACACAGGCCATGTTGATCACCAAAATGAACAATGAGCAAACGTGTTGAATTTTTTAAGATGCTCCAAACAAAGAAAGATCTTAAAAAAAAAAAAAAAAAAAAAACCACTCGTCAGTAAAAGTACAGCAACTCTGCTTCACCTTCCATTTAAGTATCACTAATGTTTTTTTTTTTTTTTTTTGATCTCCTGAAAACCTATATTGTAAGCATATATTGTTAGGTGTTTTAATTAGTTTTAAAATATATGTATTATTCACGCTGAAAAAGACGGAAGAAATGTCATTTTATTGATGGAAAATTTAAGTCAAATTAATCCGTCCCGGATTAGGGTTTCAAAAATATGGTCACCTTACTTTTATTAGTCTTGGCTTTAATGTTTTCTGTGCTTCCCTTGATAAAATTATAGCCAACCCTTCACTTTGTTGTGCTCCAGGTTACTGGTGTCCTGACGATAAAATAATCTCTCCTGTGTTTAGTTTTATCCTTTCTGTTTCTAACTATCTCGTTTCGCATATACCTAGAATATTTATTTTGTAGCTTGCCATTTCTGCTGCTACTTGTGCAACTTTTCATTGTTCATTTAGAGTACATGCATTCCAGGTTCGAATTCTGGAGGATTTCCCGGTTAGGCAAAAGGTGAGTCTGCGACAAGGACTCAAAGTGTAATGCTTACCAAATGTACTGCCATGTAGAGCAGTACCTGTATGCTGAGGACAACTTCTAGGTTAATTCAGCTTTATATAGGGATATCTTTTTCTGGTAAAGTGACATATAGCTTCTTCACCCTCAAAAACTCTCTCGTCGGTCGACAAAAGTATTCACTAATTCATATTCCCTAGACACCATTTTGATGACGCGATGATGTTATTTATTTCTTCAACATGTTTAGTTTCATAGAAATTAATCGCGACAAGAGCACATAACTCATAGAAAGTTTTGCCTTCCTCTTGACCTCTAATAGAAACATCTTGAAAGGTCAAGAATTTACTCTATTCTTTTGCTGCGGGTTTTTTTTAAATAACAGAAACAGCTTCCGTTTAATTTTTTGTCGCGTTTCCATAGCAAATGTATTACTGGAAGTTGGTGTAGCGTTGAGGTTACAATTCTGCTTCTTCCTTTCAACTCCCTGTGGAGCATAGGTCTTCAAATAACACTTTCTAAATCGTTCTGTTTCTGGCCATTCTTTTAAGACCATTCCATGTCTTCCCCATCATCTTCATCTCTGCTTCCACCTGTCTTCTCCAAAAATATATTGGCCTTCCTCTTTGTCTCTTAGACAGAGAGCCCTTATCTTTCCTGGATGGCGGATTTATTTTTTCTTTGACTTGTACATGTTTGTGATGTTTTTATTTTTGCGGCTTTTTTTGTTTACAGTACAGGATAGCCAGTCCCATGCCCATTCCTCATTAGTCGACTCTTACGAACATCCCTGGTAGGTAACATCGCTACAATTCCTCATTAGTCGACTCTTACGAACATCCCTGGTAGGGAACATCGCTACAAGTCCTCATTAGTCGACTCTTACGAACATCCATGGTAGGGAACATCGCTACAAGTCCTCATTAGTCGACTCTAACGAACATCCCTGGTAGGGAACATTGCTACAATTCCTTACTCTTCTTTCGGTCCCCGGCAGTGCCCGGACAGAGACACAACGGAACCAACCCCCCCCCCCCCTCGCCACACACACAAATCATAATGGATTATTTGGACACGGCAAGAGGATGCACTTATATATAAATTATAAGGTAAATAAATAAAATCGTGAAATTTGAAAGGTGGTGGTCAAGGAGAGATATTTAGTTGTCGTTTCCTTTCATTAGCAGGGCCCCTGGGAGAGTGTCCGAGCATAGAGGTGACCCTTACCATCAATAACACTCACTCTCACCAGCGGTGTTCACACGCGATGTCCTTCACATTAGCGGTGTCCATCAAAATGTGTCTAGAAAAGGGAATGAATATGAACTAATTACTAGTACTATCTCCACTACAACTACTATCAGTGTTACTATCAACATTTATACTACTGTACTACCACTTCAGCCACTATAATATTATATCAACTATATATTATACCCCCCACCAACACGTTACTACTAACGTTTCAGCTTTTAACGGCAACAACTATTTATGAAATATGGCTTCCTATGTTACAACTCTACATCACATCGATCACCGAAATAATTTAGTTTACCTTGTTCGCTTTACGACAATTGCAGCCATAAAAGATACCGGGAAATTTGTTTCCGAAAAAAAGACTTTTCATTACGTGGCAAAAAATATTACACATACTGTGTTTCACTCGTCTTCTCTTATTATAATTTTGTAAATGAGAAAACTCGTGCCAGATGCAAGCTGTAACCGGGTGAACAATTTAAAAGAGTTCTCGGGCCAATATAATGAGATGAGTGTTGTGTCTAGTTAGATGTTAATAAAAGGATAGGTGGCGTCATGGACATAAACTTTCATAGTTTCCATGTTCCGGATCTTATTTTATATTCTTGGGTATGTATAGATTTACATATGTGTGTGTGTGTGTGTGTATGTATGTGCGTATGTATGTATTTATGTATGTATGTATGTATGTATGTATGTATGTATGTATGTATGTATGTATGTATGTATGTATGTATGTATGTATGTATGTATGTATGTATGTATGTATGTATGTGTGTGTGTGTGTGTGTGTGTGTGTGTGTGGTGGTTGGTTGGGTCGGGTTGGGTTGTTTATTTACCACATGCCATTGTTGGGAGCGGGTTCACAAATGACTGATGAGTCCAACATGAGAAAAGATATGTCTGCTGCAATGAGGGCACAGATGTGGCGAGTTGTGTTGTTGGGTTTCAATGAGGGCACAGATGTGGCGAGTTTTGTTGTTGCGTTTCAATGAGGGCACAGATGTGGCGAGTTGTGTTGTTGGGTTTCAATGGGGGCACAGATGGTGGCGAGTTGTGTTGTTGGGTTTCAATGGGGGCACAGATGGTGGCGAGTTTTGTTGTTGGGTTTCAATGGGGGCACAGATGTGGCGAGTTGTGTTGTTGGGTTTCAATGGGGGCACAGATGTGGCGAGTTGTGTTGTTGGGTTTCAATGGGGGCACAGATGTGGCGAGTTGTGTTGTTGGGTTTCAATGGGGGCACAGATGTGGCGAGTTGTGTTGTTGGGTTTCAATGGGGGCACAGATGTGGCGAGTTGTGTTGTTGGGTTTCAATGGGGGCACAGATGTGGCGAGTTGTGTTGTTGGGTTTCAATGGGAGCACAGATGTGGCGAGTTGTGTTGTTGGGTTTCAATGGGGGCACAGATGTGGCGAGTTGTGTTGTTGGGTTTCAATGGGGGCACAGATGGTGGCGAGTTTTGTTGTTGGGTTTCAATGGGGGCACAGATGTGGCGAGTTGTGTTGTTGGGTTTCAATGGGGGCACAGATGTGGCGAGTTGTGTTGTTGGGTTTCAATGGGGGCACAGATGTGACGAGTGTTGTTGACCCTCAATCAGGGCACAGATGTGACGAGTGTTGTTGACCTTTAATCAGGGCACAGATGTGACGAGTGTTGTTGACCTTCAATCAGGGCACACATGTGACGAGTGTTGTTGACCTTCAATCAGGGCACAGATGTGACGAGTGTTGTTGACCTTCAATGATGGCACATATGTGACTAGTGTTGCTGACCTTCAATGAGGACACAGATGTGACGAGTGCTGTTGACCTTCAATGAGGGCACATATGTGACGAGTGTTGTTGACCTTCAGAATAGAATAGTCTTGTGTTACAGCATAGCCTATGAATCGGTCGCTTCAAGATGACGTCATTTCTCATATATTACCTCACCTTCAGTAGCCAGGCTCAATCTCACCCCTCTTTGGTTAACTGCTACGGTACGTGGGGAGACAGTGAGTTAATGTTACCAGTCCCCACTCAGAAACTATCATGATTTGAATTTGAAAGGCAGCAAGGGATTGACCCAGAATATTTAGTGTTTGGGTGAGGATAACTGATTGGTGCTGATTTATCATCAAATGTGCAATAACACTTTTATTAGTTTGTGTTGTGTGCTTATCTTGGCTTTCAACTGAGCACTCACGCCCTCTTTAGTGTCTTCTGTTTAAACGTTCGCAATAAGAAACTGACATTTGAAATTGGAATAAAATAAGAAACTATTGCAATATTCCTCTGACCTGAGGAAGAAACTCGAAATTGAACCAGCCATCGAATACATAAAGAAACAACAGATAAATGTGTTCGGCCACATAACAAGACAAAAAGAACTAACAATGACTCAAAGAGCCATAAACAATTGCTACGAAAATGCCAGATTAAGAGGAAGACCGAGAAAGAGATGGATAAAGGGAATACTAGAGTCACTAGGAGGGATAACACCAGAAGAGGCCAACTTCTGTTATGTGAGCAAAGAATTGCAGATTGTATCTCCCCTCGACGTTAACGGCAATGGAGGAAGGATAGAAGAAGAGAGGAAGAAGAAGAATTGCAATATTATATTTGTGGAGTGTATGAAATGGCAATGATGGAGAACTGAGGAATTCTACTTCTTCTTTCCTTCCTCATCTGCCTTTCAGCGTCGAGGGGAGATATAATTTGCGGTCTTTTGCTCTTCTGTTCGCCTCTGCTGCTGTTATGTTTCCTAGTGCTTCTAATATTCCATCGACCCATTTTTTTCGTTGTCGACCCTTGGGTCTGGTGTTCTCACAACGTTTGTTGAAGGCTCGTTGTGTTGTGTTGTGTTTTAATCTTTCTGACTTGTCACGTGGCCAAACCATTTTGTCTGTTGTTTCCTTATATATTCTATGACGGGGGCTATTCCTAGTTTTTGTCTGTTCTTCATTTCTGATCTTATCTCTCAGACTGTTTCCTGTCATTCGTCTAACACATTTCATCTCTGTAAAGGTTATTTTTCTTATTGTTCTTGCATCTAGGGTCCAGGTCTGGCATTGGTAGCACAACGTTGGGATGAAGATTGTATTGTATAGTCCTCGTTTTGCCTCCAGCGTTATTTCCTTGTTGGACAATAGTGGTGATAACTGTCCAACTGAGGAATTCAGATTGAGCTATTCCGAACAGCTGACAGTGTTAGTACATGTTAGGACTTTAATTCCTTTCATCCCATTTCTAAAAAAAACATAGGTACTGGTTACATTTGAACACACATGTCTTAGTTTACAATGAAACATTATGTGTATATATACACTAGTAATGGGAATAAGAAACTACTCCTCGCTGGAACAGATAAAACTAAATTGAACAATATTTCGACTGTAAAGGCCTTAAGCGAGAGTCAAAGATAAATAGAACAGAACAATCACATCATAAATATAAAAAAATAACAATAAATCTGCACGACAGATATGCCAATAAATATAAATATGCAGTAAACACAATGTATTCAGTGCCCTATCTACCTTACAGGCTTCATCATTTTCATAGGGAATCTTGAGACGTGTATAACGTTTTGTTTTGTCACCTGGTGAAGACCCTTCAGAGTGGAAACGTTAGGTTTTTTTTTAGCCCTGTTTTATCCTGTAAAGCAGTAACCGCCTACATCTCGTCATTATTTTGTTGCACCAACGCCAGCTTTTCTGTGTCTCCACTTGATTGTCATGTCTACTCCCACTACATTTTAACATCAGCACATCTTGTGAATTTATTTCTAACAAATAAAAATAAACCCACATTAATAGAAACTCAAAAAGTTTAAAATTCTTTTCAGTTGAAATTCGATTCAAACAAACTTGTTGCCTGTAACGAAGTTCGAATGTCAAGTAAAAATTACATTGATAGAAGTATTCTCTTCAGACTATGACAAGTTTCCGAGATTACCGTCTTGACACATTTCATCTTGTCATGTTTTTTTTTTTACACCTCAGTCGGAGGTGTGCCTGAGCTTTGTTTTTGCTGTAACTAGTGCGCAGTTTCGAATGTTAGATTATCTCTCTCTTTCTCTCTCTCTCTCTGTCACACACACACACACACAGAGAGACTCACACACACAGAAACATACACACACACATAGGCAGGGTGTTGTCATTGGGAAATCATATTTGTGAGGTTCATAAAGTATTTATTTAAAACACTAAATAATTAAATTATTTCTGTTGAACATTGTAGTTCCCCGCTACTTGAACGTGCTTAGGCTAGCGTTTGCCAGGCGCTTAGATACCACGGGATAGGGATTCTTTCGGACGAGCACAGTAACTCATTCACTGCCTCTTGGGTACACATCTGAAACTTAAACTCGTCATGAATGGTATTATGGTCTGATTCAACCATCGCCATCTAAAGACGTAAGCCTGAGGGTTGAAAGGGAAGTCACAAAACACCACAAGTAGCGTAACGTTTCAAGTTATTGGAGCTATAGATGGCTGACGTCATTTTACCCACAATATCGCTCTCAATGCTGAAACGTCACGTTATTTGGGGGATTTTCCAAGGTTTCCCTTTCGGCTCTCAGGCTTGTTATAGTATCATATGTAATGAAATACGCTTCTGCATAGTTGACATCCCTAACACTGGAGGTAGTGCCAGATTTGAGGTAAGAAGAAAAGGGGAAATCACTCGTGCATCTTCAGAATAAAGCACCTGCATCGGCGATTCAAAAATTGTGATCCACTGGCCCCAGAACAATGTGTAGACGGCGTAAGGTCTGAGATGAAAAAAGAAGTAGGGAACCGCTGGAACAAAAGTGTCACGTTTTGAGTGAGAAAGTACAAGCTTTGAGTGAGTTGATCGGCGGGTCCAACAATGCAGTCTGAGACCTCAATCGTTGACCATAGTTAAAAAAGTTAAGTACCCCCGTCACGCCAAGTGGCGTATAGGGAAATATGGTGTTAGTGACCATATATTTTACAGACCTACAGCACATGATTTTTGGGGTAATGTGGTCAGTATTACGCCCGTGCTGCTTTACTTTCCCAGAAAAAAATCCGGTACCCATTTAAGGCTGGGTGAACCCGGAAGCCGTCGGTTGGGATCGAACCCTACCCCTTGTCCGTGGTAGTCCAGTTCACTAACCACTGAGCTATCGCGGCTCCCAATCGTTGACCATGGGTACCTGAATATCCACAATCATCATAAGAAAGGGAACCACTGAGAAATTAGTAGTGACCAAAAGTGGATCTTCTTATGACACTAATTTTGGCGGAAAGACATTGGGCGGGGCTACACATTAGTAATTGTTCGCACATCAGAAGTTTTAGTCAGAGAGGCAGGATCAGACTGCGGTGGTTACTATAGTATAGATTATCAAAACCCAATTCAAGTAGTTAATTAGCTAGTGTCCTTAACACAAGTAAAAAGAAAAAAGTAAAGTACCCCCGAGACGCCAAGTGGCGTATAGAGAATATGGTGTTAGTGACCATACATTTTACATACCTTCGGCACATGATTTTTAGGGTAATGTGGTCGGTATTACGCCCATGCCGCTTTACTTTTCCAGAAAAACAATCGGTACCCATTATAGGCTGGGTGAACCGGAAGCCGCAGGTTGGGATCGAAACCTACCTCTTGTCCTTTGTAGTCCAGTTCACTAACTACTGAGATATCGCGCCTTGTCCTTAATAAAGGACAATTATATTGTGTTAAAGTGATGTAGTTTAGTAATAGGCTGTTTGAGGCTTATACAAGGTTAATGGAGAATGCAGTTGGTTAACAAGACGGAGTCCACTATACGCAAAGTTATACTATAGTTACAGGCAGTCACCTAGGATTGCAACCCACGGGCCAGGATTAGGACTCATAGTATCAGTTTCTGATAGAAAATTCATAAGATAGAGAGACAATTTTTACTTGATGAGTCATTACAAAGCTGTGTTGATTACGTGTGAATATGAATATTTCTAATTCTAAATAAACATGTGTTTCGTTTGTAGTACCTGAATTTGATTAACGATTCACGTCTGTTGTGTTGTTTACAAAGTCACCATCAATTATATCACCCTGCTAGCTACCGCGTCTGATAACCAACACCCGCAACCATCAGCGCCGCTGACTCATGGTGATGTCGCAGTCATTATAAGAGTCTTACTTCTATAGATGGCGACTATCCGACACTGATGGATAATAGCAATACAACCTCTTTGGCTATGATGTACTGATTCTGCCAAATCACATCATCCATTGCCGCAATGTTTTCTTCTGTGGCTGTCTTCAACCACCCCCACTTCCAGATTGAGAATAATAGAACAAAGAAGTATGTGTTAGCACTCGGAAAAAATTACAGGCAAACAAGAACAGAAAAAAATAGAGAACAATATATGGTCCGAAGCAGGATTCGAACCCGTACTCCATGGCACCGCGCCTTGCCACGAGAAGCCGAACGCTTGGTACACTGCCACGCAGCTAACTAAAAAAATTAGCTATTGTGAGCAGTGTCTTACACGAAGGCGTTCCCATGACTATAGCATAGGGTTACGATCACAGATCGGAAATAACTTGTATTTCTGTAGTTTCCTATTAATGCAAGTATCTCCCAGTAGGGCTGAATACTTGTGTTGCAGACAAACATTTATTGGACGAAACTAAACGAATAGTAGTTTCCAGTGGTTATATACTGGATACAAATAATAATACATAAATATTATTATATAGGGAACTTCCGAGGCGATAACAAGGAATAATAGAACAAAGAAGTATGTGTTAGCACTTGGAAAAAATGACAGACAAACAAAAACATAAAAAAAAGAGAACAATATATGGTCCAGATTGAGCACGATTCTCGACACTAGTGACGTGTTCTTGAACTTCTAAGTCCATTTATTCATTGTTGTACGACAAATACATCTGTCACCAACTCATTCATCTGTCACCGACTCATACAGACTTTGCCGACTCATACACATGTCATCGAGTCACACAGCTGTCATCAATTCATACATCTGTCGCCGACTCATACACCTATCGCAGACTCATACACCTGTTGCTGACTCCTACACCTGCCTCCGACTCATACATTTGTTACCGACTCTTACAACTGTCACAGACTCATACATCTGTCACAGACTCATACACCTGTCATTAACTCATACACCTGTCGCCGACTCATACACCTGTCGCCGACTCTGAATTCTCATCCAATGATGAATCTCTATTGTTTTCTTGCCTTCGCTGATGAGAAACCTCACAAGACTCTTGTTTGGTCAACTATTGAAAGGGTGCCACCATCTTGTTGAACTCTATCCCAGGTTCAAATGGATGCAGAAGGCGTGACAACGCTATCTATTGCTAACACGAGGTCATCATTTCCGCGTAACAGACACACAATTATATCTGTAGTACATGCTATGGTTATTCATACAGCATATACGTTTTCCCACTTTACATATATATATATGCACACACGCACGGACACATGCACACACACAAACACATATATATATATATATATATATATATATAGAGAGAGAGAGAGAGAGAGAGAAGTAGAGTAAAGTATCAAAAGTTTATTATAATTTACAAGCACGAATTTGTATGTGAAGGTAATAGTATCTAGTTGGATGATTGGCGTTGGAAAGTGAAGTGTAGTGCCTCAACTGTTTATGGGAACATGACAGCCTACTGGTCTCTCTCTCTCTCTCTCTCTCTCTCTCTCTCTCTATCTCTCTATCTCTCTATCTATTTATCTATCTATCTATCTATCTATCTATCTATCTATCTATCTATCTATCTATCTATCTATCTATCTATCTATCTATCTATCTATCTATCTATCTATCTATCTATCTATCTATCTATCTATCTATCTATCTATCTATCTATCTATCTATCTATCTATCTATCTATCTATCTATCTATCTATCTATCTATCTATCTATCTATCTATCTATCTATCTATCTATCTATCTATCTATCTATCTATCTATCTATCTATCTATCTATCTATCTATCTATCTATCTATCCCTGTCTTGAAAGTCTTTTCTTTCCTAACCAAATGTCTGATACACCTTTTTCAGCTATGTCGATTGGAGGACGAAATTCGGACCCCGACGTTTTGAAAGTAACTTAAAGTTCATATGAAATATCGCTGGGGCTGTCTTGTTTCGAATAAAATTACTTGTATAAAGGTTTTATGTGAGAGTAGAAAGTAAAGGATAGCCTTTATTGTGGTCAATAATTTGTTACTGCCCATAAATCTTCATGACCATTGGCTGTTTCATGCATGCTGACGTCATTATTACTCATGGTTGAATATTTTCTCTGTGAGTACAAGTGTAAAGCCCAGAGAAGAAAAACACAAGTAAAGTACCCGCGTCACGCCAAGTGGCGTATAGGGAATATGGTGTTAATGACCATACATTTTACAGACCTTCAGCACATGATTTTTGGGGTAATGTGGTCGGTATTACGCCCGTGCCGCTTTACTTTCCCAGAAAAAAAATCAGGTACCCTTTAAAGGCTGGGTGAACCCAAAAGCCGTCGGTTGGGATCGAATCCTACCTCTTGTCCTTTGTAGTCCAGTTCACTAACCACTGAGCTATCGCGGCTCGAAGCCCAGAGAGCTGGTGGGGAAACACATCGTTACATTCTGGATTGGAACCGCACCAAGTGGTAAGCTGACGAGTACAAAGTGAAAGAGACGTTATTAGAATGATGCCAGTTGGAAACAAAGCAATGACTTTTCAAATAAACACGGAGAGAGCTCGACCATCTACAGCGTGATTATGAAACATGAAACTCAGAGGATTTTGTTATTATACGTCATCTCCAAGAGGTGAAAAGAATACCACATTTGTTTTGAAGATCCCGTCAAGAAAAAACATATTTGAACACTACAACCAACACTACAAGACAACTTAAGAGAATGGCTTGGCAGATGGTCAACAACAGAAAAGATAAATAACTATCGGATTGAAAGTTGTGAAGAGACATAATCACCTACCACCAGTAGGGATGGTACTTGATGATGATAACCAACAGCAAACAGCAGCAATGAACAATAACGTAAACATTAACAGCTGAAACTGAGGATAGAGGACGATACGACTTCGTTCATCAAAGACTGTACGAAAGCTGTTGTTGCTGGGTGTGGCTGTAGCTAGTAGAATGTACAAACAAAGAAGAGAGCATGAGCAAGAAGAGAGAGAAAGTGGAAATAGGAATGTTCTACTAATTTTAACGATTGAAACAGTGAGCAGAAGTGTGTTTAATCAATGAACTATTAAAACAATTAATATTCTCACTCCGCCTTCCTCCCTCCCTCCCCCCACCAAATCTACTAGCTAGTAGAACAATACAAGTGGGGAGAGGTCAAAATAAAGTACGAGACTTGAACCGGCGTCTTAGCACGTGAGTTTTCACCCATTGTTGCTCGGCCGCCTATCCAGAAATGTTCGGAGATCTCTGGATAGTGTCGCTTCAAGCATCGAAACTCACGATGCGAGGCGGCATTCCTTACCTTCCCAGGGTAATACCCTAGAACCCATTTCTGCCAACGGGTGGGTCGACCGTGGGTGTATTTTTTTTTCCAACCACGAGTACAGTTCACCACTGCTCCCAGCGGGAATCGAACACGGGTTGTCCGAACGTGGGTAGTCCAGTCGGGTGGTTTTCCCAACTAGGCTGCCGAGGCTTCTATGTGGGGGGGGGGGGGAGAGGTATTTTGCTTAAGGGAGGGAGTGAACACCTTCTATTGATACCTGGCGTTGAATATGGTCAGTTCTGCTACTAGCTATACATAGCCTCAACAATGAGTTAATAATTAACAGACTGAATTTCTTGACTTTAAAGGAAAATTTAAAATGCAGGCAGTTAAAAAACATAATAATTGCGTATATTTTGAATTACTCACACCCTGACAGAGAATTGCGTTCAAGTTGTAGACAAAAGATGTGGCGTAAATATGGAGCTAGCTAATCTGTCATCGTAAAAAAGAAATACATCCGCAGTGCACATGTCAAATGGGTCCCCAAACTCCAGCCAGACACGTTGTCCTAGAGAATCGTGAGCTATTAAACAACATAAGATACAAAACATGGTCTCAAGAGAGCAGCTTTAATAATACAAAGTGGGACAGTTATAGCCACGTTTTGCTGAGATTCCGTGATGCGCGGGCGGATTGTGTGTAATCTTTGAACATAATAAAGTGAACACAGAAGTAGAAGAAAGACACGAAAAACAGCGTTGACTATTTAGTTAACATATTTTTGGTTTTCTGGCACAAAAAGTTGCAACTCCGGCGTAGTGCTGACCGTGTTACTAAAAAAATGTTTCACCAATGGTAAAATTTTGATAGAAACACGATAAACGTAGCACTCAAGGCGTGACGAGGGTTCACTTTTTATGCTCTTTCCACACAAAACATAGAAGAAGGCAGGTTCTAATGTCAATAAAGTGACAAGTGTTTCTCAGTTCAAAGTGAAATACAAACCCAGATCCGAACTCATCGCGACGACTGCACTGGACAAGCGGCCTTTATTTTCCTGTCCTATAATCCCTCCCCCTTCCCCCCCCCCCCCCCCTTTTCCAGGAAAACCCAGAAATGGGAAAATGTCAAAGATTTTTTTTTTTTTTTTGGGTACAATGCATACATCTATATATCCTTATACAAAGACAACAAGTATAAACATACACAAAGAAAAACCCACCAATTTAATAATTAGTCGAAAAAATAATGAACGATTTTTGCTGTTTGACACGCATTTAAATACATATTTTCCCACATTTATCTTATGCATACATTTAGTTTATATTGTGTGTTCACTTCCTGCCACTCATCCTTTTACTTTCACATACACACATATTTACATTTATTTTACACATACTTCGCAATATAATTATACATAAATATTTACATGTGCGTAAAAAAATATTTGTTTTACATGTCTATATACATCTTTACATAATTTTTGTTTGCGTGCAAGTAGTAAACAGACTAACACATTTGTCCACAGACGCATACACACACACACACACACACACACACACACACACACATATATATATATATATATATATATATATATATATATATATATATAGAGAGAGAGAGAGAGAGAGAAAGAGAAAGAGAGACATTTGACATCAATCTTTTACATACATTATTAGATATAATTGTACAGATTTTCCCCTAGAAAGAAGGCATGACGTATAGCCAACTCTAGAGAGCGCGAAAATAAAACATGATTCTTTATGTTCCCTTAAAGAAAACAGCTCTCGCGAGACATCTGGAGACGAGAGACTGGTGCCAACACTGAAGTCTGAGACGGGTATGTTCTGGACGCTAAGCCATCAAAAGAATGACGTCCGGTCTTTGAACAAACCCGCTGTTGTGTAGATGTGGGGATATCTGAAATAGGCTACACTGAGAGGACACGACGGAAATGCTCGCAAAGTTTGGATGCAGTGTTCGGTATAGTGAGAGTGCTGTTGATAGGTTCGTAATATAGTGTTTGTTTGTATATTATATATTGCTTGAATTAAAATACGATGTTTATATATATATATATATATATATATATATATATATATATATATATATATATATATATATATATATATATATATACATAGTCAGACAAGGCTGTGTTCTGTCGCCGGATTTGTTTTCACTTTACAGCGAACATATTTTGAGATCAATAGTAGACACACAAAAAAAGGAATTGAAGTCAACGGTCACAACATAAATAATTTGAGATATGCGGATGACACAGTCTTAATAGCAGAGACAGAAAATGAACTTCAAGAAATGATAGACATAGTAAAAGAAAGCAACAAAAAGGGTATCAGTCTGAATTGTAAGAAAACAGAAGTAATGGTCATATCAAAGAAACAATCATCACCAGCATGCAGCATACAAATAAACAGGACAAATCTGAAACAAGTGCAACGCATCAGATACTTGGGCACAATAATAACATCGGATGGAAGATGCATCACAGCAATAAAAAGCAGAATAGCTCAAGTCAAAATAGCATTTCAGAAAATGAAAAAATATCTTATGCAACAAATCTATGTCAATAGAAGTTCATCGAACGAGAGTTCATCGGTACTATATAGAACCAGTTCTGACCTATGGAAGTGAATTATGGACAGTAGACAAACAAAGGAAAAGACGATTTGAGGCCACGTAGATGGGATTTCTCAGAAGAATGTTGAAAGTTCCCTGGACAGCTAAAACGACCAATGAGGAAATTCTCAAAGAGGCCAACATAAAAAGGGAGCTCCTAAAAAACATCAGAAAAAAACAAACAACATTTTTTAGGGCACATCACGAGAAGAGGAAAGTTGAAATACTTGGTTACAACTGGCAAAATAAAAGGAAAAAGAGATCGCAGACGACAAAGAGAGAAAATACTTTGTAGCTTGTTGTCATGGCATGGAAAACAGTCAACAACAGAACTGATACGATGCACAGTAGATAGAAGATTGTGGAAGTATATAATGTCCTACGCCAACCGGTATGGCACACGACGATGATGATGATGATGATATATATATATATATATATATATATATATATATATATATATATATATATATATATATATATATATACACGCACAAAAGTTTATATCGTAAAATTCTTACAGTGTCTGTTAGAGATAAACTTTAATATCCTTCTTGATCAAACTGGAGCGTTCTGCTAGAGCGCACGAACTCCGTAATGCAGGGGAGAGTTCATATGCTTTTTTCTTCTCCTCGTTCATGTCTGTTTATTAATGTCTGTACAAGATGTAAGGTTCGATTAATAAAAAAAATTAATCAATATCTTCTTTTTCTTCTTTTCTTCTTCTTTTGCTTCTTCTACTTATTCACCGTCCCATTACCCAAGGGGCCGTTGGGACACCACAAACAGACTTAGTCATCCTGAGACACTACTGACAGACTTAGTCAACCTGGGACACCACAAACAGACTTAGTCAACCTAGGACACTACTGACAGACTTAGTCAACCTAGGACACCACTGACAGACTTAGTCAACCTGGGACACCACTGACAGCAGACTTAGTCAACCTGGGACACCACAAACAGACTTAGTCAACATTGGACACCACTGACAGAATTAGTCAACTTGGAACACCACTGATAGACTTAGTCAACCTGGGACACCACTGACAGACTTAGCCAACTTTCGCCATTTTTCTAAACTTTCAGTCATTTTTTGAAGTTGCAAAGTCGTGTTCTGTTCGTTCCTTGATGTTATCTTCCCATCAGTTTCTCTGCTTCCCTCTCCTTCTTGCCTCCTTCATCTATCTATCTATCTATCTATCTATCTATCTATCTATCTATCTATCTATCTATCTATCTATCTATCTATCTATCTATCTATCTATCTATCTATCTATCTATCTATCTATCTATCTATCTATCTATCTATCTATCTATCTATCTATCTATCTATCTATCTATCTATCTATCTATCTATCTATCTATCTATCTATCTATCTATCTATCTATCTATCTATCTATCTATCTATCTATCTATCTATCTATCTATCTATCTATCTATCTATCTATCTATCTATCTATCTATCTATCTATCTATCTATCTATCTATCTATCTATCTATCTATCTATCTATCTATCTATCTATCTATCTATCTATCTATCTATCTATCTATCTATCTATCTATCTATCTATCTATCTATCTATCTATCTATCTATCTATCTATCTATCTATCTATCTATCTATCTATCTATCTATCTATCTATCTATCTATCTATCTATCTATTGACCTTTCGAGCCGTAGCCGACCCATAGGGCATAGACCCAGATATTATTTCTCTTATCTAAATTTTGATTCCAGCAATTTTCAATCCTTGTAATGATCTTTTTATCAAATTTCGCCATTTGTCTCTGTTCTGTGTAAGCAACTCTATCTCATTGAGGGAGCCTATTCCTGCTGCTCTTGCCCTTTGATCAATGTTCTTTTCAGTGTCTCTCTGGGTCGGCCTCTTTTCCTCTTACCTGTTGTTTCCCACATGAGGGCTTGCTCTGTTATTCGCTTATTATCTCTTCTCATCAGATGTCCACCATATGACCATCGTCTTTTCTTGATTACTGATGATACTAGTGGCTAATTGGCGATTTCTCTAATTTCCTCGTTTGTTTTGAATTCGTTCCATGTAATACCAAGTATTTTCCTTAGAGATTTATTTTCGAATGCGTTCAACTTTGTTTCTATGTCTTGTTGATTTCCAGCTCTCACATGCATACGTAAGGGTTGATTGTACATTTGATTTGAATAGTCTAAGTTTTGTGTTTGTGCTGATGAGTTTTGGTTAATACAACTTTTCAAGGCTTCTGAAAGACATTGCTGCCTTAGCTATTCTGATTCTAATTTCTTTACTCTTATCCCCTTCCCAATAAATAATTGCCCCCTTCAAGGTTCCTTGCCAAATGGTCTTTGCTAGGCAAACCGATTTAGGTAGCCTACTAATTCATTTTGCGCCTTCTTCACAATAGTTAAAAGATCTTCATATATTCCAATTGTTTCTTGCATCTTTTTATGAACTGTTTCTTTATATATATAGATTAAACGAGTTTCAACTAAAAAATAGCAAACTCATTAATTTAACATTGTTTTTGAGAAAAACCAAAGAACTTATGTGGGACTGGAAAGTAAAGGTCCCATATACCCGTGGTATTACCACGTGGTGTAGAGGCCATAGTTTCATTTTATCTCCTTTATTTTATCTCCACTAGAAATTAAAAAAAAATATGTTGGTTGCACCGAAAACTTAAGTCTAGTTCTTTTGGTTAAAAATTGACAATCCCAAATCTCTTAGCCACTTGCTAACCTCCCGTTACCTCAATAATGGTAGGAATTCACTTTTTGAATTGCAGCAGCGGCGGCATTATCTTCCACTCGTTCTAGTCTCGGTTTTCTATAATACTCATTACTCGGCCTCACTTCAATATTAGTTGTCGCATAACAAAAAAACCACGAGATTCTCTTAGCGCAATCTCAACGAGAATGAAGCAGCACGTGTTTTGAAAAAAATAAACTTTAACTTGAATTGAGCACCTTAACCTAACCAATACATAATTGTTATTGCAGAACTGCTATATACGATGGGGGTTCAAAAGGTAATGCACCACATCAGTTTTCTCTGCTAGTAATAAACATAAAAGCAAGAAATTTTGCACACTTTAAATATAGCAGGTGTTGATTGTGTGCACCAAACTGAACTGAAATCGGCCAAATAATATGACTGCACTAAATCGTTGAAATGAAGCATGTTAGCAACTTTCGTTATAAGCAGCGAACTGTGATGAAATTTCTCGTTTTATAGAAGGAAACTGTTGTAACATTCACAAGTGCCTATGTGGTGTGTATGGAGGTTTTGCAGTCGACAGCAGCACAGTAAGTCGCTAGGTTCAGAGAATAAAAGATTAAGAAAGTGGAGATACGGAACTTCTTGATCGGCCGCGCTGTGGACGGTCTGTGACAGCCACCAATGCAGAGATGTTGAAATGCGCTGAGGGCATTATTCTTGCTGATAGGTGCATCACTACTCAACAATTGACCTTAAATATTTCAGTCAGCATTTGAGCGCAAATAAATTTACAAGAAAAACTTTCTGATTCTCTAAATTTGAGCAAGATGGGTTTCACGAAATCTAACAACTGAGCACCGATTGCAAAGAAAAACAATTTCTTCTGAACTGTTGGAGCATTTAATGTTGATGGAGATAACTTTTTGGCTAAGATTGTTACAGGTGATGAAACCTGGGCACATCATTTTGAACCTGAGACAAAAAGGCGGTCAACGGAGTGGCATAATCCGCACTCACCATGAGGAAAGAAATTCAAAACATCTCCTTCAGCTACAAAAGTCATGGTCTCTGTACTGGTACTAGCAATGAATACACGCACTTGTTGCGCGCTGGCGTAAAGCTGTACCAGTGATTGAGGATTTTGTTGAATAATGCCGCTGTTTACATGATATATCCATATATACTGTGTAAGAATTTCATACTTTTTGAATGAACGGTTCCCGAGAAAACCGATGTGGTGCATCACTTTCTGAATGCACTTAAGTCATATCAAGAGGTACACGAACGTCTATTGTATCGATCAAAGTACGCGATTATTCGTTTTCTACTTTGGTCTATTCGCCCGTTAATCATCCGATGCGTGCGTGTATCAAGCTATTATATGGGGTCTTAATTAGGAAACTTTACTCTCAATGAAAATTCCGTGTTCTTTTCTGGAGTTTTACGATTAGAAAAAAATATAACTCATTTGTCGAAGATTACGCCATCTTCGTGATATCACGCATGACTGGAAGTTTGATGTTTCTTTGTGCTTTTAGGCCTCCAGATGGACTCATCAGTTATATGTAACGTATTTTAAGAAGTAATAACACCACTAATTTATTCCACTCACCCCAGAGATCATAACAAGTTGGCCTGCAACTCTTTATTGAGTTTCCTCAATTGGCTTTTATATCAGAGATAATTCCTCTATGCTTCACTTGTCGACGCCCTGGTTTAAGGATAATTATTCTTCCTCTTCCTCTACCTTTTTAGCTCCCAGTGGAGCAAGGTCTTCAACAAACACTTTCCAAGTCGTTCTGTTTTTTGCCATTCTTTTAAGATCATTCCATGTCTTGCTCATCATCTTCATCTCTGCTTCTATCTGTCTTCTCCAAGAATTCCTTGTCTTCCTCTGTGTCTTTTCCCCTGGGAATTCCAAAAAAGGGCCTGTTGTGTAATACTCTCAGTTGGCTTCCGTAGTGTGTGTCCTATCCAGCGCCATCGTCTTCACTGTATCTCTTTATCCACTGGTATTTGACTGGTACATTTCCATAATTCTATGTTAGTGATTTTGTCCTGTCATTTCCATCCTTTTATTCTGCGTAAGCATCCATTAATGAAAGTCTGTATCTTCGTGTTTGTCAATTGTGTTGTTCTCCATGTTTCACGGCCATATAATAGGACCGACTTAATATTGGAGTTGAAAATTTATATTTTTGTATTTAACCTAATTTCTTTGGATTTCCATATGTTTCCAAGTGCAATGAAAGCTCCTCTTGCTTTTGATATCCTTATTTTGATATCATTTTCTGTTTCTCCCTCTTTATCTATATTACTGCCCAGATATATGTAAGATTGTACGTCTAGTAGAGGTATTTCTCCTACTTTTATTTGGTTACTGCCAACTGTATTAAATCTCATAATGTTAGTCTTATCTCTATTAATCTTCAGTCCTAGCTGTTGTGATCTCTCATCAAGTATGCGCATTTTATTATGCATCTGTTGATGGCTGTGTGATAGGAGAGCTATGTCATCAGCAAAGTCTAAATCATTAAGTTGTTTGGTCAGTGACTACTGGATCCCATTTCTGTTGTTTTGAGTTATTTTCATAATCCAATCTATGGCCAGTATAAAGAGAAATGGAGACAGAAGGCATCCCTGCCTTACTCCTGTTCTTATTTCAAATGCTTTTGTAAGCTGTCCTTTTCATGCACCACACTACATTCTGTTCCTTCATACATTGTTTTTATCAGGTTAATAAACTTTATGGGGACTCCGTAATGACTCAGCAACTTCCAAAGCATTCTTCTGTCTAAACTATCAAATGCCTTTTCGTAATCTATGAATCCAATATAAAGTGGGGAATTTAGTTCTAAACTTTGTTCAACTATTATACGTAGAGTAGTTATTTGATCAGCACATGATCTATTCTTCCTAAAACCTGCTTGTTCACCTCTCAAATGTTTCTCTATGGCCTCTTTTAGTCTTTCCAGAATGATTCTGCTTAATATTTTTCCTGACACTGATAGTAGCATAATTCCCCTATAATTTGTTCACTCCTGTAAACTTCCTTTCTTTGGTAGTTTGATCATATAACCTTTCCAGTCTTTAGGTATTTCTTCCCTCTCTCAAATTTTATCTAATAGATCATGTAACATCTTGGTAGAGGTGTTAATATCTGCTTTGATGGTTTCCGAATGAATTTCATCTGGTCCTGTGGCTTTACCATTTTTTAGTTTGATGGCTTTCATTATTTCTCTTTGCTTGGTTTTCCACAGTTAACGTGTAACTCTTCGTCTGCTGGTAGTATATCCGGAGGATTATTTGAGCCGGGTTTGTTCAAAAGTTCTTCAAAGTGCTCTTTCCATCTCTCCATTTGTTCTCTTATATTACTAAGCAGATTGCCTTTCTTATCTTTAATAAAGGCACTGATCTGTTTGTATTTTCCACTTAATTTCTTTGATATAGTTCTTTCATATTCCCTTTATTTGCTGCTTCTTCCGCCTCTTTAGCTAGTTCATCTATATGTTTCCTCTCATCCCTTTTAATGCATCTTCTCACTTCTTTGTTCACCTCTGTGTAAGCTTCCTGTGTCTTGGCTTTATTACTTCTCGTTTTGCTTCTATTTATGTCTGTTTTCTTGTTCTTTCTTTCTTTAATTTTATCCAGGGTCTCTGCTGTCATCCATGCCTTATTCTGGCGTTCTCTTTTCCCTAGTGTTTCTTCGCATGTCTCTTTCCATATATCTTTTACCTGTTTCCTATGATCTTCTATATTTATTGTATTTTCTAGTTGTTGAAGGACTTGGTATTTGTTTGATATTGTGACTGCGAATTTATCTTTAATTCCTTGTTCTTTAAGAAACCCTACATTGAAATACTTTCTACCCTTATTCGTTGTAGTATGCCTCTTTAGTTTAATTTTAAATTTGACTATCAGAAGATTATCAGAAGCTACATCTGCCCCTCTATATACTTTTACATCCTGTAAGGATGACTTAAACTTATTATTAATACATATGTGATCAATTTGATTTTCCGTTCTATGATCTGGTGACACCCATGTAGCTTTGTGTATTCTTTTATGTTGGAATATTGTTCCTCCTAGGCTCACTTGATTAAGGGCGCAGACATTCACAAATATATCTCCATTCTCGTTTATATCTCCAAGTCCATGTTTTCCAAAATCTTTTCGAAGCCTCTGTTGTCTGATCCTACTTTAGCATTTAGGTCTCCCATCAAGATAATAATATCCTTGGCTCGTCCTGCATCCATCTGACATTGTAGCTGTTTATAGAACTCATCTTTAACTAAATCATCCTTATAATTAGTTGGTGCATAGCATTGGATAATGTGTAATTTTATTTTATTTTGGTTGTTTAAAAGGATACTTATGATCCCATCGATTTGGTGATGTTACTAGTTCCAGTATTAGACAAAGTGGAATAATTATACATTATTGTTAAAATAATTATCTACGCAATTTCTTCTCCTCTGCTGTCCTCCTATATGTACCTTTCATCGTCCAGGGTTGATATTGTTTACAGTCTTGCGTTATGCTTCGTACTGTCTCTAATATTCTATCTGTCCAATTTTTCCTGGTTGATGAGGTGTATTATTCTTGTAGCGTTTATTGATGATTTGTACTTTCACAATTACTTTTTTTTCCGTCATATCACTTTTGGCTAAATAATTGTGTCTGGTTGTCTATTTATGTATGTATTTAATCATTATAAGGTCGTGTTTCCTTTGCAGAACGTTGTATTCACCACAGCCAGTCTGTCTCTAGCCAGATCTTCAAATTATTCTGTTGTCATGTTCCAGATGTTGATGTCTTTGATGTCTTGAAACAACTTTCTTATTGGTCTACCACTGACGTGTCGTCCTGGAACCACGCCTTCTATTATTGTTCTTTCCAGCCCGCTGTGTCTTTTGACGTGGCCATAGTAATTTAATTTCCTCTGTAGAATGGTGTTTATAAGTCAGTTACATTTAATGTTTAAGTAGTTGCATATGTCTTCCTTGCTGTTTTCATTAACCAAGGTATTTGATGATATTTCTGTAGCATTTTGTTTCGAATTAGTCGATTTTCTTCCTTGCTGTTTGCGAGATTTTCCATGATTCTACAACTATAAATTGTTAATGGGAAGATACATGCCCTCAGTAATTTTAATTTTGCTGTCTTGCTGATGTTGTGCCACATGTTCTTCATGGCGTTTAATATTTGTGTTGCTATTACTAATTATCTTTTGATCTCTTTTTGGCATTCTCCTTTGTTAGTTACAACAGATCCCTGATATTCCTAGTTTGTTACAATTTCAAGTTCTTCACTGTTGATGATGATTTTGGGCTGGCATATTGCCTTGTCAAAGGACATTATCTTGGTTTTCTGAACATTTAGAGTTTTGCTCTTCACTATGTTTTTTTTTAACAGACTCAATTATTGCTTTTAATCCTTTTGCACGTTTTGAGAGAGAACTTTGTCTTCAGCGTATCTGAGATCTGGAATTATGTTACTATTTATTGTGAAAGAGTCGGACTTCACAAATCTGTCATCGTTTCTCATATTTCTCATGATGTTCTTTGCATAGATGTTGAACAGGTATGGGGAGATGATGCATTCCTGACTCGCCCATTTTTGTGTTTCAAACGAATTTGATCTTTTGCCTGCTTTCTGTTAGGTGCTTGCTGTTTCTGATGTAGTGATTCTGTATTTAATAGCGGGCAGTATTCTCTGTTTTTATTCTCTAAATTCTTCCCTTCTGCTCTTATCTCAAGGGCTATTATATGCGACTAAAATATTTCATTTCGGTGTTGCTTATTTCTGTGAATGTTCTTGAATCTAGTGCCAAGGTTTTGTATTGCAGCACAAATTTAAGATAGAAATAAATTAATATAAACTGAATATTATAAATAATAGACCAGTAGTATAAAGATGCTAAAACTGAAAAAAAGGAAATATGATAAATAATTACAATCTTAGAAATGACAGGGAACCTTGATAACTTGACATTCGACTAGATATTTTTATCTGACACACATTTTTTTTATTACACTCTCCTTGTTAGATGCCGTTATCTTCTTGCTTGCGTTCGCTCTTTTTAACTAACAACAGGAGAGGAAAACCATCTACATATAAGTCTATGCAGCATGTAACAACAACGAATGATACAGCGAGAAATTCTGCGAAACACTAAATAAATTATCATGATGAACTTATTAGTGATGGGGGACTTTAATTGAAGACCTTTTATGAGTGAGGAGAGACTTTAATTGAAGACCTTTTATAAGTGAGGAGAGACTTTAATTTAAGACCTTTTATTAGTGAGGGGTGACTTTAATTAAAGACCTTTTATAAGTGAGGAGAGACTTTAATTGAAGACCTTTTATTAGTGAGGAGAGACTTTAATTAAAGACCTTTTATAAGTGAGGAGAGACTTTAATTGAAGACCTTTTATAAGTGAGGAGAGACTTTAATTGAAGACCTTTTATAAGTGAGGAGAGACTTTAATTGAAGACCTTTTATTAGTGAGGGGTGACTTTAATTGAAGACCTTTTATAAGTGAGGACAGACTTTAATTGAAGATCTTTTATTAGTGAGGGGGGACTTTAATTGAAGACCTCTTATAAGTGAGGAGAGACTTTAATTGAAGACCTTTTATAAGTGAGGAGAGACTTTAATTGAAGACCTTTTATAAGTGAGGAGATACTTTAATTGAAGACCTTTTATTAGTGAGGAGAGACTTTAATAAAAGACCTTTTATAAGTGAGGAGAGAAATTAATTGAAGACCTTTTATAAGTGAGGAGAGACTTTAATTGAAGACCTGTTATTAGTGAGGAGAGACTTTAATTAAAGACCTTTTATTAGTGAGGAGAGACTTTAATTGAAGACCTTTTATAAGTGAGGAGAGACTTTAATTGAAGACCTTTTATATATGAGGAGAGACTTTAATTGAAGACCTTTTATTAGTGAGGAGAGACTTTAATTGAAGACCTTTTATTAGTGAGGAGAGACTTTAATTGAAGACCTTTTATTAGTGAGGAGAGACTTTAATTGAAGACCTTTTATTAGTGAGGAGAGACTTTAATTGAAGACCTTTTATTAGTGAGGAGAGACTTTAATTGAAGACCTTTTATAAGTGAGGAGAGACTTTAATTGAAGACCTTTTATTAGTGAGGGGAGACTTTAATTGAAGACCTTTTATAAGTGAGGAGAGATTTTAATTGAAGACCTTTTATTAGTGAGGAGAAACTTTAATTGAAGACCTTTTATTAGTGAGGAGAGACTTTAATTGAAGACCTTTTATTAGTGAGGAGAGACTTTAATTGAAGACCTTTTATTAGTGAGGGGAGACGTTAATGGAAGATTTTTTATGCGGAGGTCAACGGTCTCATCTGAGATAACAACGGTGAGAAAGATGCAATTATCAATACCGACGGATCCGTAATGCGACACCAAAGGAGTGCATGGGCATTTTACAGCACGTTCGGCAGGCAGAATATTCTAGGAAAACATTGGTGCATACGTTATGACCACGAGTAGTTTGACGATGGAAGTGATGGCAGTGAGTACACTCACGCCTGCATACTGAGTGATTCGATGAGCATGATAAGAAAAGGGGAGGCGGGTTCTGTACGCAGGTAATGTGTAAAGTCATTGCAGAAGTCAAAACTGCGTACGGTCACCTTTGTCTACGTTCCTGAACATGCAGGAGTAAGGGGAAATGAAAGAGCGGACAGGTTGGCTAGCTGCCTTGTTGTTGAGGACTGTCAACCAATGGATCGGGCGGGTGTCATCAATGACCTCAGAGATATGGAAAGGGCCCAGGACTTCGACAACCATGAGTCCACGCCACTCCTTCGGATAAAAGAGATGGGAGTTAAGATGGGCACAGCCAGAAACGAGAAACTTAGTGGGCGTATAAGAAGACTTATCAACCAACATAGAACTGGAGTCGTCAGTCGCTGGACACTGCGGGACTAGTTAAGGAGAGGACCTGAGCACCCATGGACATGTTCGGAGTGCAATGATGATGATCCGCAAATAACTCAATAACAGAGGAGGGGATCTGAGTACCTATAGACATGTTCGGAGTGCAATGATGATGACCCGCAAATAACTCAATAACTTTTTATTGGTGAGGAGAGACCCAGTTTTATAATTTCACAGACAATAATAGGAATCATTTGGTGACAACATAATAAAATAAAATAGACATAGTTTTTAGAACTCAGCAGCCAAATGGCATGTGCATCATCTCAAACACAGAGATTGGCAAATAAACGCCTGTTACAAGTGAAACTATCCCATCTGCATCAACCGGATTTATTTCTACTGACAAGTACGTAAACAAGAAAGGAATCATTGACAGCATAACTGTCACCAATGTTATAAAGAAAACAGATCTTAACATGTTTTTATCATACTCAGAAAACCAGTAGCAAAATGAATTTACACAAACAAGATAAAGAGACTAAAAGAAGACAATAAAAGTACAAGTAAAACATATAAAATATTGAGAATCCAAGGAAAACCCTCGATGGAAAACTTAAAAAGAAGAACGAAAACTTAAAGAGAAGAATTATAGAAGCTCCTTGTTGAACTAACTGAAATAGAAAAATAATGAAGACAGTTGAAGAAATTAATAATCAACATCGAAACGACAGTATTTGGAGCAAAACAAAGGGGAAATAGGGAAGAAGAACACCCCATAGCAGTACGGAGCAGTCATAGAAGCATTTAGAGAAACTATACAAAAACTGATTGCAAGAAAAATATACCTTAACACAGAAATAAGTAAAGCTTTGATGAAATATGAAAGGAAAAGAACCAAGAACGATATGAAAAATCTGCCTTTGCACGGAAATAAGTAACATTTGTTTTGTTTGTTCAAAGTAGCAAAATATATAAACATTGACATCACTAAAAGATTATTAGAAATTAAAATTACAGCAACAAAAGACTTCAACGAAATAGCAATGAAAATAAGAAAAGAAAATTTTCACCTACCGAACTTTTAGAAACAAAGAAGGGCAACCAAATGAAAATAAACAAAAGGAGATCAAGCCTCTACATCACCAGGGCTGTATGTTGTCTGCGATTCCTAGCTGACTATTTGCGTCAGGATCAGCGGCAGCAAAAATAGATCAAGCTTCTACCCCACCTCCATGCTATTTCTCTAGAAACATACTAACCAGTGTGATCAAGCCATTTGTGAGCGAAGCGGGAAGGCAACAGAAACATACTAACCAGTGTGATCAAGCCAGTTGTGAGCGAAGCGGGAAGGCAACAGAAAACATACTAACCAGTGTGATCAAGCCAATTGTGAGCGAAGCGGGAAGGCAACAGAAAACATGCTAACTAGTGTGATCATACCAGTTGTGAGTGAAGCGGGAAGGCAACAGAAAACATACTAACTAGTGTGATCATACCAGTTGTGAGTGAAGCGGGAAGGCAACAGAAAACATACTAACCAGTGTGATCAAGCCAATTGTGAGTGAAGCGGGAAGGCAACAGAAAACATACTAACCAGTGTGATCAAGCCAATTGTGAGCGAAGCGGGAAGGCAACAGAAAACATGCTAACTAGTGTGATCAAGCCAATTGTGAGCGAAGCGGGAAGGCAACAGAAAACATACTAACCAGTGTGATCAAGCCAATTGTGAGCGAAGCGGGAAGGCAACAGAAAACATACTAACTAGTGTGATCAAGCCAATTGTGAGCGAAGTGGGAAGGCAACAGAAAACACGCTAACTAGTGTGATCATACCAGTTGTGAGCGAAGCGGAAAGGCAACAGAAGACATACTAACTAGTGTGATCATACCAGTTGTGAGCGAAGCGGGAAGGCAACAGAAAACATACAAACCAGTGTGATCAAGCCAATTGTGAGCGAAGCGGGAAGGCAACAGAAAACATGCTAACTAGTGTGATCATACCAGTTGTGAGTGAAGCGGGAAGGCAACAGAAAACATACTAACCAGTGTGATCAAGCCAATTGTGAGTGAAGCGGGAAGGCAACAGAAAACATACTAACCAGTGTGATCAAGCCAATTGTGAGTGAAGCGGGAAGGCAACAGAAAACATACTAACCAGTGTGATCAAGCCAATTGTGAGTGAAGCGGGAAGGCAACAGAAAACATACTAACCAGTGTGATCAAGCCAATTGTGAGCGAAGCGGGAAGGCAACAGAAAACATACTAACTAGTGTGATCAAGCCAATTGTGAGCGAAGCGGGAAGGCAACAGAAAACATACTAACCAGTGTGATCAAGCCAATTGTGAGCGAAGCGGGAAGGCAACAGAAAACATACTAACTAGTGTGATCATACCAGTTGTGAGCGAAGCGGAAAGGCAACAGAAGACATACTAACTAGTGTGATCATACCAGTTGTGAGCGAAGCGGGAAGGCAACAGAAAACATACAAACCAGTGTGATCAAGCCAATTGTGAGCGAAGCGGGAAGGCAACAGAAAACATGCTAACTAGTGTGATCATACCAGTTGTGAGCGAAGCGGGAAGGCAACAGAAAACATACTAACCAGTGTGATCAAGCCAATTGTGAGTGAAGCGGGAAGGCAACAGAAAACATACTAACCAGTGTGATCAAGCCAATTGTGAGCGAAGCGGGAAGGCAACAGAAAACATACTAACCAGTGTGATCAAGCCAATTGTGAGTGAAGCGGGAAGGCAACAGAAAACATACTAACCAGTGTGATCAAGCCAATTGTAAGCGAAGCGGGAAGGCAACAGAAAACATACTAACTAGTGTGATCAAGCCAATTGTGAGCGAAGCGGGAAGGCAACAGAAAACATACTAACTAGTGTGATCATACCAGTTGTGAGTGAAGCGGGAAGGCAACAGAAAACATACTAACCAGTGTGATCAAGCCAATTGTGAGTGAAGCGGGAAGGCAACAGAAAACATACTAACCAGTGTGATCAAGCCAATTGTGAGCGAAGCGGGAAGGCAACAGAAAACATGCTAACTAGTGTGATCAAGCCAATTGTGAGCGAAGCGGGAAGGCAACAGAAAACATACTAACCAGTGTGATCAAGCCAATTGTGAGCGAAGCGGGAAGGCAACAGAAAACATACTAACTAGTGTGATCAAGCCAATTGTGAGCGAAGTGGGAAGGCAACAGAAAACACGCTAACTAGTGTGATCATACCAGTTGTGAGCGAAGCGGAAAGGCAACAGAAGACATACTAACTAGTGTGATCATACCAGTTGTGAGCGAAGCGGGAAGGCAACAGAAAACATACAAACCAGTGTGATCAAGCCAATTGTGAGCGAAGCGGGAAGGCAACAGAAAACATGCTAACTAGTGTGATCATACCAGTTGTGAGTGAAGCGGGAAGGCAACAGAAAACATACTAACCAGTGTGATCAAGCCAATTGTGAGTGAAGCGGGAAGGCAACAGAAAACATACTAACCAGTGTGATCAAGCCAATTGTGAGTGAAGCGGGAAGGCAACAGAAAACATACTAACCAGTGTGATCAAGCCAATTGTGAGTGAAGCGGGAAGGCAACAGAAAACATACTAACCAGTGTGATCAAGCCAATTGTGAGCGAAGCGGGAAGGCAACAGAAAACATACTAACTAGTGTGATCAAGCCAATTGTGAGCGAAGCGGGAAGGCAACAGAAAACATACTAACCAGTGTGATCAAGCCAATTGTGAGCGAAGCGGGAAGGCAACAGAAAACATACTAACTAGTGTGATCATACCAGTTGTGAGCGAAGCGGAAAGGCAACAGAAGACATACTAACTAGTGTGATCATACCAGTTGTGAGCGAAGCGGGAAGGCAACAGAAAACATACAAACCAGTGTGATCAAGCCAATTGTGAGCGAAGCGGGAAGGCAACAGAAAACATGCTAACTAGTGTGATCATACCAGTTGTGAGCGAAGCGGGAAGGCAACAGAAAACATACTAACCAGTGTGATCAAGCCAATTGTGAGTGAAGCGGGAAGGCAACAGAAAACATACTAACCAGTGTGATCAAGCCAATTGTGAGCGAAGCGGGAAGGCAACAGAAAACATACTAACCAGTGTGATCAAGCCAATTGTGAGTGAAGCGGGAAGGCAACAGAAAACATACTAACCAGTGTGATCAAGCCAATTGTAAGCGAAGCGGGAAGGCAACAGAAAACATACTAACTAGTGTGATCAAGCCAATTGTGAGCGAAGCGGGAAGGCAACAGAAAAAATACTAACTAGTGTGATCAAGCCAGTTGTGAGCAAAGCGGGAAGGCAACAGAAAACATACTAACTAGTGTGATCAAGCCAATTGTGAGCGAAGCGGGAAGGCAACAGAAAACACGCTAACTAGTGTGATCAAGCCAATTGTGAGCGAAGCGGGAAGGCAACAGAAAACATACTAACTAGTGTGATCAATCCAATTGTGAGCGAAGCGGGAAGGCAACAGAAAACACGCTAACTAGTGTGATCAAGCCAATTGTGAGCGAAGCGGGAAGGCAACAGAAAACATGCCGCGCTGAAGTCGGATATGTTTGGCAGAAATGCGCAAATAACAACTTGGCGTAAACTACAAAACAAGGCCACAACAGTTTGTTTTCATCTCAAAGTAGCAGTTTTGTTGTAATCTAATCTTTGAATTGTTGCTTCATTTATGAATGAGGATGTCCTGAGCCTAGTACATTCCACACATTCGAAAAATTAATCATTATGGAAGTGGTTTCAATTTGTGACATTAAATACACAACTAAACATTTTTTAGCTACAGTAAATATTTGTGTATTTATGATATTCTGTTAGTTTATGCTTGTAACAAAAAATATAGACAAATCCGAGAGTTTCGGGATATGCAATATTACCATTTTTAAATACAGACATTTTTACATTTTAAGACTCAGCTTTTTATTAATCCCAGTGGATGTCAAATTATAGAAGCGTGTGTATTTTATCTTCTGAAAAAAAACACACAAATAAGCAAACCAACTAAAGTATCGCTGATAAATAATTGTTATCTACGTCCAGCGAACGTTTATTTTGAGGGGGAACGGTAAAAAATATAATTGTTGTTGAACGCCGGAAAGAAAGAAATGGTAGGAATAAAATGTCACAGAGGTTGAAATCATGTTTGGAAGATCTACTGTATTTGGCACCAATTACCAGTAATAGAACAAAAACTACACAAGAATGCAGTGACAATGAACTTAATATCATTAAAGAAGAAATCGAAGAAGTCATAAAACATGCACCAAGAAATAAAGCTCCAGATATAGACATTACACAATTACAAATAATAGCAGCTACATGACAACACGAAGTTACTTGGATACACAATATTCAACGCGACAAGACAGTTGTAAATTGAAATAAATACTTGATACCACACTAATGTAAAGAAGATTAAACTTGAAATTGTTGATCTTAACAGTAAAGTTATTAAGGCTTAACCGTAAACAAACCGACGGAAGGCAACAGAAAACCACCGTCGTAATTTCTTTGTACAATCATGAATCACCACAAAAATAGAAATTATGTAGAGCCAGTCTTAACATATGGATGCGAATCATGGACCATAGGACAACAGACAAGAAAATCACTGCAGTCTGTAGAAATGTGGTTTTACAGAAGAATGTTGAGAGTACCATGGACAGCTAAGAAGAGTAATGAAGATGTTCTGAGAGAGGTCAAAGCAAAAAGAGAGCTAATTTCCAACATTAGGAAGAAACAATCGTCATTTTTTGGCCATGTAATAAGAAGAGAACAGCTGGAATATATTGTAACAACTGGAAAAATTGAGGGACGAAGAGATAGAGGGAAGCAAAGAGAAAAAATACCAGATAGATTAAGAGAATGGCTTGGCAGAAGGTCAACAACAGAAATGATAAATAGCTGCCGAGATCGAAAGTTGTGGAGAGACATGATCACCTACGCCAGAAGGCCCGGTACTTGATGATGATATTAAGGCTTGAATTTGATGCTGCTTGTAAAAGGATTTTATTCTCTTCAATCTTTTTTTTTAGATGGTGTCATATGGTACTTTATATAAGGTGTATGTCTCTCGTACTTTATATAAGGTGTATGTCTCTCGTACTTTATATAAGGTGTATGTCTCTCGTACTTTATATAAGGTGTATGTCTCTCGTACTTTATTTCTCGCACTTCATATTGCCCATCTCATTATTTAACACATTCTTGTTAAGCGAAAAACACCCGAGAGGTTCAATAGTATCCAAAACATGTTTATTAATGTGCCATTTTACATCGTTGACGTTACATGAACACAATAGTTACAATGTAATAATTCTAGGGTCAATACATTACTGTTAATGCTAGGCTAAAGTCAGTAACAATACTACCTGGTGGTCCGGATGACCGATGGAATCAAATACTTTTGAAACTGTTTAACACATCACAGATTACACTTTCTAGCTATCGTGCTAATATGTATGCACAAGTCATGTTGTGGACTAACTACATCTGCTAAAAAATATAACTAACTACATCTGATAATCTACTAATTTGTATCTAACATTTGTCTTGTTCTAATGGCCTATTTATCTGCACTAGTAATAGCAACCTTTCTAACTACTTTGCTCTGTCTCCTGTGTGTTCTGTATCTAATGGTGTCTGCCTGGATCTCCCTGTCTGATGGTCTCTGAGTGTCTTTTTATATACAGGCCATCTTTTTCACCCATCTACTGTCAAATATTTTAATATTTCTTTTCTTTACACCCACACCTTCCTGTGGGCACGACTGGCTGACTTCGCTTCCGTGTCTGTCTCCCCCTCTCCCCCCCCCTTTTTTTTTACACTGTCTGGTCTGATAACCTTGGCCTATTTTGCTGTGAACTTAATCACCAGTCCAGTGCAACCTTTAATTTTCTCATTCATTACCACACAACAGAAAGCTCCAATAGACTAGAAACAATAGACTTAAATAAGGCAAAAATTGTCAGTAAAAGAAAGTACAACAAATACATAGGGATCTATATTAGTCATGTACCTTTTAAGCCATGTAGAAAAATTGTAAACCAAAATTATAAAGAAAAGATTGAGGATATTTTAGAAATACAGTTTGATGACTAACATGGACGAGTAACATCAAAATATGGACAGGTCAGCCTATGACAGCCTGCATCACCAAAGCAAGAGACAGAGCAGAATGACGCTCCATGGTAGCCAGCCTTTGATGCGGAGTTAGCACTCAATGACGATGATGAGTTTAGTGACTTTTAGATGAACTTCAGGAGACGCAAAGGTTGTACTAAGGCACAGTTCACTTTACGAATACGTGCAGAAAAGAAATCAAACCTTAATACAAATATGTACGTAGTTTTCATAGACCAAGAACAAACATTCATTCAAATCAACAAAGAACAATTATGAGAGGTACTAACAATATACGGGGAAAGTCAACATTCAATGGACGTTATAAAAGTCTCTGTATCAACAGCAGTTGCACAGTTAGAACAGCAGCGGGTTGCACTGATCACTTTAAAACAAGAACCAGTCACTTACTTATACATGAAACAATAGAAGATCGATACTTATACATTTTAATACAGACACCTAGTGTACCTTTCGATTAATTCGACAGGCCAAGATGACCTCATAGTCAAATCGGGTTCAGGACTAGCGGCATTTTTGTTGCAGCGTGGTTTAAAATGATTATTTCTGAGTTGAATTTTCGTTTGTGGAGACAGTCTTTAGGCCAGTCTAATTCACTTAACCACAAAATCAACATGGTTTTGGTGCTCGCGGTTTGAGATAGTGCCTCAGACCACTGGCCGTGGAGTTCACAGGAACAGTACCAGATCCTGACTTTGCCCTGGGATGAGATGTATGAACTGTTTGTTGTCGACTGCATATTTCCCACCAGCTGGACTACAGTCGGATCAAGTGTCCCACAAAAGTGGAGGCCTGACTTAATTTGTTGGGACTACGAATACTGTTGTGCATACTCACAGATCACGAAGTCTACGCGGATTTTACGCGGGCGCATGGAGATTATGCTGTTCGTGACAGCGCGGCGACCCGGTAGTATATGTTACGAGCTGTGCACAATGTGTACAGAGTGCAGCACGTTAAATAGAATAGTGTGAACGTAAAGGCGCGCCATGTTCACAGAACCCGTTGTGACGAGAGTACAATGGAACTGTATCAATGATTGCGATGGACACTTTGTTGGGTGCTGGAACTGGGGCTGAGCAGATACGGGGATGCACTACCTTAAACAAAGTCATTCCGTTCTAGAGACTAAAGGCTAAAGTCCCAGTACAGCATGAAAATCAACATCAACAAAACAAAAGTAATGAGCATTGCAAAATAAAAACAAATATCAATTTAACAGCACACAATTAAAGCCATTTAAAGACAAGGTGGAGAAATTCATATGCCTATAAAGTTTAGAGATATACAACAGCACACAAACAGCTCAAATAGACGCAAGATGTAACCAAATTTGTCATATTATAGGACAAATGTCACCACTATAGTCTACCATGGAAAAAAATCCGAGAGACAAAACTAATACTGCAACACAATCTCCATTTCAACGTTTTGTTACCAATACTAGATCTGGACAATAAACTTGAGAACAATCAATAGAATGATCAGCACCGAAATGAGACATGTTAGATAGAGAGAAGCCACATTGTAATGTCGTTTAAAAGCAGTAAACGGAATTTATGAAGGAAATATTTATAAATGGAAGTGGAAAGGAATTTTAGATCGGCCACATAAGTATCATCATCATCATCAAGTACCGAGTCTTCTAACGTAGGTGATGTCTCACCACAACTTTCGATCACCGCAGTTATTTATAAATTTTGTTGTTGACCTTCTGCCACGCTATTCTCTTAAGCTGTCTGGTATCTTTTCTCTTTGCTTCCCTCTATCTTTCCCAGTTGTTACAATATATATCCCAGCTGTTCCCTTCTGATTACATGGCCAAAAAATGATGATTAAGTACAATAAGTATAGAGTAAAGTATATTCTTAAGTATAAGTATAAGTATAGAATAAAGTATATTCTAAAGTGTATTCTTGAGTATAGAGTGTAGAGTAATAAGTATAGCGTATAAGTTTCTAGAAAAAAAACAAATAAGATGTTCTTTGGAGAGAGTATCTGGCAAGTTTTTGTTCGGTGTCCCATGGGAAGTTAAAAAGCTCACCCTGAATGGAGATGTTCTGTTAGCAACCTACGCACGCAAATCAATACACGCATTTTGTTGACGATTTTAACAATCATATTGTGATATGATGGGGTTGGACAAATCTGTTGAAGTTTGAAAATACGGACCGTTATCACGTACTGGACAAGTCTGTAGAGTTTTCTTTTGGAGTTTGAGAATAAGGACCGTCAGTTGTCACGTGGTAGAGAAATCTGAGTTAACTTTTTTTTTAAAATTAAATGTTTTTTCCCCTAACTTTTAGATCACGCGTCCAGCTACCCTGAACAGGATTTACTACTTTATAGAAGTGACGTTCTCCTCTTTATTACCATTAAGTTGTTGTATTTATGCTACTTGGTTGTATTTAGCAACATTTGAATGTTAGTTGCTTGTAGGCCACATATATCATAAAGAGTCAATCGCATCAGGTCTCTTGATCTTGCTTGAGTACATGAAAATGTGAAGATAACCTAAAGTCGGTTCACAAATTGTTGCCCAAACGCACCATCAATTGTCTCGCAAACTATGTGGTGTAGTACTTCGAATTTTTGCACACCGGCTTAAATTTTCATCGACTTTAAGAATTTGTAGACACTAAGTCCCAAAGCAAAGTGGATTTTGTAAATATGTGTATTTCTTACATAAATTGTGTACCAAAATATATAGTGTGCAAGAAACATTACAGTTTACAGTATTACAAATTATACATTACAATGTCATAGTGATTAGATTAGAAGGCATATCCACATTGCACAGAGAAGGACGCAAATTTTCTATTTCACAAAAGATTTTACTTCATCAAAACTGGGTATGTTGTTCATTGTGTACTTTTACCATAAACAATTCCTGTGATGTTTTCTACAAATTTTGGAGAGCGCTGGTTTCTGCATGAAGGATATCTGTATAGATGGGAGTGTCATATAAAGATATTTGCGTGCGACCTACTTTGTTGTGTGACGAATGACGAAGAATGTGACGAATCTAGGAGGTTTACAACAGTTATCCCCTGGAAAAAATGCAAACCATCTCTCTGCTGCCAGCATGTGCTATTATAATGCGCTATCCTTTGCTGTGTGGTATTTTTCTTTTACTTTCTCTGTCACGTTATTGCCATTCTTTCTCAAAGGTATAACGTCCATTAACCCACGTTTTTATCTAAATTTACGATATCGTAGCCTTCCAACCTTCTGTATTAGATCTGTCTTTGGTACTTACTCCGACACAACACTCAATCCGGGCTCTAAAAAAAAAAAAATTAGTGTCGCTTGCATATTTACGAAAAGTTGAACCAACGATTCTGACAATTTTCCACAGAGTAGTTTTTGAAAGTCTAATATTACATTCGGATTGTAACTTAACTTTGATGAGAGTAGCACGTTAATTTGTCGGAACCACTTTCAAATGTCAAGGGGTAGGGTTCGATCCCAACCGACGGCTTCCGGGTTCACCCAGCCTTAAATGGGTACCGGATTTTTTTTGGGAAAGTAAAGCAGTACGGGCGTAATACCGACCACATTACCCCAAAAAATCATGTCCTCAAGGTCTGTAAAATATAGAGTCACTAACACCATATTTCCCTATACGCCACTTGGTGTGACGGGGTACTTTACTTTCTTTTTTACTTTCAAATGTCTAATAACAATTCTGTCAAAATCATCCGATTTTCTTTCTCTTCCTTGATCAACGATAGCTTTTTAGACTCAAAGTCCTGTCTTATCCATTGGATATTAGGTTTTCTATCTGCACCATGCGTGTGCTCTATCTCTTCTCTGGCTCTAGGAGGTTGTAAAGTAATTAACTCCTCTTAACTTTATTGCAATATTAAACTTACTTATTGCATCATAATGAATTTACACTTTAAATTAATTTTGATTTAGAAAATTGAGGCAGCTCACTATTTTAGTACTTTGGAAAAATATTCTGCTTTGTGATATGCTAGTACTAGAGTATTCAGGTCTGAGCGTGCTCAAGATGGTTTGGTAATGTCACTTGACAAGCTCAACCCGAGAAACCCAGAAACCCGTGGCTTTGATTTTTTTCATAACTGTTTTTTTTTTTTACTGAAAATTTAAAATTGTGTACTTTATTGAACGGGGGAGGGGTTTAACTATAAAACATTAAAATGTCTGTCCTTAAAGCCTCATGTGGTTTTTACACAAGCTATATATGCAAAATAAGACTCCTCCTTTCATCTGTCTTCAGGAAAGCATTCTCATTTTTACTTACAATTTTCTGCTCTTTTTTTGGCCATTCATGTCTTACCTGCCTCATAGATAATATCGTTTGACCAGCTGGAACTTTGGCCCTGGCCACTCTTTGTCTTTTCTAGCTTGCTTATAACAATAGCTAATTCTTTCACTCTGGCGGTCTTTCTTCAATGATAAACATTGTCATGTCGTAACGAAGCTAAGTATTCGTGTTTTTTGTCTCTTATCGCTCTCTTGTTTCTAACGAAGGCCTTGGCCGAAAAAGTTAGTCTTACGTCTCTATAATTTTAACTGCTTAATATTTTATGTTTATTTATAATGTATTATACAGCTTTTCTCGCGGCCCAGCACGATATTGTATGTGTGCTATCTCCATATATAAGCATAATCCTGCACTATACGCGTTCACAAATATGTGCCGTTGTTTAAAAATGTATATCTCAACGTCCATGACTTAATAAATGCCGAAAATGCTTATTTATATCATCGTCAACCCTATGTCACATTTTCCCCTCCTGTCAGGTAATTATGAAAATAATTGTTCTTCGAGACATGGAAATATATAATAGCCCACGCTCGGTTACAATTTATGAGTTTTACAGACCATATTTAAAGGCGCTGAAAATGCACCTTCGTTATGTGCAATTTCCTTCAATATCTTCCTTTTAAAAGAACTTGAAATGCACATCCTGAACCACGTGGTGGTTGCTACCACAATATGGTCTGTAAAACTCATAAATAGTAACCAAGCGAGGATTACGATATATTTCGATATCTCGAAGAAGAAATTATCTTTCCTAATTACCTGACAGAAGGGACACAATTGTGACAGGGTTAACAATGATATAAATATAAAAATGTATTTTCAACGATTTTTTTACTTTACCAATGAGAAGGTATACATTTTTAAATAACAGCAAACATTTGTGAACGTACTAAAGGCCACTATTATAATGGATGCAACAAAAATACTGTATTAAGGTCGGGGAAAATCTAAGGGTGCATGCAAAATTTCATAGAAATGCACAAAATAATTTTAGAGAAAATTGATTTTGTGTTTGGGCAATAATTTCTGAAAGGACTATAATTTCCAAGGTAACTAGCTGATGACTATGCAATGGACAAGATAGACATACTGACGTCACTGTAATGTTAGTCAGACGAAGGCAAGCCACTTGATGAAAGGTGATTTGGTAACTACATACATTTGGAGACTGTGATTACGTAAGAAAAAGCAAATGAAGAACGGATGGGAGATGTGTTTAACCAGTTAGCTACTGAAACATGTTCTACGTTTGTTGGAGCGTATTGCAGCGAATCGCTCATCCTGAAAGTGTGAACTTTATTGAACGAGGAAGGGGTTTCTGTTTCTTGCCATTTGTTTAAGATCATTCCATGTCTTTCCCATCATCTTCATCTCTGCTTCCATCTGTCTTCCCCAAGAATTCCTTGGTCTTCCTTTTTGTCTTTTTAAAAGGTGAGTCGGGAATCCGGAACTCTTACGGCTTTCTCCGGATTGAAGCTTCCTCGGCTTATTTGTTTACAGTAAGGGATAGCCAGTCCCATGACCAACTCTCCTTAGTCGCCTCTTACATACATGCCTGGTAAGAACAGTGCCACTATTGTTTACTTCCCTTTCGGGCCTCGGTAACGCACAGACGATATAGATTACTATCTATTGCTTTTCTGTTGGGCTCTACTGCTATTATGCTTTCTAGTGTTTCAAATAATTCATCAATCCATCTTTTCCGTTGTCAGTTCTTGGGTCTGGTGTTCTCTTAATGTTTATTGAAACTTGCTGTGTTGTGTTTTGATCTCTGCGGCTTAACACATGACCATAACGTTTTATCTAATGTTTGAGGGAAAGAAATAAATGATGTCACAGATAAACGCGCACACCGAATGTCAAATACCAGGGCTACATTATCGTAAGACATCAGAAAAGTCAGGATATCTGTGTTCTCACTGCATGCAGATACTTCATTTTTGGTTTTCTACTGGTTTCATCACTCTCTTCTTTTTTTTTTTTTACCGTGACAGGGAGTGCTAACAATAGGTTTCACCGAAATCGATGATCATCATCACCATCCACGCAAACACACACACACACACTCTCATCACTAAGAATCATCACCAAAATACTGAAATCATCTACACACATATTCTTTATCAACTGTTGTAAGTAGATTGAAAGAGAACCGATCATCACAAAACATTTATGGTATCCTTTTCTTTCTCTCCTCCTTATTTGTCTTTTTTTTCAAATTGTCACAGCATGTTCCATTTGTTTCCATCTTATTTCACGCCAACAAGTAATGACTTGTCTTACCTCTGATGAACTTTTTGTTGGCTATACCTGCTGTTAGAATATCCTTGATATCCTCTTTACCTATTAATGAGAGTAAAGGCATACAAATGCAAAGTAACTGTAAAGCTCATGATAAGAATTAAAAGAAAAAAAGGGGGAAAAGGTATGGTTCAGCTTTATGTGAGGGACTTTTAGTGGTATAGTCGCCCACCTCCACATATTTTCAGCACCCTTAATAAATGTTTACTTGTCCGCTCTTGGTGTTCGTCGTCGTGGGATTAGTTCAGTTGATAGTCGACCACGTTTTCGGGCAATTATGCTCAGGGAATTCAGTTGCATCTACACTGAAGCACATTAATAACGTACCACTTTACAGATCCAGAAACAGAGTGGCAAATGTAAATATAAGGGTGGGAATAGATTTTCCACGTGTTTGTCATGAGATAGAGAGCTAATGGATGCTGGGATGGAGAGTGCACGATTCAACCCACGGGTTTTTGTACAGACTATATGAGAACAATAAAAGTTACACGTGTAACACGATTCTCAATAGCTATGACACTAAACATGTGTACAAGTTGTGACTGTACACTCGGTATAAAAGGGCCGTTGAGATAAAACACCAAGTTCATGTGAATGAAATGTTACGGCTACCTGAAAACGATCGCTACAGAGCCATCAAATTGTGGAGACCGGAATGAGCTCTGGGCCATTGCCAGAAGGATGAACTGCCACCACAGCACTATTGTACGTCTGAATGAACGTTTCTGGACCACTGGCGTACCCGTGATAGACTTCAGTGTGGACAACGAGTTAATACCCCTGCGTAAGATCGTCTTATTGTGGTGAGTCACATATTAAATCGTTCTATCCCGACAAGTCAAACAGCAAAAACAATAGTTAGTAGAGGAGGGCAAGTCTCTCGATTGACAATCATACGACTACTCCAAGACAGAGGCCTTATTACAAGACACCCTTATGTTGGGCCAAACTTAACGCACAGGCATCTTTAGTACCGCCTGCAATGGGCAGAACAACATGTCAGATGGACCCGACTACAATAAAACGCAGTGTCCTATTCACAGACGAGAGCATGTTCAACATCTCCTTTGCTGATGGGCGTATACAGATTTGGCGACAGTGGAGAGTAAACACGTATATTTACATCTGGCACTGTTCCTGGATCTGTAAAGTGGTGCGTCATTAATGTGCTTCTATATTTGTTCTCCCTCCTTCTCAAATAGACTAGCATATTATCGCTTTTCAGTCTCATTTCCTTGTGTCTGTGTACATATGTATTTGTGTTGTGTCCGTTGTTCAAGCTGAAGGTGTACAAAAGCGTCTTGATTTTATGTTGTCCCTCATCCAAGTAAAGCAGTAACTATACCCTTTCTTTCCATTTTTTCTTTTCATTCTTAACTCTTCATTGGTTATTGGTTATTGGTTATGGAAGGCCTCGGTATCACAGCAAACGAATTAAAATCCATAATTGCTCAACCGCCCGTGCCAGCGGAATCATCCGAAATACTAACTCATCTCCCAAACAAAGAAAGGTAACTGTAGTCCCCATCGTAGCAGTCTCAGCACACGCCAAAAGACATAAGGCGAAACCGCGCAGAAAGTGAACACAGCCAACTGTTCCCTGTCATACGATATCATCATTCATCGTAAACAAGCGGTATACCGAAGCAGGATCAAAACGGATGAGACACACATCTCACGGTGTGCACAGAGCACTTAACTCAGTAGCTCCTGCAACAAGCCGGACTTGGAATATGAGGAAACTGCAAGAAGGAACACTTTTCAGACATAGCCTTCAATGGTTCCTGCCGCCTATCCACCATATACCATGGGAGTTCACGTCCTCCCGAAAATGATGATCGTCATAGCACTTGATGATGTTAGGCCGTCATTGATGACTCCAATTCCAAACATATAGACACACAGTGGTGGTAAGTTATCATTTCAAATCCAACAGAAGCCACATGACCTGTAGTTAGTAAAACCACAGAGAGAATATGATTTTGTGACCTTCACTGATTCACTCTTAGATATGAATGTGTAGTTTACACAAGAGGAGAAGTTTTCAACTACAGTGATCCCATTTAAGGCAATTCTGGGATAGCAAGGCAAGTCTCCTTTATAGCAGCAGAACTTGATGTTCTTCGCTCCTTTCTTGTAGCTGCCGCCACACGATTCTGATGTCTCATTAACTTGGACATCATTCAAGAACAATGTCAGATTAACATTCCATAGATATGGCTCTGCTGATGAAATGCTTAGTGCAACAGTTGTATCAATCACACTGGAGGCTCCTGGTCTGTGGTCATTAATATCACAGACGGCATATGATGTTGTTATATTCAGTATTTCTTTCTGGGGTGTAAATATGTGGCACACACATGGAGAGTGGTTTGTGGTCACAGTAATCCCATTAAAGGCAATTCTAGGGTAGCATGGCATAGCTGTTTCAGAACAGCACAATCCTATGATGTTTTCTGTGTTCGCTATAAAGCTGTTGCTGCTACACAATCCTGACCAATTATAGGTGTGGACATTATTCACTTGCAATGACAAAAACGCTTTGTTTACATCATAAACCTCTGGAAGCGAATCATTTATGGGACTAATAGTACAATTTATTCTTCCATCGGGGATATCTTCATTGAGTCCCCAAAAAAAGGTCTTTGGTTAAAAAGCACATATGCTTTTGAGTTAAACACACAATGAGCCCACTTCATAGATTCAAAATGATCCTTGCCAATGCCATCCGTTTGCACAAGTTAGGTTCTTAGCTACCAACGCCTGAAACGAAGCCATCGAATTAACGACTTTATCTACAGCGAAGGTTAACGAACTGTGAACAAACATTTATGTTCAAACCCTTGAAAACATTTTCAAAAATCTGCCAACACGCAGCAATAACATATATTGTGTTACTCTTCATGGTATTCTCAACATGTTTTTAATAAAAGCAATAATTTCTTTAACCTCCTAAGGTTTTCGTTTCCCTGGCTTGATGATATGGAAGTCTCTTCCAAATGTCAGGCTGAAGACTTACTTCTTACTTTTATTGACAAACATTGAGCGAATTCGTTTCCATTCATTAGAACGTTGCTTTTCCTAGAGCTGTCCATACCTCGAACTAGTTATGTCACGATCACACCAAACGTTATGTCACGCTCACACGAAACGTTATGTCATGCTCACACCAAATGTTATGTCACGCTCACACCAAACGTTATGTCACGCTCACACGAAATGTTATGTCACGCTCACACCAAATGTTATGTCACGCTCACACCAAACGTTATGTCACGCTCACACCAAACGTTATGTCACGCTCACACCAAATGTTATGTCACGCTCACACCAAACGTTATGTCACGCTCACACAAAATGTTATGTCACGCTCACACCAAACGTTATGTCACTCTTACATAAAACGTTATGTCACGCTCACACCAAAAGGTATGTCACGCTCACACCAAACGTTATGTCACGCTCACACCAAACGTTATGTCATGCTCACATTAAACGTTATGTCACTCTCACACCAAACGTTATGTCACGCTCACACCAAAGGTTTTGTCATACTCACAGAGAACGTTATGTCACTCTCACACCAAACGTTATGTCACGCTCACACCATACGTTATGTCACTCTCACACCAAACGTTGTGTCACGCTCACACCAAACGTTATGTCACGCTTACACTAAACGTTATGTCGCGCTCACACCAAACGTTATGTCACGCTCACACTAAACGTTATGTCACGCTCACACCAAACGTTATGTCACGCTCACGCCAAACGTTATGTCACGCTCACACCAAATGTTATGTCACGCTCACACCAAACGTTATGTCACGCTCACACCAAATGTTATGTCACGCTCACACCAAATGTTATGTCACGCTCACACCAAACGTTATGTCACGCTCACACAAAATGTTATGTCACGCTCACACCAAAAGTTATGTCACTCTTACATAAAACGTTATGTCACGCTCACACCAAAAGTTATGCCACGCTCACACCAAACGTTATGTCACGCTCACACCAAACGTTATGTCATGCTCACATTAAACGTTATGTCACGCTCACACCAAAGGTTTTGTCATACTCACAGAAAACGTTATGTCACTCTCACACCAAACGTTATGTCACGCTCACACCATACGTTATGTCACTCTCACACCAAACGTTGTGTCACGCTCACACCAAACGTTATGTCACGCTTACACTAAACGTTATGTCATGCTCACACCAAACGTTATGTCACGCTCACACCAAACGTTATGTCATGCTCACATTAAACGTTATGTTACGCTCACACCAAAGGTTTTGTCATACTCACAGAAAACGTTATGTCACTCTCACACCAAACGTTATGTCACGCTCACACGATACGTTATGTCACTCTCACACCAAACGTTGTGTCACGCTCACACTAAACGTTATGTCACGCTTACACTAAACGGTATGTCACGCTCACACAAAACGGTATGTCACGCTCACACAAACGTTATGTCACGCTCACACAAAACGGTATGTCACGCTCACAACCAACGTTATGTCACGCTCACACCAAACGTTGTGTCACGCTCAGACCAAACGTTATGTCGCTCTCACATCAAGCGTTATGTCATGCTCACACTAAACGTTATGTCACGCTTACACTAAACGTTATGTCACGCTTACACTAAACGTTATGTCACGCTCACACAAAACGGTATGTCACGCTCACAACTAACGTTATGTCACGCTCACACAAAACGGTATGTCACGCTCACAACAAACGTTATGTCTCTTTCACACCAAACCTTGTGTCACGCTCACACCAAACCTTGTGTCACGCTCACACCAAACCTTGTGTCACGCTCACACCAAACCTTGTGTCACGCTCACACCAAACCTTGTGTCACGCTCACACCAAACCTTGTGTCACGCTCACACCAAACCTTGTTTCACGCTCACACCAAACGTTGTGTCACGCTCACACCAAACCTTGTGTCACGCTCACATCAAACCTTGTGTCACGCTCACATCAAACCTTGTGTCACGCTCACACCAAACCTTGTGTCACGCTCACACCAAACCTTGTGTCACGCTCACACCAAACCATCCATTTGTGTTGAACATTTGCTAAGATTATTCCACAGCCTCAGACGTGACTGTGGCTAGGTCGAGTTAAAACAAACTTGTTTGGACCAAGAATGAAACCTAGCAATTACTACCTGATCGAAAAGCGCATTCCTTGGTAGGAGATACGAAGTATCTGATTCACTTGAAATCGATGTTTTGTTTTTTTTTGGAGTTGATTGGGGAGAGGAGCAGAGAAGGAGGGTTATGAAGGGTTAAAAAGAATAGCTTTTGTTGTATTTGAAATGAGTTTCTCCTTTTGTTGTATTTGAAATGAGTTTCTTCTTTTGTTGTATTTGAAATTATCTTCTTCTTTTGCTGTATTTGAAATGAGCTTCTTCTTTTGTTGTATTTGAGATGAGCTTCTTCTTTTGTTGTATTTGAGATGAGTTTCTTCTTCTTAGTATTCACTCGTTAAGCAGTCGTTGATTGTCGCCATTTTACGACAGATCGATATCTTCACTTTTTAGACCCAACACATCCCACTTGTGCACTAGAATGTTTTACTTAGTGTTTTTCCGTAAGTAGCGGGGATTTGGGGCACACCCCTTTAGATTTTGTACTGCTTGGCAAACGTTCTTTAACATGCGCACACGAGACCTCCTGTTATCCGAAAGGGCTAGACATTGGATCTCACTCTGAGACAGGGAAGGAGTAAAGTCAAGAGGATTCGAACCCTGGTCCTTACTGTCCAGAGGTCGACGACTTACCTCTAGACTCCTGGCCACCGATTTACCTGAGTCACTTCAACATAATTTTTATTTCGAAAAGGAGGGGAGGGGGAGGGAAAATATGATAGCTTTTTATTGTATTTAAAAAGAGTTTCAAAATCTTTCAATGTATTTTTAAATTCTATATATCTATCTATCTATCTATCTATCTATAGTTCTTTCGAGCCGAAGACGGCACATAGGGCAGAACCACAATCTCAAAAATAGAAAACTTGCGTGCGAAAATGACATATATTGCAGAGATCACTGCTAAAATCTACGGCTCTGTTTCCATAACAATACTTTTTACAATGACAGCTTGTCAAGCCATCGATCAACCTCCTTAGTCGCCTCTTACGACATGCATGAAGGTCACAGTGTTTCCAGGTTTATCGACCACATTGGTGGCTATCACAAAGCTATCATGTTCATATCTTGTATATCCACTTCCTCTGTCACCTTCCTAGATCTTATCGTTTCTCTGGGTACTTCTGGCCTCCATACCTCGGTTTTCTATAAACCCACAGACGCCCATTGTTTTCTTCTCTACACTTCATCCCATTCACCTTCTTGTCGTGATTCTATTCCGTTCTCTCAGTTATTGCGTCTTCGTCGCATCTGCCAGGATGACAAAGATTTCCTCCTACAGGCTCACCTCATGTTAGGTTTCTTCAGCCGCCGGCTTTATCCAGACTCGATCCTCCAGTCTGCCCTCAAGCGGGTCCTCCTTATCTCCCGTCCCGAGGCACTCACTCCTTCCAACCGCCCCCTTTCTGAGAGAACTATACTCACCCTCACATATCATCCTCACAACTTAGCTGCTGTGAGGATACTCAACCGCTACCGTTCCATTCTCCTCTCTGATCCCACTACCCGTCTACTTTTTAGTGATCCCCGATGATCGCTTTTAAGCGCGACAGGAATCTGAGAGATATTTTGGTTAGGAGCCATCTCCCTCGCTCCCACCCTCAACACTTCGGTACGGCCCCTTGTGGTCGTAACTGTATCACCTGTGCCTATGTGCTCCCTGCTGACTCGGTCTTGTTCCCTAATGGACGGTTCGAGATCAAGCATAGCTTCACATGTGTGTCCCGCAACATCATTTATGCCATCATATACCAACGATGCCACATGACCTATATTGGTGAGTCTGGGAGAAGATTAGCGGAAAGATTTTGTGAACATCTACGTGATGTCCAACAGAATACTGGTACTCCGGTGTCTTCCCACTTCAACTCCCCTGATGACAAGGGCAAAGACGACATCCGTGTCACTGGTATTGTCCTTTGCCACTCTGGCGACCGCAGCCGCTATACTTTGGAAAATCGCCTCATAGTCCAGTATGGTTCACTGACCCCAAGAGGTATGAATGTATCACACTCATACACATAGTTTCCTTTTGGTTGCTCCTTTCCTTTTGCATAGCCTTCTCTACTGCACATATTTGGGTTCTTTGGTCTACTTACTATGCCATGCTATTTATAGTTCTTCTCCTCTAGTCCCTTATGAGACACTTCGGTGTTCTCCTCTATACCTTTTTTCTGTGCTCCTTACCCCTCATTGTTTGTATTGTACCCCACTCTCAGACATCTCACTCTTACCCTCTTTGAACACCTGTTAGTCTACGATTCTATTCTTTCTCCTTTGTGTTTGCACACTGACCCCTGTGTGAACTCCTCTGGTTCTGTGTGCATTTGCGCACATTTTTGCACGTTTCTCTACGTTCACGACAGCCGCACTTGGTTGCTATTTCCTTTTGTTTTGACAGGATAGATAATTTGTTTTCTTTAACACATTTCGATTGTTTTTGTTTTGGTTGTTTCGTTATTAGTTTTGTGTGTGTGTAATTTTTTTGTTTGTTCCTGATGAAGGCCTATTGGGCTGAAACGTCGTTTAGTCTGTGTCGTTCACTCATCACGTAAAGCTTCTTACATACCATTTTTTTATTTTTTTATTTTTCCTCACATTCAGCTTTACTGCAGCTTCGCATTTTTATGCCTTAACCATTCACAGTGTTTCATTTTTTAATTGCTCAATTGTAAATCAATTGCATTTTATTGTTCATTTACCACTGTGCAATCCCACAGCATTTGAACGCATTTGAAAATAAATGTCTAAGGAAAACACTTGGTTTAGCGTGGAACGAATTCAAAACAAATGAGGAAATTGGAGAAATAGTAAATAAACCACCAATATCTTCAGTAATCAAGAAAAGACGCTACACATGTGATGAGACAAGAGAATAAACGAACAGCAAAGCAAGCCTCAAGTGGAAAACAACAGGTAGGAAGAAAAGAGGCCCACCCAGAGAAACACTGAGACGAACATTGATCGGAGAAGCAAAGGCATCAGGAATCGGCTCCCTCAATGAGATCGATTTGCTTGCACAGATCAGAGACAAATGTCAAGATTCGATAAAAGATCTTTGCAAGGATTGAGACTGCTGGAAAGAAAATTTCGAAACAGGGAAAGAGTGTCTGAGTCAATGTCCTATGGGCCGACTACGGTTCGAAAGGTCGATTGATAGAATCCCACAGCAAATTGAGAAATGTTTCTTTGTGCGTTGCAAGTTTAGTGATCGTCTTTGTTGCTCGTTATTGTGGTTTAATGCACAATGTCAGGAGTTGCTCTAAAGAAGTACCGTTTTCTTTTGATATTTGTGTTTGTAGTAAATTGTGTTACTGCTGATGTAGACGGCTACTGAATCCGCTTTATCTGTCACCTTTATCGATGTCTTTATTGCAAATTGCTGAAGGTTGCAGATTGATAGAGCTTTTATTTTGGGGTGCATGATGTGATCTGTTTGTTATAAATGAAGTTTACAACCCTCTCTTGTGTCTTTTCCCGTTCTTACACACATTATGAATACGTACATGCACGCATATGTAAATACATATGTACAGACATGCAAACAAACATATATGGATTCAAACATACATACGGATACATGCACACATACATTCATAATGCACACACGATTCACACATACATACACACATAAATACATATATGCATACGTAGATTTACATGCTTGCACACATGTGTATATGAATTCAAACATATATACAGATAGATATATACACACATTCATAATGCACACATGCATTCACACATACACACATAAATACATACATGCATACATACATACGTACATGTATGCATACACATATATATTCATACACAAATACCTTCATTCGTTCATACATATATACACATATATATGTATAAACATACAAACATTCATGTACATATGTTTTTTTTCTTTTTTTCTTTCCTAATTTGCCTTTCGTGGTCGAGGGGAGATATGGTTCGTGGTTTCTTGCTCTTCTATTGGCCTCTTCTGACCTCCAATTGTTATTCTGTTTAACCACCTTTTTTCTCTTGGTCTGTTTGTTGATGCCTCGTTATGTTATAGTTAGTTCTTTGTGTCTTACCGCATGCCAGAACTACTTAATCAAACTGTTGTCGCTTTATGTATTTAGTAGCCGATTCCGTTCATAATATTTTCGTAGTTCTTCGTTTATGATCTTACCTCTCAGGCTGTTTCCTGTCATGTGTCTGACCCATTTAATTTCTGTGGTGGTTATTTTTTAAATAGTTCTTGAGTCTAAGGTCCATGTCTGGCACTGGTAGCACAACGTTGGGATAAAGATAGTCTTATAAATAACTTCTTCGCTTCTAACGTTACTTCTTTGTCATGGCACTGGTAGCACAACGTTGGGATAAAGATAGTCTTATAAATAACTTCTTCGCTTCTAACGTTACTTCTTTGTCATGGCACTGGTAGCACAACGTTGGGATAAAGATAGTCTTATAAATAACTTCTTCGCTTCTAACGTTACTTCTTTGTCATGGCACTGGTAGCACAACGTTGGGATAAAGATAGTCTTATAAATAACTTCTTCGCTTCTAACGTTACTTCTTCGTCATACAGTAGTGGTGAGATCTGTACGGTAACTAAACAGGCTTTGTTACATCTTGAGTTTATTTCTGTTGTTTGCATGGTGTTATATGTCTGGGGGCTGCCTAAGTATTTATTTCTTTCACTCCTTTTATGGTATTGCTGTTTATCGTTATGTTAGTGTCTTGTGTTTCTTTTGAAATCATCATTACTTCTGTCTTGTTTATGTAAATTTTTAAATTATGGTGTTTTCCGACTCTGTTAAGTGCGTCTAGGCGTTCTTGCATGTCTTCTATTTTCGTGTGTAACGGTGCTTAGTTGTCTGTGAAAAGGAGCTCGTTGATTTCGTCCATTTCAGATTTGCCAGTTTGTTAATGTAGTCCATGTATGTGATGAATAGCAGGGGGCAGTGTACGCATCCTTGTTTTACTCCTGTTTTGATTTTGAAAGGGTCTGTAAAGTCTGCTGCTGTTCTGACTGTGCTGGTGTTGTCGTGTAGGATTCTGCACAAATTGATCAAAAGTTGGTTTACATCGTAAGTTATAAGTTTGTCCTACAGTTGTTCTCATTCTACGCAATTATGAGCTTTCTCTTGGTCTATGAGTGTTATGATTAGAATTTGATTGTATTCCATTTTTTTTCTGACAGTTGTTTCAAAGAAAATAGCACATCAGTACACTCTCTGTTCCTTCTTAAACCCATTTATGTGTCGTTTATTTGAGGTTCTAAAATTGGTCTTAACCTATTCTCTATTATTTTGACAAACATTTTGCCTGCATAGCTTAGTAAGAGATACCACTGCACTGGTTGCAGTCTCTCTTTCTGCCTTTACTTTTTCATATTAGAATTTATATGCCTTGCTTCCAGTCTTCTGGTACTTCCTATTTTTTCTAAGCTTTATTGAATATTATCGTTAATCATTCTACTCATTTTGTTTGCCAAGCTATATTGAATTGTATCGTTAATAATTCTACTTCTATTGTTGCCAAGCTATATTGAATATTATCATTAATCATTCTACTCCCTTTGTTGCCAAGCTATATTGAATATTATCATTAATCATTCTACTCCCTTTGTTGCCAACCTATATTGAATATTATCATTAATCATTCTACTCCCTTTGTTGCCAAGCTATATTGAATATTATCATTAATCATTCTACTCCTTTTATTGCCAAGCTATATTGAATATTATTGCACTGAGGTGATGTCTTTTTCTTTGTTGTTACCATTACTTCTGTCTTTTTGCTATTAAGGCTGAATCCTTTATTGTTGCTTTCTTTCATTATAGTGAAAGTTGGTCAGCAGGCCCGGTACTTGATGATGATGATATTGAATATTATCGTTAATCATTCTACTTCTTTTGTTTCCAAGTTATATTGAATATTCTCGCTAACCATTTTACTCCTGTTATTTCTGAGGCTATAATTATCTGTAATGGTAGGTTGTCAATTCCTGGGGCTTTGTTTCTTGGTTCTTATCTTATGGCTTCTGCGATGTCGGCTCTTTGGATGCTGGTTCTAGATCTTGACGTTTACTTTTATGGGTGTCGGTGGATTTGATTGTCGTGTTTAGTAGTCTTGAAACGTTCTTTTCACCCCAGTAGTGATCTTTGTTTGTTATGTATTGGGTAGCCATCTTTGTCGTTTATAAATTCTGCGGGGTCGTAATTTTCATTCCTTAATATAAATAATCTAATGTATGCTGATCATACAGTATTAATCGCTAAGAGTGAAAATGAGTTACAAGAAATGTTGGACATTATAGTGAAAGAATGCAAAAATAAAGGACTCAAAAAGACAGAAGCAATGGTAACAACAAAGAAAAAGACATCACCTGAGTGCAAAATCAAGACAAGTGGAATTAAAACAGGTAAATGAATTTAAATATTTGGGAACTTCGTTAACTCTTTGCGTACGTTTCACCGCACTGTGCGCCATACCGATTTTGACAGCATACGTTTCGCCGCATAGTGCGCCACGCTCAATTTGATTAGCGTGAACGCCATCAAACCTCTGTATTATTTTTACATGACTTGTATCATCTTGGTATTGGTGAAATTTAATACCTTGTTCAATTATCAAAACATTCATATACAAAATGTGTTATATGTGAGATAAATATAAGTTTGTAGATTGATTCTTAAAACCATGAACAATTTTGTCTCTGAAATCTCTTCCCTTGCGTGGATAAAATGTTTCCGTAAGGAAAGAGTTAACCTCAGACGGAAGATGCAAACAAGAGGTGAGATACAGAATTGCTCAGGCAAAAGCAGCTTTCCAAAAAATGAGGTAGATACTGTGCAATCCATTTTTGACAATCGAATAAAAAAAATAGTTCTTAAATGTTATGTAGAATCAGTCTTAGCAAAAGGATGTGAATCATGGATAATAGGACAACAAACAAGAAAATCACTGGAGTCTATAGAAATGTGGTTTTACAGAAGAATGTTGAGAATATCATGGACAGCTAAGAAGAGCAATGAAAACGTTCTGAAAGAGGTCAAAGCAAAAAGAGAGCAAATTTCCAATATTAGGAAGAAACAATCATCATTTTTTGGCCATGTAATGAGAAGAGAACAACTGGAATTGTAACAACTGGGAAAATTGAGGGACGAAGAGATAGAGGAAAGTAAAGAGAAAAAATACCAGACAGCTCAAGAGAATGGCTTGGCAGAAGGTCAACAACAGAAATGGTATATAACTGTCGAGATTGAAAATTATGGAGAGACATGATCACCATCGCCAGCAGGCCCAGTACTGGATGATGATGATGATGTTCTCATTGCTTTAACAGTTTTGTAGAAATTCTTAGTGCCTGTCTTGTAGTCGTCGCTAATCTTCTGGCCGAAGTCTGTCCAGATTTTTTTTTGTTTCTTTGTTTAATAATGCACTTTTCTTCTAACTTTAGCATGTTTGTCGTAGCTTTCTTGGCTCATTATTTTCTTCCACTCATTGTATAGTTTCTTCTTTTCTTTGGTTGATGCTCTAATGTTTTCGTTCCACCACGGTGTATATTTCTTCCCTTCTCTTTTTCTTTGCTTTGTTCTGCAGACCATTTTTTTTTTTGCGATGTTGATTGCTGTGTTTTAAATAGATTCCACACTACTCTTTTTCATTCCTCGTAATTTTGTGAATTGTTCTCGTGATCTGTTCTCAACTTTCCTCTTTCGACTGTTATCTTTAAGTTTTGTTAATTTTATTATCTAGTCGTTTTGTGTCGTGCTTATGTGTAATAATTGTTCTGATTCGTAGTGTCTTTCCTTTCTGATGGTCGTCATCACCATATCGTTGTCTGTATCGTCAGTGACATTAGGCACGGCTCTGCTATCAATGATGTTCTTTTTGTTCTGTGTTCTTGTTATTTTAAAATACATTTGGCTCCTTTACGTTTCATCTTTTCATTTGTGCCAAGTGTATATGTGTGCGTTTCTCTGTGTTTGAAAAAGGTATTGGTAATATTGTTTTTTCATATTTCTTTGTTGCTGTTGTTGGATCGCCAAATGGACCTAAGAGTTGCCTGGTTTCGATGTCCTGTTTACTCGATCTGCTGTTAAAATCTCTCACAACAAATAGATCGACATTTTTAACAACTTGGTTTATAATGCCATTCAGTGTTTTTCATATATATATATATATATATCTTAGAAATATCACTCGTTTAGATTCTGTAAGGTTTTTTTTACATTGGAAACCAAAGCTGAGTTGCAAGGGATATCATAAAAATTACAATTGTTACCAACCGCCTGAGTGTTCGGGATTTTTACGCAGACAATTACTTCCGTACATCCTGACAGGCCGCTCAAAGTCAATGAGTTGGGTGAGACTAGTGGTGTCGGAAGCTGTTGGGACAGCATAGACATGTCTGACGTTTACAATCATTAGTAACTTTTACAATAGCAGTAGATGTGTACAGTCTTTGGTAACTTTTACAATCACAGTCAACGTTTACAATCACAGTCAACGTTTACAATCACAGTCAACGTTTACAATCACAGTCAACGTTTACAATCACAGTCAACATTTACAATCACAGTCAACGTTTACATTGTTAGTATATTTATTGTTATTGGTTATTGGTTATGGAAGGCCTCGGCATCACTGCAAACGAATTAAAATCCATAATTGCTCAACCGCCCGTGCCAGTGGAATCATCCGAATTAATAACACATCTCCCAAACAAAGAAAGGTAACTGTAGTCCCCATCGTTGCAGTCTCAGTACACGCCAAAAGACATAAGGCGAAACCGCGCAGAAAGTGAACACAGCCAACTGTTCCCTGTCATACGATATCATCATTCATCGTAAACAAGCAGGATATCGAAACAGGATCAAAACGGATGAGACACACAGCTCACGGTGTGCACAGAGCACTTTAGAATATTTATGCAAAGGGAAAGAAAAACAGTCCAAGATAGAAACAGAGCCAGTTGATTTTTAAACTGTAGAGTGATGCAGAGACGACCCACAACAGTAGAGCTGGAAGCTGTCAGCGACCCACAGCTGTAGAGCTGGAAGCTGTCAGCGACCCACAGCAGTAGAACTGGAAGCTGTCAGCGACCCACAGCAGTAGAGCTGGAAGCTGTCAGCGACCCACAACAGTAGAGCTGGAAGCTGTCAGCGACCCACAGCAGTAGAGCTGGAAGCTGTCAGCGACCCACAGCAGTAGAGCTGGAAGCTGTCAGCGACCCACAGCAGTAGAGCTGGAAGCTGTCAGCGACCCACAGCAGTAGAGCTGGAAGCTGTCAGCGACCCACAACAGTAGAGCTGGAAGCTGTCAGCGACCCACAGCAGTAGAGCTGGAAGCTGTCAGCGACCCACAGCAGTAGAGCTGGAAGCTGTCAGCGACCCACAGCAGTAGAGCTGGAAGCTGTCAGCGACCCACAGCAGTAGAGCTGGAAGCTGTCAGCGACCCCACGACAGTAGAGCTGGAAGCTGTCAGCAACCCCACAGCAGTAGAGCTGGAAGCTGTCAGCGACCCACAGCAGTAGAGCTGGAAGCTGTCAGCGACCAACAGCAGTAGAGCTGGAAGCTGTCAGCGACCCACAGCAGTAGAGCTGGAAGCTGTCAGCGACCCACAGCAGTAGAGCTGGAAGCTGTCAGCGACCAACAGCAGTAGAGCTGGAAGCTGTCAGCGACCCACAGCAGTAGAGCTGGAAGCTGTCAGCGACCCACAGCAGTAGAGCTGGAAGCTGTCAGCGACCCACAGCAGTAGAGCCGGAAGCTGTCAGCGACCCACAGCAGTAGAGCTGGAAGCTGTCAGCGACCCACAGCAGTAGAGCTGGAAGCTGTCAGCGGCCCACAGCAGTAGAGCTGGAAGCTGTCAGCGGCCCACAGCAGTAGAGCTGGAAGCTGTCAGCGACCAACAGCAGTAGAGCTGGAAGCTGTCAGCGACCCACAGCAGTAGAGCTGGAAGCTGTCAGCGACCCACAGCTGATGGCTTGCACCAGGATCGGTCAACCAGAACCATCCAGACCCTACTCCTCTTCTTCTCGGTCCTCCAGAAACAGATTAACCATTCTAGTCTGCGAGTTGGCAGTGTTCCCTAGCGTTTGGCTTGTCGTGATGTTCCCTAGCGTTTAGCTTGTCGTGGTGTTCCCTAGCGTTTGGCTTGTCGTGATGTTCCCTAGCGTTTAGCTTGTCGTGATGTTCCCTAGCGTTTAGCTTGTTGTGGTGTTCCCTAGCGTTTAGCTTGTCGTGATGTTCCCTAGCGTTTAGCTTGTCGTGGTGTTCCCTAGCGTTTAGCTCGTCGTGGTGTTCCCTAGCGTTTAGCTTGTCGTGGTGTTCCCTAGCGTTTAGCTTGTCGTGATGTTCCCTAGCGTTTGGCTTGTCGTGGTGTTCCCTAGCGTTATCTTGTCGTGGTGTTCCCTAGCGTTTAGCTTGTCGTGGTGTTCCCTAGCGTTATCTTGTCGTGGTGTTCCCTAGCGTTTGGCTTGTCGTGGTGTTCCCTAGCGTTTAGCTTGTCGTGGTGTTCCCTAGCGTTATCTTGTCGTGGTGTTCCCTAGCGTTTGGCTTGTCGTGGTGTTCCCTAGCGTTATCTTGTCGTAGCAAGGCACTTTGCCAAGGAATCGGGTTCGATCCCTCTTAGGACAATATACAGTTCTTTGTTTTTTTTCTTCTGTTGTTGATTATTTGCAATTTTCTTCCAAGTGCTATAAACATTCTTCTTCCTCTGAATTGATTCGCTAGTCTGGCCAAGCATGTAGGGTTGGAACTGGGAAGACTACCCGGTGATCAAAAATAACATGCTGAAGTCGGATGTGTTGGGATGAAACACGCAAGTATCACAGTTCTACTCTAACTACAACACGACGTATCTACGCCCACTTAACGTCCTTCTGAGGACGAATGATAAAGAGGACGTCATTTCATTTAGTATTCATCGGATAAATGATAGGAAGGAAGGAAGGAAACTCCAGAAAAAATTAAAAGTCTCAAATGAAAAAAAACCTATAATTCAATAGAACACTCTAATCAGAAAAGTTTCCAAGTAGAGAATATAATCATCTTCCATTTTCTCATTCAAATAAAGAATTCCTTATGTTCATCCTGACGTTTTCGTCATCCCATTTAAATGTTATTATACTTAACTCTGACATTTAAAAATTGTGCCAATCTCATTAGTGAATTTCTGGAGCCCAGAACTGTCGAGCGCAGACCTAAGCAACAGGCAGAGTGCGTGATTATTTGCTGTACCTATTCTCATCTCTTAAATAAATCTTATTTTGTCTCATGTTTCTCCGTTTATTAAAATAGTTATCGGTGCTTTTTATATTTATTATTTTTAATCCCAGAGCCTTGTCCCACCACTTATGTGAATTGAACCGGGACCCGAATGATCAGGAAGCGAGCGCACTAACCACTCATCCACGGAGCGCACTAACCACTCAGCCAATGAGCGCACTAACCACTCAGCCACCGAGCGCACTAACCACTCAGCCGCCGACGCTCCTTTAAATTGAAACAAAGAAAATATTTTATGTAGCAATGAGGAGTAAAGGTGAAACAGGGACATAAAATTCACAACGAACGGTTTTAGACAGTAGAAACAGAAATAAACAGTATGGGCTAGGATTGAGTCACTATATAAAGAACGTATCTGATGTTGTTGACCTAATATGTCATTGTGTATGTCGACTACTGGCTGTTTTATTGGTCCGCGGTCTAGAAACAGAAGCCGCGAGAAACAATCAAACTCAGGAGATAGTGTTTCCACTTGGAAGTTTAAGTGTTTTTTTTTTTTGTTCAATGGCCTGCCATATGGTGTTTTGTCTTAGAAGTTTTCTTCATCGTCATGTTCAATACTTGTTGGCGTAGGCGATCATTTCCTTGCACAATTTTCTGTCCACAATGATGCATCGTATCTATCCTGTTGTTGACTGCCGTGCCACGACACTATGCTATGTAGCATCTTCTCACTTTATCGTGATTTCTCTTTCCTTGTAATTTTGCCAGATGTAACCAAGTATTCCAACTTCCCTCTTTTCAAGATGTACCCGAAAAATGCCGATTGTTTCTTTCTATTGTTTTCAGGAGCTCCCTTTTTGTGTTGGCCTCATTTATACTTTTCTCATTGGTCTTTTTGGTTCTTAGAAATGTTTACAAGATTACATATTTATTGTTTGTTTAATTACCTGACAGAAATATTCCCCCTCTCGATCAAACAATTAAATATTGGATATACAGGAGAATTATTTGTATCAAAGCCATGATCCCATTGAAAATAAACCAAGTAGAAAATAAGAAGAGACATCACTTAAGTGTTACAGGAGTGTTCAAAGAGATAAAGTGGACGTTTTTATTCAAAAACGGGACACTTGAAAGAAATCTAACAGCCAACACAAAGCAAATAACAAGACCGTTTAGTGCATTCATAGCTACAATTTGGAAAACACAAATTGGCAGGAAGATTAAAAAAAAAAAATTGGTAAGAAAGACGTGGATGAGCACGTAATACAGAAAGTGAGAGCAGCAATAATGGGAATGATCGAATTTTTAAGCAAGGATCCAAATTGGTTGAATTTTTGTACAAACAAAATTGGTTGAATTTTTGTACAAACAAAAATGGTTGAATTTTTGTACAAACAAAATTGGTTGAATTTTTGAACAAACAAAATTGGTTGAATTTTTGTACAAACAAAAATGGTTGAATTTTTGTACAAACAAAATTGGTTGAATTTTTGTACAAACAAAAATGGTTGAATTTTTGTACAAACAAAATTGGTTGAATTTTTGTACAAACAAAATTGGTTGAATTTTTGTACAAACAAAAATGGTTGAATTTTTGTACAAACAAAATGGTTGAATTTTTGTACAAACAAAATTGGTTGAGTTTTTGTACAAACAAAAATGGTACCACACTAGAAAAATTTGTTGTGAAAACAAGGAAAGGAAAAAAATTAGAAGATTTTACATTTTCAGGTCACACAGGAAACGGCATGGCTACAGGCCCGGTAGGTGCAAAAAACAGAAGTTACTTTAAAAAATCTACGGCTTGCCTTAGTTTTCGTTAAGATTTATCCATCGTTTACGAGCTGGTACAATTGCTATGAGTTTTGGATTCCGGACACCAAAATTTGTATTCCTGTGGATATTTACTTAAAAGATAGTTACAATGTCACCAAGAAAATCAGGACGCGCGCTGTTTGTGATAACATTCTCACTTACACGATTCTATTTGAATTAAATGCTCACACATTTTGTAATTTTGTTTCTCTTTGGTGTGTGGAGTTTCACTCACTGGTCAGCCAAGATAGACATGCTTGTTATTCTGTTATCCGGACAGCTAATTAGTGTAGACTGACTCCGTGTATTATTTTGTTATCCGGACAGCTAATTAGTGTAGACTGACTCCGTGTATTATTTTGTTATCAGGACAGCTAATTTGTGTAGACTGACTCCGTGTATTATTTTGTTATCCGGACAGCTAGTTAGTGTAGACTGACTCCGTGTATTATTTTGTTATCCGGACAGCTAATTAGTGTAGACTAACTCCGTGAGTTATTTTGTTATCAGGTCACCTAATTAGTGTAGGCTGACCTCCGTGTGTTATTTTGTTGTTCGGACAGCTCATTAGTGCAGACTGACCTCCGTGTTATCCGGATTATTCACTAGTAAAGGCAAACCTTGGTCCGTAATGCCAGTTTTAATGGGCAAACTACTTAATTGTGAGTCAGCAGAAATTCTAGAGGTTACGTTTTGAAGTGTCATATTGAGCTGATCATTATATTGAAGGAAAGTCTAGAGACAGGGGACACTATAGCTGCTGCTCGGTGAAAGCAGAGACCAACTAGTTTTCTTATGCCATCACTTCATCCAGTCCGATGAGCTGGATAGCGTGACACTATCTAGTGCATGATATGTATCAAGTGAGGACGGCCAGTGCTTTTTTAAAAAACTAAGCAATGTCAGTTGTTATAGTTTGTAACAGAAAAACAATAAAACTGGCCATGAATTTAATTACAACCTGAAACTGATTATCAATAAAATATTGACTCGTTTTGGTCTGGGACAATTACTATGTCTGGGTATCTGATAACAAGACTTAATCTCTTAATAAGAACATAGCCAACGGCTTACAAAATGGAGATAAGGGAAAAACAGGCATGTCATAGATAACACTGGCTGAGAGAATTATTCGACTGTTATCTTCAACTGAAAAAAAAGAAGGTGGGGGCTGCATGCATGAAGTCATCATCAAGTGCCTTGCCTGCTGGCGTAGGTGTTCATGTCTCTCCTTAGCTTTCGATCTCGATCGTTATTTATCATTTCTGTTATTGATATTCAGCCAAGCCATTCTCTTAAGCTGTTTGATATCTTATCTCTTTACTTACCTCTATCTCTTCGTCCCTCAATTTTCCCAGCCGTTACAATATATTTCAACTGTTCCCTTATCATTACATGGCAAAAAATAATGATTTTTAAAATTAATATTGTATATTAGCACTCATACATGAAAAAAGATAACAAATTACTCTAATCTGCAGATTTTCAAAATGTGTTTGCTTCAGAAATAAATTCCATAATTTCTTTATAATTTTAACATTTCAATTATTTCAAATATCAAATGAACTACAGTAATTTGCTTTTTTGCCTATGATAATAAGAAAATTGCTGATGTGGATAATGCATCTTTAATCCTCATGGGTGAACAATTAGTCTCTCTGCTTAGGCTTTATACATATTGCATTTACTTGCTCATTTCACTGATGTTCAAAAATAGAAAAGAAGGAAAAAAGAAGCAATAATTTAAATTTCACATGAAATGTTTTTAGAATGAACATTTATAACTTTCAGTGGTCACTCTGTGATGACCTAAAAGTAGTCGTTCTTTTTGTTTGGACTTTGTGCTGGATACACGAAGTATTGTTGCTTTCTCTGTGAGTAAGATAGTCAAGCAAGGAATAACCACTATACTAACAACGATTGGCCACCCAGGCAGCCATTGCATTAACATTTTTCGATTATTTTGTTTTGGATATTTCATTACTAGTTAGCCATGTAGGATTAGTTATATTTACTTACATATCTGTGTGTGTTGTTGTTTGTCTGTTCCTGCTGAAGGCCTATTGAGCCGAAACGTCGTTCGAATCTGTGTCGTCTACTAACCAAGTAAAGCTTTTACCATACCTTTTTTTTCTATTTTTTTTCAATTTTCCCTCACAATTCAGCTTTACTGCAGCTTCGCATTTTTATGCATTCATTTGCATTTTTTTTACCTTAACCCCAGTCATTGCAGCCTTGCAGTAACAATGTTGAGCATCTAGCGCTTGAAGACACCGGTCAGATTTTATTTCTGCCCTTGCACATTAAGTTGAGTCTCATGAAAAACGTTGTCAAGACAATGTTTTTAGAATGAACATTTATAACTTTTCTGCCATAATTCAGTGACTGTTCACTTGTTTCGTGTTTTCAAGCAATGAGGATGTTTCTTGTCACTGCTCGGCAATAATCTGCAAGTACGGAAGGGCTCAAATTGTTCTCATACATTTTCTTTTTTAAAAAAAAGCAATGTTTATGTGATGTTTTGTATCGTGCCCATCGCGCACTGCTCCACAGTTTGGTGAAAAGAAATGGAGATGTAATTGCAAGAAATTCCTCTTTAGGGAGGCGTTGCAGCCACGCCTGTTGTGCATCAGAAGCAGATTTTCTACAATTTCCTTGTAGTTATCAGCTTTGTTGTTTCCAATACATTTGTTTACTACTGACTGGAGTGCTGCCCTGCCTTTTCCTTGTATGCAACACGCGAAGAAATTCGTCATCTGTATACGTTCACGAGTTCTGGGACCAACAAATAGTCTCTACTTTATTGTAGCTTCACTCAGTCTCGACAATTTCCATATCAGCTACTGGAAAGTCTCTCCTGTTTTATCCGTTGCCTTGACAATGTTTTTCATGAGACTCAACTTAATGTGCAAAGACAGAAAAAAAATATGACCGGTATCTTCAAGCGCTAGATGCTCAACATTGTTACTGTAAGGCTGCAATGGTTGCCTGGGTGGCCAATCGTTGTTAGTATAGTGGTTATTCCTTGCTTGACTATCCCACTCACAGAGAAAGCAACAATACTTCGTGTATCCAGCACAAAGTCCAAACAAAATGACTACTTTAAGTCACCACAGTGTGACCACTGATGCTGTTTATAGTTTATACACCTCGAGAACTGTTTAATTTTGTCCTAAATTTATTTCATAGCCAGCTTGGCCAACTGGAATTAAAGGTTAACGCAATGGGTATAGTCTTCCTGTGTGTTACGGGGGCCTCATTGTGAGGGAAGTAAAGAATAGTGATACTGTGATCTTCCAGGCATGTCGTAAGAGGCGACTAAGGAGGTTGATCGATGGCTTGACAAGCTGTCATTGTAAAAAGTATTGTTATGGAAACAGAGCCATAGATTTTAGAAGCAGTGATCTCTGCAATATGTGCCACTTTGGTACGCACGGTTTCTGTTTTTGAGATTGTGGTTCTGCCCTATGTGCCTTCTTCGGCTCGAAAGGACAATAGATAGATAGATAGATAGAATGGGTATAGTCTTTGAAGAAGTCAAAAATACATAAGTTCACAGTCTATGATAATAAGTCTAGGTCTCAGGTCATGCGTGAGTAGGGGGAAATGAAAGAGCGGACAGGTTGGCTAGCTGCGTTATTGTTGAGGACCGTCAACCAATGGATCAGGCGGCCATCATCAATGTCCTCAGATATGTTGGAAGGGCACAGGACTTCCGACAACCATGAGTCCACGTTACTCCTTCGGATGAAAGAGATGGGAGTTAAGATGGGCACAGCCAGAAACGAGAAACTTAGTGGGCGTGTAAGAATACTAATCAACCAACACAGAACTGGAGTCGTCAGTCGATACACTCTGCGAGACTTGCTGAGGAGGGGATCTGAGCACCTATGAACATGTTCGGAGTGCAATGACGAAACCCGCAAATAACTCAATAGCTCAAAACAGTTTTAAGTCTCGTCTTTGAGGAGTCGGCGAAATACCTCCAATTATTTGGTTTGTGATTGATTTTGACAGCTGTCATTACACTAGTAATATTGTTACACAATGTTGCACACAGAAAGATCATCCTCTTTAAAAAAAAGGATGTAACAAGATGTTTCTGACGGTCCTGAAACACAGAACTTCAAACATCATATGTCAGGGGATACCATTGTTGCAGTTGGGAACTCGGAAGTGCCGCCTTGTTTGTAGGTAAATTAAGATATCTGACAAGGTCAATCTGTTCACTTTTGTTATTAGGTGTGGCTTTACACAATCTAGGTCGTGAGTAGTATATAAAAGGGTTTTGAGCCTGAATTTTCATGCATGCAGTGCCATGACACCATTCCTGCATATTTCTGGTACGATGCAATCTTGTTGTTGTTATGACCTGACCCGGTGGTCGGGTGGTCGGGTGACCGCTTATCTCGTGGGGGATTATCTCGAGTGGTCGAGTGGGCAGCACGCCGGGGCTTATCTCAAGTGGGTTCGTATCTCGCGGGGGGTCTGTCGCTCGCTGGCTATGGACAACAGTGGTTCTAAAACTTGTGTGTGTGTCAGCGGTTCTAAAACTTGCGCGCTCACGCCGGTTATCTCGCGCGGGCGGGCGGGTGGGGAAAAGGGGGGGGCCTTTATTGGTCGAGTGTGTGTTATTAGTATCATCATCATGTGCCAGGATAGCGGTTCTTGGGGGGGAAAAGGGGTGCCGTTATTGGTCGAGTGTGCGTTATTAGTATCATCATCATGTGCCAGGATAGCGGTTCTTGGGAAAAAAGGGGCCTTTATTGGTCGAGTGTGTGTTATTAGTATCATCATCATGTGCCAGGATAGCGGTTCTTGGGGGAAAAAAGGGGGTGCCTTTATTGGTCGAGCATCATCATGATGTGCCACCCTCTACAGCATTATCATGCCACACAAAGACTCTCGCTATCTCTCCCTCTCCATCGCTCTCTCTCTCGCTTCCTCTCTATCTCTGTCTCTTTCGCTCTCGCTATCTCTCTCCATCGCTGTCTCTATCTCTCGCTATATCTCTCCCTCTCCATCGCTCTCTCTCTCTCGCTTCCTCTCCAGCTCTGTCTCTTTCGTTCTCTCTCTCGCTCCCTTTCCATCTCTGTCTCTTTCGTTCTCTCTCTCTCTCCCTTTCCATCGCTGTCTCTATCTCTCGCTATATCTCTCCCTCTCCATCGCTCTCTCTCTCTCGCTCCCTCTCCAGCTCTGTCTCTTTCGTTCTCTCTCTCCCTTTCCATCTCTGTCTCTCATCGTTATGAGATAAGAGAAAACAGAAAATTTAACTTACACCGTAAAATATACCATTACAACACAGACCGCTAGACTGAACAGTACTATGAAAATAAACTTCCGTGAATCAATAGCGCTTATAACACGAAGTTTCACATGCGACTAGTTTAAATATAATCTGGTAAATAAAAGTTGGACGACACTATTCCACCCTCGACTAACATCTAGGTTAACCAATCAGAGAAGAGGATTTCTATCGGACACCCATCAACGAAATGACTGACCTTTGGATTAACCAATCAGAGAAGAGGATTTCTATCGGACACCCACCAACGAAATGACTGACCTCTTGATTAACTAATCAGAGAAGAGGATTACTGTTATCGTGACCTCATTTTCAACTTGAAGTGCTGTCGAGTCTGACGCATGGGTTACTTTAAATCGATTCGGCCCCTGATACAATCCACCTAGCTGGTCAACGGTAGGGGAAATAATACAAGTGGCGGGTTACTTGAACGCGCTTTGACCCCTGATGCAATACCAGGAGTTCCATGACAGTCATAAATAGTTGGACACAACGAGCAGGAAGTTATATTCAAGGTCCAAAAAGTTAGGCCAAATCACAAAAGTTTACCCACAGAACACGAAAATAAAGGCTCATATTTAAAAAGTCGACCTCAAAAAGCTACTCATATAGTCATAATAGTTAGACACAATGAGCAGGAAGTTATATTCAAGGTCCAAAAAATTAGACCAAATCGCAAACATTTTATCCCCATAACAGAAAAATGTAGGCACATATTTAAAAAGGCGACATAAAAAACCCTAAAAATCTACTCCCACACTCATACTAGTTAGAAACATCGAACTGATAGTTATATTCAAAGTCCCAAAAGTTACGCCAAATCGCAAACATTTTACTACCGGAACACAAAAATGTAGGCTCATATAAAAAAGGCGACCTCAAAATCTACTCACACAGTCATAATAGTTACAAACATCGAATAGATAGTTACATCCAAAGTCCCAATAATTACGCCAAAGCGCAAACTTTTTACCCCCAGAACACAAAAATATAGGCTCATATTAAAAAAGTCAACCTAAAAATCTACTCACATAGTCATAATAGTTAGACACAACGACAGGAAGTTATATTCAAGCTCCAAAAAAAGTTAGACCAAATCGCAAAAATGTTACCACCAGATCACAAAATTTAGGCAAAAAGGCGACCTCAAAACCCTAAAAATCTACTCCCACACTCATACTAGTTAGACACATCGAACAGATAGTTACATCTAAAGTCCTAACAGTTACACCAAAACAGCACGAGATTTGCACCGTGCAAAAACATGCACCAGTTGGCATGATGCACACGTTTGACACGCGCACCAGTTGGCACAATGCACCAATAACATCCCCAGACATCCCCATACCAAAAAATTTAAGACACCAATAGGCATCCCCATACCAAAAATTTACTTAAAAATCACTTTTATGATTGCTACGCCCCTTACGAAGGTGCATTGTGCCAAACTGGTGCGCGAGATAGCGAGAGAGACAGAGACGGAGAGGGAGAGAGAACGAGAGAGAATGATCTAGAGCGAAAGAGACAGCGATGGAGAGAGAGATAGCGAGAGAGAGAGAGAGATAGCGAACCACTATTACTGAGAGAGTGGTAGAAAGGGAGAGAGACAGAGACAGCGATGGAGAGGGAGAGAGATAGCGAGATCGATAGCGAGAACGAAAAAGACTGAGATGGAGAAGGAGAGAGTGAGAGAGCGATAGCGAGAGAGATAGCGAGAGCGAAAGAGACAGCGATGGAGAGGGAGAGAGAGAGCGCGTTGGAGATGGAGAGAGATAGCGAGAGAGACAGAGATGGCGAGGGAGAGAGAACGAGAGAGAACGAACGAGAGCGAAAGAGACAGCGATGGAGAGGGTGAGAGAGAGAGATAGCGAAAGAGACAGAGATGGAAAGGGCGAGAGCGAGAGAGATAGCGAGAGAGACAGAGATGGAGAGGGAGAGAGAAAACGAGCGAGAGCGAATGAAACAGTGATGGAGAGGGAGAGTGAGAGATAGTGAGAGAGAGATAGCGACAGCGAAAGAGATAGAGCTGGAAAGGGAGCGAGAGAGAGAGAGAGCGATGGAGAGGGAGAGATATAGCGAGAGATAGAGACAGCGATGGAAAGGGAGAGAGAGAACGAAATAGACAGAGATGGAAAGGGAGCGAGAGAGAGAACGAAAGAGACAGAGCTGGAGAGGAAGCGAGAGAGAGAGAGCGATGGAGAGGGAGAGATATAGCGAGAGATAGAGACAGCGATGGAGAGAGATAGCGAGAGCGAAAGAGACAGAGATGGAGAGGGAGCGAGAGAGAGAGCGATGGAGAGGGAGAGAGATATCGAGAGTCTTTGTGTGGCATGATGATACTGTTGAGGGTGGCACATCATGATGATGCTGTTGAGGGTGGCACATCATGATGATGCTGTTGAGCGTGGCACATGCTGATGATGTGTCACTAAAAATGTAGACACTAATAATCGGCTTGATACTTTCTGTGACATGATGATGATGATGATAGGACATGAAGGGTACATGTTGATGATGCTGTTGAGGGTGGCACATGCTGATGATAGGACATGAAGGGTACATGTTGATGATGCTGTTGAGGGTGGCACATGATGATGATGATGCTGTTGAGGGGTGGCACATGATGATGATGATGCTGTTGAGGGTGGCACATGATGATGATGTGTCAGTAAAAATCGCTATAATAACACCTGATATATGATGTTAGCGATACTACAATAACACACCCTGTGCCGACCAACCCCGTTCCCCCACCCGTCGCATCGCACGCGAGATAGTCGTATTTACCTTTTCCTAACAATACCCCTTCAACGTCATTGCTTTGTCAGCATTTTTTTTACATGTCGCCACCTGTTGCCTAATACCCCCCTCACACATGATGCTAGCGATACTAATAACACACTCGACCAATAAAGGCCCCCTTTTTCCCAAGAACCGCTATCCTGGCACATGATGATGATACTAATAACACACACTCGACCAATAAAGGCCCCCTTTTTTCCCAAGAACCGCTATCCTGGCACATGATAATGATACTAATAACGCACACTCGACCAATAACGGCACCCCCTTTTTCCCCCCAAGAACCGCTATCCTGGCACATGATGATGATACTAATAACACACACTCGACCAATAAAGCCCCCCCCCCCTTTTCCCCACCCGCCCGCCCGCGCGAGATAACCGGCGTGAGCGCGCAAGTTTTAGAACCGCTGACACACACACAAGTTTTAGAACCACTGTTGTCCATAGCCAGCGAGCGACAGACCCCCGCGAGATACGAACCCACTTGAGATAAGCCCCGGCGTGCTGCCCACTCGATCACTCGCGATAATCCCCCACGAGATAAGCGGTCACCCGACCACCCGACCACCGGGTCAGGTCATAACAACAACAAGATTGCATCGTACCAGAAATATGCAGGAATGGTGCCATGGCATGATGCAATGCCACGAATTTCAGGCTCAAAACCCTTTTATATACTACTGTCGTGTTCAGCTGATAGTTCAGGACACAAACCTCTACTTCCTGATCAGTTGATTCAGCTGAAAATGATTCTATTACTTTTGGAGCCAGTAGGCCATTATCATATGTTTAATGACGTATTGCTGAGTTTGGATATTGAAACAAATTATACAAATCTGCCACTAAGGGGACATTAAACAAACATAGCTATAGATCCTGGATACATGACTGAAAGTGTATAGCTTAGAAACTAGAGCCAAAAAGATTTTTAAAAAAATATCATTTTCGTTTTTAACATCCAAAAATTAGATCAGGTAAAACTGTTTCCATGTCTGAAGCATTTTGGTCGTTGGCAGTATACAGCAAGTCTTCATTATTCTTGGAAGGGCATGTTGAAAATGATATGGAATAAGAAATCTTGAAATAAATCTACCCGTTAACGTTCATGCTTGTGGAGTGACACACTTGTATTCACTGACTGGTCTTTGAGAGTGACATGTTTGTATTCACTGACTGGTCTTTGAGAGTAACACACTTGTATTCATTGACTGGTCTGTGAGAGTGACACATTTGTATTCACTGACTGGTCTGGAGAGTGACACATTTGTATTCACTGACTGGTCTGTGAGAGTGACACATTTGTATTCACTGACTGGTCTTTGAGAGTGACACATTTGTATTCACTGACTGGTCTGTGAGAGTGACACATTTGTATTCACTGACTGGTCTGTGAGAGTGACACATTTGTATTCACTGACTGGTCTTTGAGAGTAACACACTTGTATTCAATGACTGGTCTGTGAGAGTAACACACTTGTATTCATTGACTGGTCTGTGAGAGTAACACACTTGTATTCATTGACTGGTCTGTGAGAGTAACACACTTGTATTCAATGATTGGTCTGTGAGAGTAACACACTTGTATTCATTGACTGGTCTGTGAGAGTGACACATTTGTATTCACTGACTGGTCTTTGAGAGTGACACATTTGTATTCACTGACTGGTCTGTGAGAGTGACACATTTGTATTCACTGACTGGTCTGTGAGAGTGACACATTTGTATTCACTGACTGGTCTGTGAGAGTGACATATTTGTATTCATTGACTGGTCTGTGAGAGTGACACATTTGTATTCACTGAGTGGTCTGTGAGAGTGACACATTTGTATTCACTGACTGATCTGTGAGAGTGACACATTTGTATTCACTGACTTGTCTGTGAGAGGTGAGCTGACACTAGGATGGGTGGAGAGTCCGCCGCTGCTATCTGCACTGGTTTCTGATAACCCATCAATGATAAAAATTATTGTTTTAGGCTTGGGACCTTTACGAACTTGTGTGGGTCTACTGTAATCATCAATCAGAAGTCCACGGCAATGAATTGCTTTCTTCGGGGGCACCAACAATAGAAACATTACAGCATGAGCAACAACAACAAATGGAAGCCTCTTCACGATTGTTCAATGGAGAAAACACAATGACTGATGAGAATGCTATGCAGCTATGAAACTTTGAGAATCCGTTGTCAAGGTATGCGCGTGTAGGTGAAGCTGTTCAAAAGGAGTATCAAAGGAGTTTATTATTAGCAAATAACATGGACTATCAATGTGCACATTGGCTTGGCAGAAGGTCAACAACAGAAATGATAAATAGCTGCCGAGATCCAAAGTTGTGGAGAGACATGATCACCAACTCCAGTATGCCCGGTACTTGATGATGATGATGATGATCGATGTTCACACTTTGTGCTATTTGTTGCGAAAGATAAAGCATCTTTGGACATGTAGTGAATGCGTGAGGTATATTGCAACAATCAGTAATCCTTGGGGCGCTATTCTTCACATCATCACAATGAAGTATTTGATTTGAATGTGCGCATGACAAGGATCCTCAGCTGTACTAACAGGAACGACTAATGTGATTGTGGACTGAGACCTCGCAGGATTTGGGACCACTAGCCAGGAAACTAAGGGACGCCAGTAATCTCATCAAAACATTAAAGCTCTGTGCTATCTCTATATTTGTTGTGGGTCTAGTTCAGCGTAATTGAATACATCAGAATCCGGGGGGCAATGGAATCCATTAAAAGCAGCATTTTCAACGGATATATTCGTGCCGATCCAAGTTTGTTCTCTCCATTGTGTAGAAATTTCTCATAGGGATTTTCAAAATAGTTTTTTAACATTAATTTTACTCACACAATTACCGTTAATGTCATCATTACATTAAATTCTGTTTTTAAAAAAATAATTAGTATCATCATCAAAAACCATGCCTGCTGTCCTAGATAATCATGCCTCTCCATTACTTTCATCTCAAAAGTTATTTATCATTTCTGTTGTTGACCTTCTGCCAGCCATTCTTTTAAGCTGTCTGGTATCTTTTATATTTCATTCCCTCTATCTCTCCGTCCCTCAATTTTCCCAGTTGTTACAATACATTCCAGCTGTTTCCTCCTCATAACATGGCCAAAAAATGATGATTGTTTCTTCATAATATTGAAAATTAGCTTTCTCAATTTTCTTTAGCCTCTTTCAGAACGTTTTCATTACTCTTCTTAGCTGTCCATGATATTCTCAACATTCTTCTGTAAATCCCCATTTCTACAGCCTCTAGTGATTTGCTTGTCTATTGTCCTATTGTCCATGATTCACATCCATATGTTAAGACTAGCTCTACATAGCATTTAAGAATTATTTTTTCTTGTTTCTATTGTGAAATATGGGCCGCATAGTATCTTCCTCGTTTTTTTGGAAAGCTGATTTTTGCCTTAGCTATTCTGCATCTCACCTCTGTTGTACATCTACCATCAGAGGTTAACAATGTTCCCATATATTTAAATTCAGTTGCCTGTTTACATTTTGTTTCACTTGTCTTAATTGTGCATCTTAGTGTAATTCTAACATTATATTAAAGTTTCAGGTTGTTAGTATTTTCATATTTAGATTGTTTATGGTCTAATCACTGGAGTCTGTAAAATGTCGTTTTACAGAAGAATGTTGAGAATTCCATGGACAGCTAAGAAGAGTAATGAAAATGTTGTGAAAGAGGTCAAAGCAAAAAGAGAGCTTATTTCCAATATTAGGAAGAAACAATCATCATATTTTGGCCATGCAGTGAGAAGAGAACAACTGGAAAAACTGAGGGACGAAGAGATAGAGGGAAGCAACGATAAAAAATACCAGACAGCTTAAGAGAATGTTTTGGCAGAAAGTCAACAACAGAAATGTTAAATAACTATCGAGATCTAAAGTTGTGGAGAGACATGATCAGCTACGCCAGCAGGCCCGGTACTTGATGATGATGATGGTCTAATCTTCAATTTGTTCTCATTGATTTCAAGTTAACCTTCAAGTTCACGGTGTTATAAAATCTAATTGTACTTGTTTCATCATTATCAAGTTGCGTCTAGTACAACGCATGAATTCAACAAACTTTATCTCATTTGTTGTTTCTGCCATGATCTAATCTTCCCAAATATCCATACTTATTTAAATATATTGGGGACGCGATAGCTCAGTGGATAGTGAACTGAACTACAAAGGGCAAGAGGTCGGGTTCAATCTTGATCGACTGCTTCCAGGTTCACCAGACTTTATTGGGTACCGTATTTTTTCGGGGAAGTAAAGCAGCACCGGCGTAATACCGACCACATTACCCCAAAAAATCATGTGCCGAAGGTCTGTAAAAAGTATGGTCACTAACACCATATTCCCTATAAGCCACTTGGCGTGACGGTGTTCTTTACTTTTACTTAATTATTCAATATATCCTTCTAATATGCTTTAATACCTTACATTATGTTTCTCGATCTTCCTACAATATCTGATTTCTGTGACTGGTCGAACAAAAGCAAATAAAATCCTATGACTATTTTGCTATTGTGTCCTTAACACCTCCCTCATTTCTCCTTACCACTAACTGTTTGCTTCATCCCAAAAGAAAGTAAAGCAAAAAGCTTCACGTCACGCCAAGTAGCTTGTAGAGAATATGATGTTAGTGATCATAATTTTTACAGAAATTCGGCACATGATTTTTTTTTTGATAATATGGTCGGTATTACGCCCGTGACACTTTACTTTTCCAGAAAAAATCCGGTACTCATTTAAGGCTGGGTGAAACCGAAAGCCGTCGATCAGAATCGAACCCACCCTCTTGACCTTTGTAGTCCAGTAAACTTATGACTATAGTAAAGGAAAGCACATACACACACGAATATTATGTGTGTGTCTGTCTGTCTCTGTGTCCGTGTGTTTAGTATGTGTGTATCTTGTATTTGTGCAGATGTATGTATGTATGTATGTATGTATGTATGTATGTATGTATGTGTGTGTGCGTGCGCGTGCGTGCGTGTGTGTGTATGCATGTATGCATGTGTATGTATGCTTGTGTATGTGTGTGTGTATGTCTGTGTGTATGTCTGTGTGTATGTATCTGTGTGTGTGCGTGCGTGTGTGAATGTGTGTGTATGTGTGTGTGTGTGTGTGTGCTGTATGTATGTAATGTCTGCATGCACGCCTATATCTGCTGTTCGTTCACAATTCGTTCTAGGACTGAGTTGTACGAATAACGATTCTCAACCCTCCCCTCAAAGAAATAACGCAATTTGGATTAATTCATTCCAGACCGCTGGTGATTGTTTTTTCCAACCTCAATAAAGATACATTGCAACACAATTCACAGCAACACCATTCATAGGAAGAACAGACACTCTTTTCGCCACATTACCTCCCTTTTAACGCCTCTTTTTATTTGGACGTGATGGTCGATTTGGCCATTCCTTGTTGAGTCAATAGATCCGAGACATATTGTCTTTCTCGTCGATTTCTTTAAGGCCTGACTGAATCACTAATCCGTCTTGGGCCTATGATTACGCTTTTTTTTAAATGCAAATATATAAAAATATCCAAGAATAGCAAAAGACAATTGAATAACAGTGTTGCATGAGGCCGGTATAAATTCTCCGCAGAGAACAAGTGCCAACTAAAGTCTGACCTTACAGCTCTGATCATCAGAATTTAAAAGGAAAGTGCAAATATGTGCTGCCATTTTGGAACAAAAATCTTATATATATTTTTTTAAAATATTTAGTTTGCAAATATAATACACGATTTTTTTGGCTAAACAATAGAAAACAACATAAATAATAACAACAAAGTTATCTAAAGTTAAATAATTAAACAAAAGAATTTCTTGAACCATGTGAGTCTGGATGGACCGAGCTCTGAAAGAACTCCGATGCGTGTTTTATGCGAAAAGGTTGTACTAGCTCCGAGTCGTACGAGTTGCGAAGCCTCTAAATGGTATTTCAACGTGTCCATGCTGGTGTGTTTGTTATGTATATGAGTGTGCGCTTGTGTGAATGTGTGTGTGTGGTACTCCATTTTTCGCTCCAAGTACAGACATTTGGGCTTAAATCTATTCACACAATCATGAAACGGTTGCTTTAAATAGTATGGCCTCTATATGAGCCATGAGATGCTAGTCTAAAATTAGTAAATAAAGTAAAGAGCCCGGTCACGCCACGTGGCGCATAGGGATATGGTGTTAGTGACCATAATTTTTATAGACCTTTGGCACATGATTTTTGGGGTAATGTGGCAGGTGTTACGCCCTTTACTTTCCCAGAAAAATTCCGGTACCAATTTAAGGCTGGGTGAACCCGGGAGCAGTCTACCAGGATCGAACCTGACAACTTGTCTTTTTTAGTCCAGTTCACTAACTACTGAGCTATAGAGGCTCTCTCCAAAGTTAGTGTTTGTTGCATAATAACCTGCAGATACTGATCTATTCAGAGATATGGCTCAATTAATTTCAAGATCGTTATCATAGAGGGTTGCCTGCATGATCTATCATCATTATCAGTTTTGATACTCTGTGCTTTTTTTTTTTCTGGCGGTATGCAACGTTATGTCGTACCGGATGCTAAATAACTGTCGAGATCGAAAATTGTGGAGAGACATGATCACCTACGCCAGCAGGCACGGTATTTGATGATGATGATGAGTAGTAGAACAATCCGGTTTTATTTTCTAGAACATTTACTCAGCTAGAAAATTTCTAAGCTAGGACCTAACTCTCAGCTAAAACATATCTCTGCCACGATCTATCTCTCTGTCATGACCTATCTCTCAGCTACAACTTATATCAGTAAAGACCTACCTCTGCCAAGGCTTATCTCTCAGCAAGAACATGTCTCTCTGTCATGACCTATCTCTCAGCTACAACTTATATCAGTAAAGACCTACCTCTGCCAAGGCTTATCTCTCAGCAAGAACATGTCTCTCTGTCATGACCTATCTCTCAGCTACAACTTATATCAGTAAAGACCTACCTCTGCCAAAGCTTATCTCTCAGCAAGAACATGTCTCTCTGTCATGACCTATCTCTCAGCTACAACTTATATCAGTAAAGACCTACCTCTGCCAAGGCTTATCTCTCAGCAAGAACATGTCTCTCTGTCATGACCTATCTCTCAGCTACAACTTATATCAGTAAAGACCTACCTCTGCCAAGGCTTATCTCTCAGCAAGAACATGTCTCTCTGTCATGACCTATCTCTCAGCTACAACTTATATCAGTAAAGACCTACCTCTGCCAAGGCTTATCTCTCAGCAAGAACATGTCTCTCTGTCATGACCTATCTCTCAGCTACAACTTATATCAGTAAAGACCTACCTCTGCCAAGGCTTATCTCTCAGCAAGAACATGTCTCTCTGTCATGACCTATCTCTCAGCTACAACTTATATCAGTAAAGACCTACCTCTGCCAAGGCTTATCTCTCAGCAAGAACATGTCTCTCTGTCATGACCTATCTCTCAGCTACAACTTATATCAGTAAAGACCTACCTCTGCCAAGGCTTATCTCTCAGCAAGAACATGTCTCTCTGTCATGACCTATCTCTCAGCTACAACTTATATCAGTAAAGACCTACCTCTGCCAAGGCTTATCTCTCAGCAAGAACATGTCTCTCTGTCATGACCTATCTCTCAGCTACAACTTATATCAGTAAAGACCTACCTCTGCCAAGGCTTATCTCTCAGCAAGAACATGTCTCTCTGTCATGACCTATCTCTCAGCTACAACTTATATCAGTAAAGACCTACCTCTGCCAAGGCTTATCTCTCAGCAAGAACATGTCTCTCTGTCATGACCTATCTCTCAGCTACAACTTATATCAGTAAAGACCTACCTCTGCCAAGGCTTATCTCTCAGCAAGAACATGTCTCTCTGTCATGACCTATCTCTCAGCTACAACTTATATCAGTAAAGACCTACCTCTGCCAAGGCTTATCTCTCAGCAAGAACATGTCTCTCTGTCATGACCTATCTCTCGACCAGGACTCTCTCTCTCAGCTAGAACATTTCTCTGCCAGGACCTATCTCTCAGCTAGAACATATCTCAGCAAAGGAACTATCTCAGCTAGAATATATCTCAACAAAGAACCTATCTCTCAGCTAGAACATATCTCAGCCAGGACCTATCTCTCAGCTAGAACATATCTCAGCCAGGACCTATCTCTCAGCTAGAACATACCTCAGTTAGGAACTTTCTCTCTGCCAGGACCTATCTCTCAGCTAAAACATATCTCTGCCAGAACCCATCTCTCTGCCAGGACCTATCTCTCACCTACAACCTATATCAGTAAGGACCTACCTCTGACAAGTCTTATATCTCAGCAAGAACATGTCTCTCTGCCATGACCTATCTCTAGGCCAGGACCTCTCTCTCAGCTAGAACCTTTCTCTGCCAGGACCTATCTCTCAGCTAGAACATATCTCAGCAAAGGATCTATCTATCTATCTATCTATCTATCTATCTATCTATCTATCTATCTATCTATCTATCTATCTATCTATCTATCTATCTATCTATCTATCTATCTATCTATCTATCTATCTATCTATCTATCTATCTATCTATCTATCTATCTATCTATCTATCTATCTATCTATCTATCTATCTATCTATCTATCTATCTATCTATCTATCTATCTATCTATCTATCTGTCTGTCTGTCTGTCTGTCTGTCTGTCTGTCTGTCTATTTATCTATCTGTCTGTCTGTCTGCGTGCCTGCCTGCCTGTGTCTGTCTGCTTGCCTGCCTATTGACCTTTCGAGTCGTAGCCGGCCCATAGGCCATGGGCCCAGATACTCTTTCTCTTATCTAAATTTTAATTTTAGCAGTTTTCAATCCTTCTAAAAATATTTCTCTCAGAAACACGCAAGGTTAAATAGATCGATTTGTTGCGTTACCCATTTTCAGAGATTACATCTCATATCGACAAAGCTTTACAACTAATTAGTGACAATTGAGAGTCGACTCTTAATAACTGATGCCGAAAGCCAGGTGTGTGTGTGTGTGTTTTGGGTTATTGGTTATTGGTTATTGGTATTGGTTATGGAAGGCCTCGGTTTCACAGCAAACGAATTAAAATCCATAATTGCTCAACCACCCGTGCCAGTGGAATCATCCGAATTACTAACTCATCTCCCAAACAAAGAAAGGTAACTGTAGTCCCCATCGTAACAGTCTCAGCGCACGCCAAAAGACATAAGGCGAAACCGCGCAGAAAGTGAACACAGCCAACTGTTCCCTGTCATACGATATCATCATCATCGTAAACAAGCGGGATATCGAAGCAGGATCAAAACGGATGAGACACACAGCTCACGGTGTGCACAGAGCACTTAACTCAGTAGCTCCTGCAACAAGCCGGACTTGGAAATATGAGGAAACTGCAAGAAGGAACACTTTTCAGACATAGCCTTCAATGGTTCCTGCCGCCTATCCACCATATACCATGGGAGTTCACGTCCTCCCGAAAATGATGATCGTCATAGCACTTGATGATGTTAGGCCGTCATTGATGACTCCAATTCCAAACATATAGACACACAGTGGTGGTAAGTTATCATTTCAAATCCAACAGAAGCCACATGACCTGTAGTTAGTAAAACCACAGAGAGAATATGATTTTGTGACCTTCACTGATTCACTCTTAGATATGAATGTGTAGTTTACACAAGAGGAGAAGTTTTCAACTACAGTGATCCCATTTAAGGCAATTCTGGGATAGCAAGGCAAGTCTCCTTTATAGCAGCAGAACTTGATGTTCTCCGCTCCCTTCTTGTAGCTGCTGTGTTTTGGTGTGTGCGTGCATGTGTATGTTTCTGATCCATTTATTTTGTAACAAGTTTTAGAGACATGCAGACTGCATGCCTGGACCAGCTGTTTCAAATAACCTTATACGATACGTCGCTGCTGCATGATTTTTTAAAATAATATTGGCTGTAATTCTGACCCTTGAACTTCCCCGGTAACTGATGCTGTAGATTCGTCTGTTGTATGTGTTGGAAATAGACATCAGTCAATTCACTAAAGTTGCTCGTCCATCATGAGGGGATGAAGACATTCATTTCAGTCAGCTGTTAGAATAGTAAATAGAGCCAACTTGAACCAATCCCAAGTTACATACAGAAACAACAAATAAACTCCTTTGCCCATCTAGAAAGAATGCTGTGCGATTCCTTAACATACAAAGTGTATACTAAAAGAGAAGAAGAGAGAAGACCAAAAGGCAGCCCAGAGTAAAGTGAAAGACGACAAAGAAACGTTATAATAGCATCAACTGACAACGGGTAATAATTAATTGACTATAGCCGGTAAAATGACGAGAATCAGAACTTTGTATCTTCTTCGACACCCGAACAGGTACTAGAGGAAGTTAAGAAAGAAACAAAGAAAGAAGTTAGAATAGTCTATATGTTAAGTGTTGCGCCTGATGTGGGCCCTTAAATAATGATTCCAGAACATTATGAAAGTAAAAAAAAAAAGTAAAGTACCCCCGTCACGCCAAGTGGCGTATAGGGAATATGGTGTTAGTGACCATAAATTGTACAGACCTTCGACACATGATTTTTTTGGAGTAATGTGGTCGGTATTACAGTAGTATAGTAGGGCATTTGCATGCAACAAATGTCTTCCAGAAGTACATAATTCCTTATATAAATAGTCTACCCTCACATGGAACCACATTTTTTTCTTATATGAGAGTCTACACTTTTTTTTCCTTATATGAGAGTCTACCCGCCCATTTTTGTTCCGGCCGTGGTGACCTCTCGTTGACCTCTCGGGTGAGCACTCGTGGTGGTGGTGGTGTTGTGAAGGGGTGGGCGGTGGTGGAATCATAACTTTCACATTCTTTGTACTTTCAATGGTGCCGTAACTTTCATAAATCTATTATATTCTTTCTTTATACTCTCAGGCAATAAAAACAGTGACTTCCAAACAGTTTTATTTAAGTTTTAAAAACTTCTTTAGAATTAAAGGTAACAGCTTAGGCCGTTACACACGCTACACGAAGCTACGTTAACGAACTTAGTAACTACACGCCAAACGCGAAACACCGCGTTAATTACGTTAAGCGAGATCAAAGAGCCTGGTTCCCGTTAGACGGTCAGCGAGATCAAAGGATAATGCTGTAGACCTCCCGCGTTTACATCAAAGGATTATCTAGAGTTTACCCTTGACCACGCTAATAAATTTATCGGCTAGCCGGTAAGACGTGACGCCGAAGAGACTGGTCAGGAGTGCTTTTTAATGACTTTTTAACATCTGAGCGGCTGGAGTGTCATTTAACAGGGGAATTTTACGATACCGATGTTTAATGTGAGACGCTTGGGGGTAATTAATATGTTTGTGCTGTTTCGTGCTCAAAGACCTTGTTTCGCTGTGAAAAGTTTCGATTGAACGTTTGAGTGCGAGACTGGCCAGGGGTACGTTAATGACTTTTTTCATCTGAAGATTAGAATACCACTTATCAGGGGAATTTTACTGGGCGGTTGTTTTAAGGTGAGATGTTTAGGGGAAGACTTTGTAAATAATCATTTTGCTGAATTCAGCCATTGAATTGAACTTATTTGGAAATACACACGAGTCCAAACCATCTTCAGCGTCATCAAGGTTCACCGACAAAACCAACTAGGTCGACAAGAAGTATTCAGACGACACCTTAACGGTGACATTAAAGTTAAATCTCTCTCTCTCTCTCTCTCCCTCTCTCTCTCTCTTGTAGTAGTACAGCAGGAGTAGTAGTTGTTTGTAGTAGTAGAAGTAATAGTAGTAGTAGTTACAGTCGTTGTTGAAGTTGTACAACTAGTGTGACTTGCATTTTGAAGAGTTATAACAGACAAGTGGGGGCTATGCCTTTTTTCATGTATAGTAGAGAGATGGTAGAGTCTTATAGTTATTTTTATGTATGACCACTTTAATGTATCTATAACATTTATTTTGAAATTAATGGAAACATACAACTTACTCAGGGCTTGACCAACTAACAGCAACGGTCTTGCTAATATATTTAACCCGTGGAAACATCAGCATCATGAGACTTATTAATGTCCAAATTGACCGCTTGTTCATAACACGGATACGACAGCGATGATGACTTTAACGGTACGCAATCAAAGATCCCGTGGGTTTTGCTTTAGTCGATGACAACTTTTGAAATAGTAGCTGACAACATTTGTATTAGCAGATGGCAGCTTTCAATGACTGTTTACATGCTATGTCATTGTAGCAGTCATGTATGTCATGTCGATGTAGTAGACACGTATGTCATGTCATTGTAACAGTCATGTCAATGTAACAGTCATTTCGTTGTAATAGTCATCTCGTTGTAACAGTCACGTATGTCATGTCGTTTTATCAGAGACGTATGGTATGTCGTTGTAACAGACATGTCGTTGTATCAGTCATGTCGATGTAGTAGACACGTATGTCATGTCATTGTAACAGTCATTTCGTTGTAATAGTCATCTCGTTGTAACAGTCACGTATGTCATGTCATGATGTTGTTGTAGTTGTTCAAGTAGTTGTTGATGTTGTAGTAGTATTAGTGGAAGATGTTAGAAGACGTGTTTATTTTAGCAGAGGAAGTTTCTGAATAGTAGAGGACAACTTTCGAAATAGCAGATGACAACATTTGTTTTAGCTGAGGACAACGTTCGAAATAGTAGGTTACAACTTTTGATTACAGTGAGACGACTTTCGAATTACCATATGAGGGATACAAGTTCCAATAGGCGACCATGGCCTTTCACAGTACATCGTGTCAGTTCTATTGTTAACTGTTTTCCATGTCATGTCGTTTGTAGTAGTCATAGGTGTCATACCGTCGTATGTATGTTGTCAAGTGTGACATTATAGTTGTATGTAGGTTGTCTAGTTTGTCGTGATGGCTGTATGTAGGTTGTCTAGTGTATAGTGATGGCTGTAGGTAGATTGTCTAGTGTGTCGTGATGGCTGTATGTAGATTGCCTAGTGTGTCGGGATGGATGAATGTAGGTTGTCGACTGTGTCGAGATGGATGAATGTAGATTGTCTAGTGTGTCGGATGGCTGTATGTAGATTACCTAGTGTGTCGGATGATGAATGTAGGTTGTCGACTGTGTCGTGATGGCTGTATGTAGATTGTCTAGTGTGTCGGGATGGATGAATTTAGATGCCTGGTGTGTCGGGATGGCTGAATGTAGGTTGTGTCTAGTGTGTCGTGATGCTTGTATGTATGTTGTCTAGTGTGCCATGATGGTTGTATGTAATTGTCGAGTGTGCTCCAACAAATCACCGCGCCATTTAAACTTCTTTGAACGCAATGGACACAGATGTTCAACCAAAGAAACCTCATTATGAGAAACCGTCTGGAGAAAATCCAATAACCCTTTCGTCAACCATATTTAACATACCTAGTTTAACTTCATCAAACATCAAGCTCAACAATACTTAGCATACCTACTTTAAACACATCGATAAAATGAATAACCTTTTATCGATAAGCCTTAACATACTTTAAGAGCAAATAGAAAATATTTCCAACTTACAGTGTAAATATAATGTCATTCCGATAGACTGAACACTAGTATGAACTTCCTTGAAGCAACCACACTTATAACACGAAAGCCCTGAAGGGTCTAGTTTAAATATATCCTGGTAACAAATGAATACATTATCCAATCAGCGAGTGACTATGCCAACATCGACTGATATCTGGATTAACCAATCAGAGAAGAGCATTAACATTGGAGGCGGAGCAAAGTTATGACTGACATCTGTATTATAACCATTCAGAAAAGAGCATTAGCATGGGAGGCGGAGCAAAGAATGGCTGACATCTGTATTATAACCAGTCAGAAAAGAGCATTACTATGAACGGCAGAGTGATTAACCAATCATAGAAGAGCGTAACTTTGAAAACGGTTCCAGTTCCATCTTAAGGTAAATGAATTGGTCGGGTTCTCATCGAGGATCGTGGGCGTTTCTGGTCAAAAAAACCATAGAATGTGTTTGGATAAACTTATGAAGGAGTTTATGTTCCTGGGGGGTTGATATTATTCATACATATGATAAGACGTGTAAGAAACATTCCAAGTTTTATAAGCGATGGCTAACCTAGTATATACATTATCGGAGAGAAATGAGCTGTTATTTACTGGAATAATTCAGAGAGTCGGTGGTCATGATATCTACGCCACGTTTGTAACCATCGTTATCGAAATACTTTCAGATCGAATTCGCAATTTCGGTCGTCTTGTTGTCTTGTTTCGGTCGTCTATATACCCTCGCCTATCGATTAGTTAAGAATCATGTCAAAGACATGTTCGACTCTGATTCCGACATTTGTACTTTAGAAAAGGACTTTGGTACTTGGACCGGTGTTATCATCGGAAGAGAATTTGGAGAGTGGTTACTAAAACTCTGATGCAATACCTGATTAGTTACTAAAAATAGATTGTGACCTATGATCCAATAACAGAATACTCATTGTACTGGTGACCAATTGAGACTGTATGTACCCATTCACCCAATACTCTCACATCAATATGGAAAAGTGAATTCCCAGTCATAGAAAAGTATGTTGTCATGATAGGTGTTTCAATAACAAGGAACAAAATCATTAAAGACATCGTAATTAAGTTGTGAAATTTTTGGGGTTGAGGGATAAATCTGAATATAAGCACGTCAACTATAAGACCAAGGAAACAATCGTATATTACATACACTTAGAGCCATTTTGTTAAGTTAACACGTATTTATCTGTAGTTAAAATAGAAGGTTATAAATTGAGTAGAGGTAAACTTATACCTTATGGCTCATCTACTTTTTCGAATAAACTCAAGTTCAGAAGAGAAGACAGTGATGAAGATAGTGATTCGTCAATGAACACGCAAACCACGACAATATGGCCTAGTGGTAATTTTAATAATGTTTTAACTTTAGACTCAATTTTCAAAAGACAAATATACATGAAAGGTTTTTAAAACTCTAGTGAAACCTCTGACACCTACATCACCGGCTTTCAAAATCAGGGAGCTGGAAGACTGGAGATTCCAACTGAAATAATTAACAACCACTCCTCGGCTGATAATAGAGATATACAAATCTTTGAACATGATATTTATTTTGAACAAATTAATGCAACGTGGAATGAACAATACGCTTGCAGCCAGCAAAGTAATACACTAAACGTTAGAGCTACCAAGGTAAGTAATTGCTTTGGAGTCTAGTTTACTTTTTGATTTTGATATTCTCTGTTTTCTCCTTCGTTATCTTTATTACTGGGTTATTACACAACTAGTAGAGACATTATCTTTATTGATGATGATAAATAGTAAATTTCCACATGTAATGAAAATTTTTGAAACTAGTTGCTAGTAATGATTGACGTTATAGTAAAGGAAACCGGAAAAAATAAAGGACTCATCCTTAATACCATAGAGAAGTAACTGTAACATCAAAGAAAACGACAAGTGGAATAATATTAATACTGGTAAATCCTTTGAAGTGTTATCCTCTGGAGGTGGAGTAGAGTAAATTTACGTAGTAGCAGGTTTAATTTACCCAAGAGACTCATGGACAATAGGTTACTAGGTGAGAAGTGAAAGAGATATCCAATACTTGGATGTTGTGACTTGTAATGAGAACCGGTGTATACCTTGTACCAACTTGAAAACGTGAGGGGTGAAAAGACAGAGGGAAACAAAGAGAAATGACATCAGCTTCAGAGTTGTGAAGAGATATTTTATTATAAAGTGTTTTTTCATTTAGAAGTTTTTGCTGGCTTTTAAAACTAAATTGCCTCGTTTCTTCTGGGTTCATTTTTGTGAAGAAACGATTGTTTTTAACAATCCACGATGATGAAAATGACGAACCCAATTATTCTTGGCAGCAGTTTTCTATAGACAAGGAGCGCTTCATAAACCGTATACAAGAATGTGGCAAAATTATTTCCCCCATCCTAGCTATTGATCACAGAGCCAAGATTCTAAAAAGTATTTCAGAAGTAATAGAAACTAAAGTTTAGTTGATATTTTACTTGCCAAGCCCAATCCTGTGTTCACAAGAACACTTCCCTCTAATGAACATAACATGCTATACTCGAGTTTGTCTCCAACTTGTCAGTGTAGGCCCCGCCCTCTGGATCATCATTTGTTTTGATGACTCCATGGATACATCGGCTTCGTGGAACAAACTTCCATGACTCATCAAAGATGGCCGCTCTCTGAACATGTCTCATCATGTCAATGACATATTGCATCAGTTACTATAACTAGAACGTATTCCATTGGTTACTATAAATAGACTGACCACGCCCCCTTGTTACAGGGTATAAAGGGCAGCCGTTCTCAGTGCTGCTACATACAGAAAGTCAGAGCCCTGCTACCAAGTCCTGTGTTTTTTAGAATGGAGTCCGTTAGAATGGATATGTGTGATTCCGCTGTTAATGTTGACTGTGATGGTGCTTTTTTTTTCTATGCCTCTCGTAAGGGCGAGTATGTAAAGCCTCTACAGATGAATGGTTTGAAGGCTGTCTCAGTTTCGAGATATCGAGCAAAGACTTAATTCATCTTAGAAAATACGATGGCAAAAACGGGGTTGAAATTCCCAACACGTTACGGTATAACACTAACACAGCCTGAATTTGAGACTTTAGTGGGTCTGAAGTCTACGATTCTCTCAGAGTGTGACAGACTACAAGTAGCCACAGGTGATGCGTCTACGATTCTCTCATCTGAGTGTGACAGTATACAAGCAACCACTGATGGAGCTTCTACATTTCGCTCAGACTATGACAGAGAACAAACGACCAATGAGGGTGAGTGGTCGATCGCTGCTCCTCCCGTTTATGACGACTTCCAGTATCAACAGAGTGACCTTTCGACTGTTCTCACAGACACAGCTCACAAACGAATTGATCCCCGTTCGATCACTAATATAACTGATGGATCTTATGCTATTAAGACAATAAACAAAATTGTGTTAAGTTTTGCGATCCTTGTGTATTTAAAAAAACCACGTGGGAGACCACGTAAACTTGTATTTAAGCATTAAACACATGACTATGTTGTTATATGTGTACTTTTTCAGATGATTTGTATCCATATTTGCACTATTTAAAGCATCGTTGTTCAATTATAAATATTTGAACGTGTAACATGTGTTGTCTAGTTTATTGTGAAAAAAAACATTATAAAAAAGATCATTTGTTTGTTTTTATTTGACTTATTATAATTTTAATGACTTTATTCGAAAAAGTAGATGAGCCATAAGGTATAAGTTTACCTCTACTCAATTTATAACCTTCTATTTTAACTACAGATAAATACGTGTTAATTAACAAAATGGCTCTAAGTGTAGTAATATACGATTGTTTCCTTGGTCTTATAGTTTGACGTGCTTATATTCAGATTTATCCTCAACCCCCAAAATTTCACAACTTAATTACGATGTCTTTAATGATTTTTGTTCCTTGTTATTGACACACCTATCATGACAACATACTTTTCTATGACTGGGAATTCACTTTTCCATATTGATGTGAGAGTATTGGTGAATGGGTACATACAGTCTCAATTGGTCACCAGTACAATGAGTATTCTGTTATTGGATCATAGGTCACAATCTATTTTAGTAACTAATCAGGTATTGCATCAGAGTTTTAGTAACCACTCTCCAAATTCTCTTCCGATGATAACACCGGTCCAAGTACCAAAGTCCTTTTCTAAAGTACAAATGTCGGAATCAGAGTCGAACATGTCTTTGACATGATTCTTAACTAATCGATAGGCGAGGGTATATAGACGACCGAAACAAGACAACAAGACGACCGAAATTGCGAATTCGATCTGAAAGTATTTCGATAACGATGGTTACAAACGTGGCGTAGATATCATGACCACCGACTTTCTGAATTATTCCAGTAAATAACAGCTCATTTCTCTCCGATAATGTATATACTAAGTTAGCCATCGCTTTATAAAACTTGGAATGTTTCTTACACGTCTTATCATATGTATGAATAATATCAACCCCCAGGAACATAAACTCCTTCATAAGTTATCCAAACACATTCTATGGTTTTTTGACCAGAAACGCCCACGATCCTCGATGAGAACCCGACCAATTCATTTACCTTAAGATGGAACTGGAACCGTTTTCAAAGTTACGCTCTTCTATGATTGGTTAATCACTCTGCCGTTCATAGTAATGCTCTTTTCTGACTGGTTATAATACAGATGTCAGCCATTTCTTTGCTCCGCCTCCCATGCTAATGCTCTTTTCTGAATGGTTATAATACAGATGTCAGTCATAACTTTGCTCCGCCTCCAATGTTAATGCTCTTCTCTGATTGGTGAATCCAGATATCAGTCGATGTTGGCATAGTCACTCGCTGATTGGATAATGTATTCATTTGTTACCAGGATATATTTAAACTAGACCCTTCAGGGCTTTCGTGTTATAAGTGTGGTTGCTTCAAGGAAGTTCATACTAGTGTTCAGTCTATCGGAAATACATTATATTTTACACTGTAAGTTGGAATATTTTTCTATTTGCTCTTAAAGTATGTTAAGGCTTATCGATAAAAGGTTATTCAATTTTATCGATGTGTTTAAAGTAGGTATGCTAAGTATTGTTGAGCTTGATGTTTGATGAAGTTAAACTAGGTATGTTAAATATGGTTGACGAAAGGGTTATTGGATTTTCTCCAGACGGTTTCTCATAATGAGGTTTCTTCTGGTGAACATCTGTGTCCATTGCGTTCAAAGAAGTTTAAATGGCGGGGTGATTTGTTGGAGCACACTCGACAATTACATACAACCATCATGGCACACTAGACAACATACATACAAGCATCACGACACACTAGACACAACCTACATTAAGCCATCCCGACACACCAGACAATCTACATTCATCCATCCCGACACACTAGACAATCTACATACAGCCATCACGACACAGTCGACAACCTACATTCATCCATCCCGACACACTAGGTAATCTACATACAGCCATCCCGACACTCTAGACAATCTACATTCATCCATCTCGACACAGTCAACAACCTACATTCATCCATCCCGACACACTAGGCAATCTACATACAGCCATCACGACACACTAGACAAACTACATACAGCCATCACGACACACTAGACAACCTACATACAGCCATCACGACAAACTAGACAACCTACATACAACTATCATGTCACACTGGACAACATACATACGACGGTATGACACCTATGACTACTACAACGACATGACATGGAAAACAGTTAACAACAGAACTGACACGATGTACTGTGAAAGGCCATGGTCGCCTATTGGAACTTGTATCCCTCATATGGTAATTCGAAAGTCGTCTCACTGTAATTCAAAAGTTGTCACCTACTATTTCGAACGTTGTCCTCAGCTAAAACGAATGTTGTCATCTGCTATTTCGAAAGTTGTCCGCTACTATTCAGAACTTCCTCTGCTAAAATAAACACGTCTTCTAACATCTTCCACTAATACTACTACAACATCAACAACTACTTGAACAACTACAACAACAACATCATGACATGACATACGTGACTGTTACAACGAGATGACTATTACAACGAAATGACTGTTACAATGACATGACATACGTGTCTACTACATCGACATGACTGATACAACATGTCTGTTACAACGACATACCATACGTCTCTGATAAAACGACATGACATACGTGACTGTTACAACGAGATGACTATTACAACGAAATGACTGTTACAATGACATGACATACGTGTCTACTACATCGACATGACTGATACAACGACATGTCTGTTACAACGACATACCATACGTCTCTGATAAAACGACATGACATACGTGACTGTTACAACGAGATGACTATTACAACGAAATGACTGTTACATTGACATGACTGTTACAATGACATGACATACTTGTCTACTACATCAACATGACATACATGACTGCTACAATGACATAGCATGTAAACAGTCATTGAAAGCTGTCATCTGCTAATACAAAAGTTGTCAGCTACTATTTCAAAAGTTGTCATCTACTAAAACAAAACCCACGGGATCTTTGATTGCGTACCCGTTAAAGTCATCATCGCTGTCGTATCCGTGTTATGAACAAGCGGTCAATTTGGACATTAATAAGTCTCATGATGCTGATGTTTCCACGGGTTAAATATATTAGCAAGACCGTTGCTGTTAGTTGGCCAAGCCCTGAGTATGTTGTATGTTTCCATTAATTTCAAAATAAATTTTATAGATACATTAAAGTTGTCATGCATAAAATAACTATAAGACTCTACCATCTCTCTACTATGCATGAAAAAAGGCATAGCCCCCACTTGTCTGTTATAACTCTACAAAATACAAGTTCACACTAGTTGTACAACTTCAACAACGACTTTAACTACTACTACTATTACTTCTACTACTACAACAACTACTACTCCTGCTGCTACTACTACTACAAGAGAGAGAGAGAGAGAGAGAGAGAGAGAGAGAGAGAGAGAGAGAGAGAGAGAAGAGAGAGAGAGATTTTAACTTTAATGTCACCGTTAAGGTGTCGTCTGAATACTTCTTGTCGACCTAGTTGGTTTTGTCGGTGAACCTTGATGACGCTGAAGATGGTTTGGACTCGTGTGTATTTCCAAATAAGTTCAATTCAATGGCTGAATTCAGCAAAATGATTATTTACAAAGTCTTCCCCTAAACATCTCACCTTAAAACAACCGCCCAGTAAAATTCCCCTGATAAGTGGTATTCTAATCTTCAGATGATTAAAAAGTCATTAACGTACCCCTGGCCAGTCTCGCACTCAAACGTTCAATCGAAACTTTTCACAGCGAAACAAGGTCTTTGAACACGAAACAGCACAAACATATAATTACCCCCAAGCGTTCTCACATTAAAACATCAGTATCGTAAAATTCCCCTGTTAATGACACTCCAGCCGCTCAGATGTTAAAAAGTCATTAAAAAAGCACTCCTGACCAGTCTCTTCGGCGTCACGTCTTACCGCTAGCCGATAAATTTATTAGCGTGGTCAAGGGTAAACTCTAGATAATCCTTTGATGTAAACGCGGGAGTCTACAGCATTATCCTTTGATCTCGCTGACCGTCTAACGGGAACCAGGCTCTTTGATCTCGCTTAACGTAATTAACGCGGTGTTTCGCGTTTGGCGTGTAGTTACTAAGTTCGTTAACGTAGCTTCGTGTAGCGTGTGTAACGGCCTAAGCTGTTACCTTTAATTCTAAAGGAAGTTTTTTAAAACTTAAATAAAACTGTTTTGGAAGTCACTGTTTTTATTGCCTGAGAGTATAAAGAAAGAATATAATAGATTTATGAAAGTTACGGCACCATTGAAAGTACAAAGAATGTGAAAGTTATGATTCCACCACCGCCCACCCCTTCACAACACCACCACCACCACGAGTGCTCACCCGAGAGGTCAACGAGAGGTCACCACGGCCGGAACAAAAATGGGCGGGTAGACTCTCATATAAGGAAAAAAAAGTGTAGACTCTCATATAAGAAAAAAAAATGTGGTTCCATGTGAGGTATAGACTATTTATATAAGGAATTATGTACTTCTGGAAGAACATTTGTTGCATGCAAATGCCCTACTATACTACTTATTACGCCCGGGCTACTTTACTTTCCCAGAAAAAAATCCAGTACCCATTTAAGGCTGGGTGTCCTGGAAGCCGTCAGTTGGGATCGAACCCTACCTATTGTCCTTTGTAGTCCAGTTCACTAACCACTGAGCTATCGCGGTTCCCTCTAAACGGATATCCCGAAAAGTAATTTTCTTTTTTTTCGAATGACATTATTCATGTTTAAAAAATTGTTGTTCTCTATTGTTAAACTCTATTAAGTTGTCTTTTTTATGTATGCACTCTGATGATGTATTCATTGTTGAGAAAATTAATTCGAATATAACATTGCTCTGAAAGAGTAACGACAGAGCGTCTTCAGAATGAGTAAAGATAATATCATCTCACGTGTAATTGTCTTCCTCGTTGATTCTAGCTTTTAATGAAGGAAGAAAAACAAACAGCATCGTTTAAAAAAATTATGGAAGTGCAACATATTAAAATAAATATTGCGAACAATCAAGGCGACACAAAAGTGCATGGACAATTATTTTTGTTAGAAAATGAAATAATTTTAAAAGTCCGAATGAAATTTGATACGAGGACATAGAAAACATTGTCAGAAAAAGCCATTATGATAAAAGGCATAAAATGTTGGATATCCATTTTGGAAGCTGTAGGGTTATGATTTGAATGAAAGTGTTCGCTGCTGGCCAGAGTCAACTCAATTTTAAAGCACTTATTTAAAAAGCAAGGACACAAAACAAATATGCATTTTCAACATTTCTCATAAATAATATAATGGCTCATCACAGGAGATAAAAATAGCAAACTTTATTGATGAAATTAAGAGAGAAAGTTAGTTTATTGTCAAAAATAGAAGCCATGTCTTCAAATCTCTTTGTAAATAGTTTAAAAATGTCAAGTAGGATTCTGTTAACTTTCTTGAGATGTAAAGTGAATTTACATGTAAAGTTTTCTTCTTATTCATGTCTTGTCTTGACAAGAAAATCACTGGAGGCTGTAGATATATGGTTTTACAGAAGTAATGTTGAGATAACCATGGACAGCTTAGACGAGTAATGAAAACGTTCTGAAAGACGCCAAAGCAAAATGAGATCTAATTTCCAATATTAGGAAGAAACAATCATAATTTTTGGGGCATATTATGAGAAGGGAGCAGCTAGAATATATTATAACAACTGGGAAAATTGAGGGACGAAGGGATAGAGGGAAGCAAGAGAAAAAAATACCAGACAGCTTAAAAGAATGGCTTGGCAGAAGGTCAACAACAGAAATGATAAATAGCTGTCGAGATTGAAAGTTGTGGAGAGACATGATCACCTACGCCGTCAGGCATGGTACTTGATTGAAAGTTGTGGAGAGAATGATCACCTACGCCGTCAGGCATGGTACTTGATGATGATAGACTACTGCTACTTATTTATATCATATAGAGTTTACATAGATCACAGTACAACGTTTTGACAATGTCAATCTGACGTAGCTCTGATATATATTTTTATATATTTTTGTTATTTCTTTGTACCTATTGTCTGTGACATTAAAAAATTCTAACTTTCATTCACAACTTGTCTGATAGTACTTTTATTCTATCTCTATGTCTTAACTTATTGAATGTTACCTTTAATCTACTTGCTATTGTTCCCTGGAGCACACAACTTCTGAATATAACTTGAAACACTTTTCAACTAAATTGTGTTATTACTGACTGATGTTCACTAGGTGATTATTTCTGCATCTTTCTTCTACATCTATATTTGATAATAAAAAAAAAACTAACTTGTGGAAATCCATTACTATCACGTCTGCTTTCATGCAGTTCTCCCGAAGCGGATAAGCTCGACTACTGCATATCTGAATCTGCTCTCTACTTCTCTTGACTTTTACTAACTTCTTGACTTCATCTTTACCTGATGAAATCTTCTAATGCATGAGTCTAAAAACTTCTCTCTCATTTGTATAATTTATTGGCTCAGTCTCTGTGCAGCCAATAAATTAACGCGAAGTTAAACTGTAGATGATTTATGTGTTGAAATTGACAAAACAAAATGATCTCTTGACACTTTGTTAACCTCTTAGTCTCAAAAACAACGCTACCATGAACTCTCAGAGTGCTATCTTTCTCATAAACGTGACCTGCCTTCCAGTTTGTTTATCAACCTACTTTCTGGACATGTTGGCGCGTCAAGTTATGTTACACCTATCCCTACACCTTTTCCAGCAACTTCTAGTAAATTTTCCATCTGGAAAACTTGATATGCTATTCTGTGTCTGAAAATGCTTACAACTTGGTTACTGATATAATCCACTGAGTTTGGGTAACAACTAAACTATCGGACCCACACTATCTTTATCTCATGATGCGATATTCATATTCTAGCCCAGTCTATATATTCATCATCATGTGCCATACCGGTTGACGTAGGTGATCATGCCCCTCCACAATCTTCTATCTACAGTGCATCGTATCAGTTCTGTTGTTTACTGTTTTCCATGCCATGACACCAAGCTATCCAGTATTTTCTCTCTTTGTCGCCCGCGGTCTCTCTTTCCTTTTATTTTGCCAGTTGTAAGCAAGTATTCCAACTTTCCTCTTCTCATGATGTGCCCGAAAAATGTTGATTGCTTCCTTCTGATGTTTTTAAGAGCTCCCTTTTTGTGTTGGCCTCTTTGAGAACTTCCTCATTGGTCTTTTTAGCTTCAGGGAACTTTCAACATTTTTATGAGAAATCCCATCTCTGTGGCCTCTAATCGTCTTTTCATTTGTTTGTCTACTGTCCATGATTCGCTTCCATAGGTCAGAATTGGTAGTCTATATATTAATACAGTTTTATATACATTTTTACATGATCCTAGCATTGAATGAAATCTTGCTCTTTGAGTTAAGTCAATAGATCTGCGACTTTCAGTTGTTGTTTGAATTGTTTTTTTGTTAAAATGAGGAGACAGGTGGAAGAAGGCGAGAAATCAGAGCGATACCTAAGTTATTGTTGTGTGATATATTGGTGATATTTACAATGAAGAATGTGATAGATTATTGGTGATCGTACTGACGAACGTAAAAGATTGTTGATGGTCACACGGATATAAAGGTGATTTGTGCCATGTATTAGTTTACAGCAAACAGGACATATTTTGGGCCATTTGCCCTGCTTTTCCCCACCCGCTTCCCCCGTTCAGAGATGTCGCGGTATTTTGGTTACCGTGTGTGCCAGCCGGAACTCGATGTGCCAGCCGGTGTGTGCCAGCCGATACTCGATGTGCCAGCCGGTGTGTGCCAGCCCGTGTGTGCCAGCCGATACTCGATGTGCCAGCCGGTATGTGCCAGCCAATACTCGATGTGCAACCGGTGTGTGCCAGCCGACACTCGATGTGCCAGCCCGTGTGTGCCAGCCGATACTCGATGTGCCAGCCGGTGTGTGCCAGCCGATACTCGATGTGCCAGCCCGTGTCTGCCAGCCGATACTTGATGTGCCAGCCCGTGTGTGCCAGCCGATACTCGATGTGCCAGCCGATACTCGATGTGCCAGCCGATGTGTGCCAGCCGACACTCGATGTGCCAGCCCGTGTGTGCCAGCCGATACTCGATGTGCCAGCCGATACTCGATGTGCCAGCCGATGTGTGCCAGCCGACACTCGATGTGCCAGCCCGTGTGTGCCAGCCGATGCTCGATGTGCCAGCCGGTGTGTGCCAGCCGGTACTCGATGTGCTAGCCGGTGTGTGCCAGCCGGTACGCGATGATCAGTCGATGTTCGAGCTTCTGCAGCACCGCTAATAGTACATTAGTATCTTAGTCAGCTTTGTTTCACTAATTCTGATGCTTGCAGTCAGCTGGTTCACTACATGAGTCTTGTTGTAACCTTATGTACTATCAATGTATCCAGTATTAACGTCATCATACTTAGTATTGAAACTTGTTCTCTACAGAACCTTCGGTTAGTTCAACATCACCATGCTTCACATTATCCGTGTTTTCCCAAGCTATATATCATAAAAAATCATCATCAAGTATCATGCCTAATGGGCGTAGGTGATCATGTCTCTCCACAACTCTCGATCTCGACAGTTAATTATTGTTTCTGTTGTTTGATCTTCTGCCAAACCATTCTCTTAAGCTGTCCGATATAATTTCTCTTTGCTTCCATCTATCTCTTTGTCCCTCAACTTTCCCAGTTGTTACAATATATTCCAGCTATTTCCTTCTCGTACATAACCAAAAAAAAATGCTTGTTTCTTTCTTATTTTTTTTTAAATTTTGTTTTCATTATTCTTCTTAACTTGTCCATGGTTTTCTCAACATTCTTTATTAAACCACAATTCTACAGCCTCCAGTGATTTTCTTGTCTGTTGTCCTATTGTCCATGAATCACATCAATATGTTAAAACTGGTTCTACATAACATTTAAGAACTCTTTTGTCTTGTTTCCATTGCGTGTGCGAGATGCAGGTTAGCTCAAGCAAAACCAGCTTTTAAAAAAAATGAGGAAGATACTGTGCTATCCATTTTTGACAATAGAAACAAGAAAAAGAGTTTTTAAATGTTATGTTGAGCCAGTCTTATATATAGATGTGAATTATGGACAATATGACTACAGACAATAAAATTACTGGAAGCTGTAGAAATGTGGTTTTACAGAAGATTGTTGAGAATACCATGAACAGTTAAGATGAGTAATAAAAATGTTGTGAAAGAGGTCAAAGCAGAAGAGAGCTAATTTCCAAAATTATGAAGAAACAATCATATAATATATATATTGAAAAAGAGATCGAGAGAGAGAGAGAGAGAGAGAGAGAGAGAGAGAGAGAGAGAGAGGAAGAGTGAAGAAAAAGAAAGAGAAGCAGGAAGGGAGAAGGGAGGGAGACGATAACAATTAGGCATGTTTGCTAGATGTTATCTGATCCTTTCTTGTATCAGGAGAAGTGTACTTTAGCAAGAGGCGTTACATTGAGTAACACCCAGTAGAATGAAGTTGTTACTCTTAAAATTAATGCATCTCTCATGGCTTTTTTAAAAACAAGTCTGTCAATCCTTTAATTACTCCAGGTGGCTACTTGCCCAGGACAGCAGTTATATAAAAGTATATGACGGTTTCAGACATCTATAGCTAATTCTTCAGTACACACTTATTGATTTTTATTGATATTCGATTTGTGCGAAGTTTGTTCATCGCTCTCTCGCAGCTGCATGACCCCGCTTGGTCCAGTGTCATGACACTGTCAAGACGACTGGAGCCAAGATGGGATTGTTGTTCCAATGTTATCGGTTCGACACGAGCCGAGCATAATATCCAGAAAACTGATGTGGTGGACTTTATAGACCTTCTTAATATTACGTGTTCTGCTGGAGAAGCTGCAACTTATGTTATGTTAGGATCATCATTATTGCACTTTGTACATATCCACAAATGTTCTGCTCTTCCATTAGCAATATAGAGAAGCTGCAACTTATGTTATGTTAGGAACATCATTATTGCACTTTGTACATATCCACAAATGTTCTGCTCTTCCATTAGCAATATAGAGCAACTACGAGGAAAACTCTAACCACTGAACTCCGTGGCACGGCCTTGGATCTTTTTGAGCGGGGTTCTACAAATTTTCTTTGGATAGGGCCATTTATCCTTTTCTTTTTTACTTTTAATTACAATGGTTCTTTAATTAACGAGCGCAAAGTGCACATGGGATCTCCTGTTCTTTTCTGTTATCTAAGAAGAACAGATACAGGATATTACTACTCAGAGACCCGTGGGGGGGGGGGGGGGGAATTAAAAACCAGAAAAGCCACCAAAAAACCAAATTTGATGAGAAAAAGTCCATCGAGGGTGACGGAGTTCAGACACAGGTCACATAGAGCACCTGGACCATCTAGATTCCCAAATGAAGCTTTTCCATCCCAGCGGTGCTTCAGTGCTACATCTTCTATATCAGTATCCCAACCAAAGAAAGGCATACAAAAAATGGATTCTGTAGATGATGAGGTTTTTTTTTCCCCATTTTGCGCATCCTGTTCTCTATCATATTGCCTTGTTAGAAATACTTTCTGTCAGTTGTTGTTTCGTTTCATCTGCGCAGTCCGTTGAATCTGAATTTTTCATGCATGGATAGATGATATTATTCTCATTTCATCGATTTTTGAAAAGGCTAGACACCTTCACCTAGTTTAGCCCTCTAGTCGAAGAAAATAGTTTCTCGTGATATCGTGTCAAGCATGTGCTACTATTGGAAACTACAGATGAGAGTTGGCTGCTAAAGAGGAGACGAAAAATGAGTCACCACATGGAGTAAGTGAGGCTAACATAGCAAGAGGCAACTCTTCCCCTTCGAAATTGAACTAACTCGGGCGTACATTCGCCAGTTACATTTATGAATGTAGCAGCTGTAAAACTGTAGGACATATTTGCAAAACATTCAACAAAATGGGAACCGCCGTAACTAAGTAGTTTGTGAAGTGGGCTACAAAGGACAAGAGATCTAGTTCGATCTCAGTCGACCAGTTTTTGGTTCATCTAGCATTAATGTGATGTCAGATTTTTCTGAGAGATATAGATGGCGCTGGCGTAATACCGACCACATTAGCAACATGTAATATATCGAGGTCTAAGATATTGGCACTAACACCATCTTCCCTATACGCCACTTGGCGTGACGGGTCACTAACACCATCTTCCCTAACGCCACTTGGCGTGACGGGTCACTAACACCATATTCCCTAACGCCACTTGGCGTGACGGGTCACTAACACCATCTTCCCTAACGCCACTTGGCGTGACGGGTCACTAACACCATATTCCCTAACGCCACTTGACGTGACGGGTCACTAACACCATATTCCCTATACGCCACTTGGCGTGACGGGTCACTAACACCGTATTACCTATACGCCACTTGGCGTGACGGGTCACTAACACCATATTCCCTAACGCCACTTGGCGTGACGCGTCACTAACACCATCTTCCCTAACGCCACTTGGCGTGACGGGTCACTAACACCATATTCCCTAACGCCACTTGACGTGACGGGTCACTAACACCATATTCCCTATACGCCACTTGGCGTGACGGGTCACTAACACCGTATTACCTATACGCCACTTGGCGTGACGGGTCACTAACACCATCTTCCCTAACGCCACTTGGCGTGACGGGACACTAACACCATCTTCCCTAACGCCACTTGGCGTGACGGGTCACTAACACCATCTTCCCTAACACCACTTGGCGTGACGGGTCACTAACACCATCTTCCCTAACACCACTTGGCGTGACGGGTCACTAACACCATCTTCCCTAACGCCACTTGGCGTGACGGGTCACTAACACCATCTTCCCTAACGCCACTTGGCGTGACGGGTCACTAACACCATATTCCCTAACGCCACTTGACGTGACGGGTCAATAACACCATATTCCCTATACGCCACTTGGCGTGACGGGTCACTAACACCATATTACCTAAACGCCACTTGGCGTGACGGGTAACTAACACCATATTCCCTAACGCCACTTGGCGTGACGGGTCACTAACACCATATTCCCTATACGCCACTTGGCGTGACGCGTCACTAACACCATATTCCCTATACGCCACTTGGCGTGACGGGTCACTAACACCATCTTCCCTATACGCCACTTGGCGTGATGGGTCACTAACACCATCTTCCCTATACGCCACTTGGCGTGACGGGTCACTAACACCATCTTCCCTAACGCCACTTGGCGTGACGGGTCACTAACACCATCTTCCCTAACGCCACTTGGCGTGACGGGACACTAACACCATCTTCCCTAACGCCACTTGGCGTGACGGGACACTAACACCATCTTCCCTAACGCCACTTGGCGTGACGGGTCACTAACACCATCTTCCCTAACGCCACTTGACGTGACGGGTCACTAACACCATATTCCCTATACGCCACTTGGCGTGACGGGTCACTAACACCATATTACCTATACGCCACTTGGCGTGACGGGTCACTAACACCATCTTCCCTAACGCCACTTGGCGTGACGGGTCACTAACACCATCTTCCCTAACGCCACTTGGCGTGACGGGTCACTAACACCATCTTCCTTAACGCCACTTGGCGTGACGGGTCACTAACACCATCTTCCCTAACGCCACTTGGCGTGACGGGTCACTAACACCATCTTCCCTAACGCCACTTGGCGTGACGGGACACTAACACCATCTTCCCTAACGCCACTTGGCGTGACGGGATACTAACACCATCTTCCCTAACGCCACTTGGCGTGACGGGTCACTAACACCATCTTCCCTAACGCCACTTGGCGTGACGGGTCACTAACACCATCTTCCCTAACGCCACTTGGCGTGACGGGTCACTAACACCATCTTCCCTAACGCCACTTGGCGTGACGGGTCACTAACACCATATTCCCTAACGCCACTTGGCGTGACGGGTCACTAACACCATATTCCCTAACGCCACTTGACGTGACGGGTCACTAACACCATATTCCCTATACGCCACTTGGCGTGACGGGTCACTAACACCATATTACCAATACGCCACTTGGCGTGACGGGTCACTAACACCATATTCCCTAACGCCACTTGGCGTGACGGGTCACTAACACCATATTCCCTATACGCCACTTGGCGTGACGGGTCACTAACACCATATTCCCTATACGCCACTTGGCGTGACGGGTCACTAACACCATATTCCCTAACGCCACTTGTCGTGAAGGGGATCTTTCTTTCTTTGTTTTTCATTTCTTATTCTTCTTCTTTCTTCTTCTTTTATCTTTTCACTGATGCATAAAAGGTGTCGTGGTTTATATCATTTGTCGTTCTTGAGTTGCTCGAACTGTCTCAATTAGTGATTTTCCTTTGTTGTTACATATCTCTGTCACTGCATCTATCCATCTTCGTCTGGGTCTTCCTCTTGGTCTTTTTCCATGCATTCTCGAGAAGAACGCCCTTGATGCTGATTGGTAAGGGTTCATTCTGACCAGGTGGCCAAACCATTTAAGTTGTTGTTGTATATATTCTTGGCAGGGTTTAGTTCCTACAATTTTTCATATGGTTTCATTTGGTATTCTGTCTCTTCTTGTGTTGTTTGTTACTTTTCTCAAGCATCGCATCTCACATGTATTGATCTTTCTTAAATGGGATTTAGAAAGGGTCCAAGTTTGACTTTCATAGCATAAAGTTGGTATGAAAATGCTATTTATCATTTATTGTTTAGCTGGCATAGAAATGTTTGGATGTCTTAGCAATGGTGAATGTTGGTATGTGACAGTATTGCTTTTTGTATTCTAATGTCAATTTCTCTGTCTAGTTTTCCATCTTCTGTGAACATTGTGCCTAAATACTTGAATTCCTCTACTTGTTTTATTTATTTATCTTTGATCTTAATGTTTAATGGGTGTCTTAATTTGCTTATTCTTATAGCCTCTGTTTTTGCTGTGCTAATTTTCATACTGTAGTTTGTGCAGCTTTAATTTAGAGATGTTAAATGCTGTTGTAGCAGGTTTCCATCCTCATATATTAGGCATTGGTCATCTGCGAAGAGTAGCTCGTTGATGTTGGAGTTTTCTACCTCTATGTTATTATTTGATTTTTCCTTATTTTTGGTTGTTTCCTGATTTATTTTGTCCATATATATAATGAAGAGGAGTGGTGAGAGGACGCAACCTTGTCTTACACCTGTTGTAACCTGAAACCATTCCGACAGACCTTCCGATGTTATAACGGCACTTTGACTGTTTTTATATAATGCCATTATATTATCTAGTAGTTGTCCTGCTACACCGTAGGTTTCAAGAGTTTATAACGGCACTTTGACTGTTTTTATATAATGCCATTATATTATCTAGTAGTTGTCCTGCTACACCGTAGGTTTCAAGAGTTTGCCAAAGTTTGTTCCTGTCCACACGATCAAACGCTTTTTACTGATCTATAAACACTATATTTAGGTTTCTGTCATATTCTATTGTTTTTTCACATAGTTGTCTCAATGTAAATATAGCATCAGTACAGTTTTTGCCTTTTCTGAATCCGAATTGATTATTACTTAATTGAGGTTCTATTATGTATCTTACTCTCCTCTCCAATATTTTAGCAAACATTTTACCAACTTGACTCAATAGGAATATTCCTCTGTACATTTCACACTCCCTTTTGCTTCCTTTATTCTTCCAAAATGGGACAATGATAGCTTTTTGCCAATCGTCTGGGACTTTTCTTTTCATTTGAACAAAAGTCTTTTGTAGACTTTGATTGTCTACGTTTATGCTTTCTAAAATTGTGATTATTTCTTGGTGCTTTACTTTATCAAATGCCTTGGTATAATCTATGAAACATAGGTATAGATCTGTTTTCACCTCTATGGCTCATTCTACTAAAGATCTTATGATGTGTATGCTCGTTCCTTTACCTCTACAAAACCACATTGTTCATCACTAATTTCTGGACTGATTTTGTTTCGCACTCTTCGCATGATGATTCTTAGTAATATCTTAGTAATATGACTCATAAGGCTTATTGTGCGATGATCATCGCATTCAATCGCACAAAATGTCTGTGGTAGTGCTATGAATATTGATTTGAGCATGTCTGGTATATATCCGCTGTTGTAGATATCATTCAATATTTTGTTATTATTAATTCTATTCCAAAATCACCCATGGTTTCAATCTCTTCTTTAGTTATATTATCTGGTCCAGGAGCTTTTCCTGCTTTCATATTGCACAAGGCTATTTCCACTTCTTCTTTGAGTATTTCTGGTCCTTCTCCATTATCCTTAATATTTACTTCTGTTCGTTCATCATTATAAAGATCTTTAATGTATTCTGTCCATCGTTCCCTTATGATTTCTTGTTCAATCAACAGTTCTCCTTCCTTTGATCTTAAACATCCAGTTTTTTATTGCGTTTTTGTTCCTGTTAATGCTTCAATTTGTTTGTATATAGCTTTAGCATCTCCTTTTTGTTGCATTTCAATCTCTTTGCATCTCTCTTTTAGCCATGCTTATTTTGCTTCATTGCATTTTATTACAATTTCTTTATTTAATATCTTATACTCATCTTTATTTTCTTTATTTCTTCTTCTTGTATCCATTATCAGCAAAATGTCATCTGTCGTCCATTTCTTTCTTGAATTTGTTCTCACTGGTGGTATGAACTCTTTTGATGTTTGTTGCATTGATTCTTTTAGCATTTCACACTGCTCATCAATGCTTTGTATCTTCTCCATTGCATTGTATCGGTTCTGAATTGTGATTTTATATTTGTCTTGCAACTTCTTGTCTTATTTGAGTAAATCTAAATTTATCCTGATGTTAACCGAGGCTCTCATTTTGAGAATCTTACTCGGCTTAAATAATACATTTCCTTGTGAAAGATTTCCATTTTCCTTTTTAAACATATAGATCTGACTCGCGAACAATGGGACAACAGAATATGCAATTACTGAAGGCTGTAGAATTGTGGTTTTACAGAAGAATTTTGAAAACACCATAGACATCTTAAAAAGAAATGAAAACGCTCTGAAAGAGGCCAAAGTAAAAGTTGGGAAATATCCAATATTAGGAAGAAACAATCATCATTTTTGGGCATGTTATGAGAAGGTAGCAGTTAGAATCTATTGTAACAACTGGGAAAATTGAGAGATGAAGGGATAGCGGGAAGCAAAGAGAAAAGATACCAGACAGCTTAAGAGAATAACTTGGCAGAAGGTTAACAACATAAATGATAAATAACAGTCGCGATCGAGAATTGCAGAAAGACATGATCACTTATGTCAGCAGGTATGGTACATGATAATGATGATGATCTATTTTCCCCTTTACGTGTCAAGTTTTAAGTTTGTTCAAAAACTTCCTCAGTCAAGTTTTGAGTTTGTTGAAATACTGCCTCAGTCAAGTTTGGAATTTATTGAAATACTGCCTCAGTCAAGTTTTAAGTTTGTTGAAATACTGCCTCAGCCAAGTTTTGAGTTTGTTGAAATAACTGTCTCAGTCAAGTTTTGAGTTTGTTGAAATAACTGCCTCAGTCAAGTTTTTAGTTTGTTGAAATACTGCCTCAGTCAAGTTTTTAGTTTGTTGAAATAACTGTCTCAGTCAAGTTTTGAGTTTGTTGAAATAACTGCCTCAGTCAAGTTTTGAGTTTGTTGAAATAACTGCCTCAGTCAGTTTTAAGTTTGTTGAAATACTGCCTCAGTCAAGTCTTGAGTTTGTTGAAATACTGCCTCAGTCAGTTTTAAGTTTGTTGAAATACATCCTCAGAAATTGTTAAGTTTGTTGAAATACTGCCTCAGCCAAGTTTTGAGTTTGTTGAAATACTGCCTCAGCCAAGTTTTGAGTTTGTTGAAATAATTACTCATTCAAGTTTTTGAGTTTTCTCAAAAACTGCTTCAGTCAACTTTTTTAGCTTGTTAAAATGCTTCATCAGCCAATTTTGAGTTTGTTTAAATGCTTCCTCAGCCAAGTTTTAAGTTTGTTGAAATACTGCCTCAGCCAAGTTTTGAGATTGTTGAAATAATTACTCATTCAAGTTTGAGTTTTCTCAAAAACTGCTTCAGTCAACTTTTTTAGCTTGTTAAAATGCTTCATCAGCCAAGTTTTGAGTTTGTTGAAATAACTGCCTCAGTCAAGTCTTGAGTTTGTTGAAATACTGCCTCAGTCAGTTTTAAGTTTGTTGAAATACATCCTCAGAAATTGTTAAGTTTGTTGAAATACTGCCTCAGTTAAGCTTTGAATTTGTTGAAATACTGCCTCAGCCAAGTTTTGAGTTTGTTGAAATAATTACTCATTCAAGTTTTTGAGTTTTCTCAAAAACTGCTTCAGTCAACTTTTTTAGCTTGTTAAAATGCTTCATCAGCCAAGTTTTGAGTTTGTTGAAATAACTGCCTCTGTCAGTTTTAAGTTTGTTGAAATACTGCCTCAGTCAAGTCTTGAGTTTGTTGAAATACTAACTCAGTCAGTTTTAAGTTTGTTGAAATACATCCTCAGAAATTGTTAAGTTTGTTGAAATACTGCCTCAGTTAAGCTTTGAATTTGTTGAAATACTGCCTCAGCCAAGTTTTGAGTTTGTTGAAATACTGCCTCAGCCAAGTTTTGAGTTTGTTGAAATAATTACTCATTCAAGTTTTTGAGTTTTCTCAAAAACTGCTTCAGTCAACTTTTTTAGCTTGTTAAAATGCTTCATCAGCCAATTTTGAGTTTGTTTAAATGCTTCCTCAGCCAAGTTTTAAGTTTGTTGAAATACTGCCTCAGCCAAGTTTTGAGTTTGTTGAAATAATTACTCATTCAAGTTTGAGTTTTCTCAAAAACTGCTTCAGTCAACTTTTTTAGCTTGTTAAAATGCTTCATCAGCCAATTTTGAGTTTGTTCAAATGCTTCATCAGTCAATATTGTTTGTCTATAAAATAATTAAATAATGTTCAGTTTCCTCGTATTCGATTTCATCTTTCATTGTTCCTTTTAATATAGCTTATGCCAGGCCGTTATATCTTGTGATGTGCTTTTCTGTTTTTTTTTCCGACCAGTGGAAGAAAAATTCCTGACGGCTTATGACATTTTTGTGCTGATATTTTTTGTTTAACTTGCTCGACGTAATGGCGTCTCTGTTTGAAATGCCTAGGATTTTAAAGCGAAATCTCATTTCCATAGCCTGCATTTTAAAAATGTTAATTCTGCATTTAGGGTTCACGAACCTCGCACATATCAAGAAACTATTTTTTTTCCTCTTTATGCAAATACATAGCCAACAATTTAAAAAAAAAATCATCATCATCATCAACTACCGGACAAGCTGGCATAGGTGATCATGTCTCTCCACAACTTTCGATCTCGGCAGTTATTTATCATTTCTGTTGTTGACCTTCTGCCAAGCCATTCTCTTAAGTTGTCTGGTGTTCTTTTTCTCTTTGCTTCCCTCTATCTCTTCGTCCCTAAATTTTTCCAGTTGTTACAATATATTCCGGTTGTTCTCTTCTCAATACATGGCCAAAAATGATGATTGTTTCTTCCTAATATTGAAAATTAGCTCTCTTTATGCTTTGACCCCTTTTCAGAACATTTTCATTATCCTTCTTAGCTGTCCATGGTATTCTCAACATTCTTCTGTAAAACCACATTTCTACAGACTACAGTGATTTTCTTGTCTGTTGTCCTATTGTCCATGATTCACATCCATATGTTAAGACTGACTCTACATAACATTTAAGAACTCATTTTCTTCTTTCTATTGTAAAAATGGATTACATAGTATCTTCCTCATTTTTTTGGAAAGCTGCTTTTGCCTGAACCATTCTGCATCTCACCTCTTTTGTACATCTTCCATCTGAGGTTAACAAAGTTCCCAAATATTTAAATTCATTTACCTGTTTTAATATTGTTCCACTTGTCTTTATTTTGCGCTGAGGTGATGTCTTTTTCTTTGTTGTTACAATTGCTACAACAAAAAGAAATAAATAACAGAAAAGTAGTAACAAAATATGCAAGTAACGGAAATTTTCTTTGACTGTCTTTTAATCTTCCTGGAAATTGGAAACTTGTTTTTTTTTTTTTTTAAATTGTTTAGTAATGTAACACAGTTTCATATATTTGTCACATTATTATTTTTTAGGATTTCAAGAGCAGATTTAATCATCTTATTTAAAGAGATTAATCATTTCTAGCACTAAATGCTGTCTTCTTTGTATTTGATTGTATTTTATTTGGATGAGATTAAATAATACAATAGATGTTTCAAATGTCTCTTATATTCGATAATGTAATTCTATATTATGGAAAACAATTTTCTGTTTCCATGCCCTGAAAATGGGAGACAACTGTAAACTATAATCCAGCAACATAACATTGTATAGCCGCAGGCAAGCCGTTAAACGGCTGTGTTAATGTTTACTAGAGTAACAGGCTACATTCGCAACGGCAATTTCAGTTAGCGCCCTTGAGTAATGCTAAATTCACCTAGCAAGAAGAAATTCAATGTTTTCAGAGTTTCTAAATATGACTATTTGCAGAGTTAATTTGAATTTGTTTTATCTAAAACTCTGTCTGTTCAAAGTCACAAAAAGCGTAATCAAAATGTCAAATAAACGGTCTTAAACAGGTATATAAAAATAAATTAATTTGCTGAATGTCAAGTTAAACACAAGTTTTACTCAGAGATTATAATGATGGAAATGACAATGTAAATATGGACATGAGATGGTAACGTCAGATCCACGACACTCCACAGATGCATAACTACACACGAGATTTTTTGTTTAAAAAAAAAACACCAGTATCATAGTTCATTCAAAGAGCTTCATACATCTTCATCTTCTTATTTCCTTCCTTATTTGCCTTTCAGCGTTGAGGTGAGATATAGTTTGCTGTCTTTTGCTCTTCTGTTAGCCTCTTCTGGTGTTATGTTTCTTAGTGTTTCGAATACTCCATTTATCTGTCTTTTTTTTCATGGTAGGCCCTTGAGTCTCGTGTTCTCGCAACGTTTTTTAAAGGTTCTTTGTGTTGTGTTTTGGTATTTTGCCTTATCAGTGGCCAAAACATTTTTTCTGGTGTTTCTTTATGTATTCTATGCTGAGAATTATTCCTAACATTTTTCTCAGTTCTTCTTTTCTGATCTAATCTCTCAGACTGTTTTCCTGTCACTCGTTTAAACATTTAATCTTGGTTGTGGTTATTTTTATTGTTGTTCTTAAGTCTAGAGTCAAAGTCTGGCATTGATAGTTTCTCACATCGAAGGGGAAAATGAATGATGATTGTAGTTACGTGTCACATTATTTAACAGTCTAATCTACATCACCTTACAAAGAAGAGTAATTGGCGAGAGGAAGGGAAAGATAGTCCAAAATGACAATGTAATGGTGCTATAAAAAATTAGGCGGGGAAAACACTCTAACAAACACTCAATATAGCACACAACAGGGACGAGAATGTCCGTCAGCATCTAATTGAGTTTATGTCATAAAGACAAGTAATGGATCAAATAGGCAAGCAGCTGATCATTGATAATAGGACTTGACAAATATCAAATATTGCATGCAAGGAAGAAATAAATACACATGCAAACTTTCTGCTTGACAGAAAAAAGATGATTAAATAGAAATATCCGGCAATGTAATTTGTACCAGTTATTTCCAACAAGGAAGTATTTGAACAAGAGATAACATAACTCATAGGATATAGATGAGAATTCATTATCCAAATAGATAAAATCTGTGTTATTTGGGTTTCTATATAAGAGAATGTAGACTAGGTACTCTGTGTCCATTCTCACGCTTGGCTACCAGAGTCCCCACGGTGAGGGGAAAAGAGAATAGAGCTACTGTTACCTGCCGTGTTTGTCGTAAGTGGCCAATAAGGAGACGAATCGTCGCCTGAGCAGTGTTCGAGGTGACCTAGTCAACTGAATTTACCAATACATTGTGTGGAATGATGTGGCAAGTAGTGGATATGGGGAATTCCTGACTCCAATGAAACTGCTTGCACGTATATCATAGAATAGAGTAGTGTCTCAGATGACTATTGATGACGGTAAGTAAAAAAAAAAATATAAAGTACACCCGTAACGCCAAGTGGCGTATAGGGAATATGGTGTTAGTGACCATACATTTTACAGAAGTAGTATACAAGGGTGTAACTATGCCGTATTTGGCCCGTAAATTAACAAAGATATATAGTGTGGTGCGCAGCGCACCACAGGTACACGAGAGACAGGGGGAGTTAACCGTGATCTTTCGTGTCGGTGACCCTGGAAGTGACCTGTTTATGTTTGGTGTGTGCTGACTTTGGAGTTCTTGATGTACTTAATCGATAGTGATAGGTTAGTAGATTATACAACATCAATGAAAAACAATCAATATAAAACAAAAGACAAAAGATATATTTTATTCTTTTATTATCTCAATAGGTGTATAACATACAGTGGATATAATATAACATTACAAAAATATTCAGTACATTGAGTAAATATATAGTACAAGTATAACATTTATTTATAGTTATGTAGTTGCGTGTCTGCTTAGTTCTATGTCATAAATGAATCATAATGGGTAAAACTGTTAGAGGTTGCTGGGTAGTCTAAACTGGTAGTGTAAAGAGTTAAATATCTAGAGGTGTAGTCGAGACATTATCATCAGCTACCTTTCTTTTTATATAGAAATAGGAAAGAGCATTTCTTGTTTGACTGTAGGAAAATATGGAATTATTTAAGACTTTGAAACCTACATTTTTCCCACCTTTAGCCTTTTGCGTGGCGAGAACCTCTAAAAACATATCTTTATCTAATTTGTTGTGTTGCTTACTTAGCCCTTTACAACTGATTTTATCGTAATCCCCACTGCAATGGTACGTCTTACTACATAAACTAACAAGAGCTGTCCCTTCGTACTCTAGTTTAAAAAGCCCGGGCGTTCGTTTGGTGTATGCTTTAACACCCTTACAGTTTATACAGTCTGTCTTGCTAATATGCTCATCGCAAAACTAGGCGGGAAACCAGTCTTTATATACGCTATTAAACTCATCCCGCAGCCCTGACTTAACTATATCCTCCAACTTAGGTGCACTTAAAGCCAAGTATAAACTATCAGTATCTGTTTCACATAACTGAAAGTTAGACCTATCCACAAACTTATCTAAGAACTCGAAATAAAATTCTAACATACGAAGTTTTGCATATCGATACACGAAGAAACCGATTTGTAGGGGTAAGTCCCAAACAGTTTTCTTTTTCTCCATCTCAATTTCAAAAAGGTCCACACCTATTTCAGTCATCTTTTTAAACCGGGAACTATTTATCATTTTTGATATCTCATCCCCCTGAACATACGAGACAGCGCTATGATTGACCTTATTGGTTAGAGTCTTCCCATAGGCTGAGTTTCCTAAGAGCTTCATCGTATCACTTACTATAGATTGATTTTCGTCTAGATCACCAGCCCGCCTAGCGTCAAAAACCATTTCACCAAACTTTGTAAAACACCTAGACGGTTGGTATTCTATCACTTGATAAATTTTTGTTACCTCCAAGCTGTGGTCTAAATACCATTTTAACAGTGGTGTTGCCAAAAAATTTTTTTCCCCAACATAACTACCGATTAGAGTGCGACGAGGGGTTGACAACAAGTTATGTTTGAGGGCATATTCACCCATAAACGGTCCAATATCATCACGCGTGACGTCAATATTTTTGAAAATTGGAGTCATCTCACTTAAATGTTCCTTCAGGCGGTCGGGGACGTGTAGATCACATTCCACTAAACCAAAACATGTCCCATCCGAAACAGAAGTCAGAATCTGTTTATCACTAAGAGGGAGCCCTTCTTTAGAGTAAGAGGGTCTAGCTCGAGGGATGGCTTTAGAAAGGAAAGCCCTAATGCTTGGGTCAGACTTTTTCAGAGCCTGCCACTCACATTCCCACATTACTTCTACGGGGACTTTGACCTCCTCGGTTAGGTAGGTGTGTATCTCACATGTTTTTTTCAAACAGCTCGAACAAGGGCTTATTATTAACAGGGTTTCTATCTTTATCTTTGGTGAGGGGACAGTCTTTGTGACCATGGTACAGACAACCATGAAAATTGTAGACTCTTCTATTGGATTTATCCCACCCATCCACAGGGATATTTCTAGCACCCAACCGAAACTCCCTCCCATTAAACTGAGTTTTCAACGTCACCCCTTTTTGGCGGGCGACCCACGTTAACCACTCTCTACTTTGTTGGACATAATAGTTATCTTTTTCTCATTCATTGTCTCATTCAACTTGTCTAAATCCGTTATGTACTCGTAACAGAAAACACCCTTGGTCTCCTCTACTTTATAGGCTGCCAAGTACTTGCTGTAGCTAAAACCTGGCGCTAAATAATTTTTGATATCTAGGAACTTTAACTTCTGCGTTGCAATACACATAAAGTTATTGTTTCTTTTAACTATAAACTTTAACGGTTTTGGTACTTTGTAGTCTCCTTCAATTTTATCTTCCTCTTCTTCGTTAACCTCGGTTTCTGCTTCTTCTTCTTCCATACTATCTTCTTCTTCACCCACTTGGGCAGTGGCATCCATGAAGTGCTTTATTAAATAAGGTTTAATGACGTTGATGTCATATTTCCCCGAGTTAAACCCTATAACTGGAAGCTCTTTTAAACTCATCAAACTTAACTATTAGCTTGTCTTTATTCAGATCATGGAGTTGAGTAAAAATACTTTCAAACCGAGCTCGCAATAACGAGTATGCCTTAGCAGCTATACCAGTGAGGTAATCAACCATCTGACTAACTAAAACCAGTGGGTCACCCTTCGTTATGAAGCATATTGGTCCCTCCCACCCGGGGACATTTGATGCTATAGAGCAGGAGAGGGGGACATGTTTGGCTACAAAGGTAGTCGAGTGCGTTTCTTGGGGAACATTCCCATTATCAAAATAACATTCATAATCGAATGTCGCCCTGAATGGGTAAATAAAACACTCTGGAGTACTTATGCCTTCAGCGCTGATCGCGTCCCATACACTTTCAGGTGAAGAGTAAACACCACCCTTATATGTCTCTACAGCCATATCCCCATTGCAAGTTTGTTCATGCCTATCCATACGCCAAAACTTTTTTCACAATTTTCCACATTTTCCACAAGAAAAACTTTTACTAGCCCTAGAAAGATCGTTTATATAAAAGAAGTGGTTTTTGTAAAGTAAAAGATGGAGAGTTTCACTATAACTACTGCCACTTCTCAGGACAATACGCAAGGCTTGTTCAGAATCAAACTCAAAAATATCTATGTTTATTGAAAAACAATTTTCTAAGAGAGGCATTTCGGCAAGAGTTACACCAGGAAAGTTACCTAACATTAGAGAGGGATTAAACTGTTTGAAAAGTAGTCTCGATGCCTTCCTAACATCTTTAACAGAGGTACATCTATGGATAGCTAGACAACGGAAGAAGCAGAGATTATCATTGTAAACTTTAGAATTAGAGTCGGTTTGAAGGATATTAATACCGTAGTTGGATGCAATGTAGGGTGGGATATCTAGCAGACACCCTATAGGATAATCTTGAAGTTTATAAACATAAGCACTCGTACTGACTAATGCTTCTAAGGTATATTTGGTTGTCTCCCTGTTTTTATTTGCATACCCTAATATATCACTTTCATTTAATCTATCAACAAATGTTTCAAAATCATGTCTGTTGTTAACTAACAGGGGTTTGTCTAAACCTGTCGCATTATTTGAGCTGGCGTGAAAGTAACGCAGCCCCTGTGTCTCTCTATGTCTTAAGACTAGATGATGACTATAATTCACCTTGAAACGTTTTTTCTGGGCTAGAAAAATTGGGTTTACAAGGGTCTTCCAATCTATAGGAGTATCAGGCTGATGAAATATAGTGTACGTGTCCATGTATTTGGTCCTACGGTCATGTGTTCTAATAGCTAACCAGTTGTTCTTATATATCTTTCTTATATCTTGAGGTAACTTATTTAATGAGTCTATTTCATTAATAAGTCTTGGTCTCTTTGAGAGCTCTTGAGTCGACCTCTTTACTGCCCGCTTGCGTGAGGTTGTCGATACCAGTGGACCCGCTTGCGTTGATGGTGTTGAGGTGTCCACAGCTATGTCATGACTTGCAAGATGTACTTGCAGATGGCTAGCCCCAGTAAAGCTTTGTTGATAGATATGGCAGATATATGGGGTGACACTGGGTTCTTTTGAAAGTACGTGATCTGTTGACACAGGAGTTGGTGATGCAGGAACTACTGATACAAGAGATGCAAGATGCTCTGTCTTGATATGTCTGGCAAGGCTGTCTACTCTTGTATATACTCGTTCACAAACATCACATTTGTATTCCTGACACCCATGTACACTAGCAACGTGTCGTTTTACGATCCGGCTCTGGGTGAAAGTTTTGGAGCAGAGATGAAAAGTGTTAGACATCTGTAGAAAAGAAATTGAAACATTACAACTAAAGAGTAAAGAACAGTAAACATTACAAGAAAAGTAAATAACAAGATACACAACTTATCGAAATTAGGTTACAAAAGTAACACGTGGATACTAAAAAACCAACTTATCGAAATTAGGTTACTAAAATAACACGTGGATACTAAACAAATAACTTACGGAAACAAGTTACTAAAGTAACATAATATAATATTAAAGAACTAAGATATCACTTACTTTTTATGTGTTTGAAGGTACGAGACACATCCGTCGTCAACAACTGTAAGCGAAAGTCTGATTACAAGCTTCACAGTCGCGTTATATATACACCTGAAACACCGGAAGTGTTACTAAAAATAGAACTGACCGCTGATGCAATACCGGAAGTGTTACTAAAAATAGCTTTTGACTGCTGACGCGATGCCCGTGGAGTTTATAAAAATAGATTTTGATCTTTGATGCAATACAAGGCAATTTTATATGAGTTTTCCCCTTGACTCTTTTTGAGGGCTACGCCGATGAAACTATTACAAATAGTAAATTTACACTCTAAACTTACCCCAGATGTTATTTTAGTCATCCCCATAGCAAAAATTTGCTTAAAAACCACTTTTATGATTGTTATTCCCTTGACCATTTTTGGTGGCTACGCCCATGAAACTGTTACAAATAGTAGATGTACACTCTAAACTTACCCCAGATGTTATTTTAGACATCCCCATAGCAAAATTTTACTTAAAAATCCACTTTATGATTGTTACACTCCTTGCCTATTTTTGGGGCTACGCCCATGAAACTGTTTAAAATAGTCAATTTAACATCTAGACAAACTTTATTTTAGTCATCCACATAGCAAAATTTACTAAAAAACCACTTTTATGAGTGTGGCCCCTTTACCCATTTTTGATGGTTACGCCAATGAAACTGTTAAAAATAGTAAATTTAACATCTAGACATACCCCAAACTTTATATTAAGCATCCCCGTATCAAGAATTTACATAAAAACAACTTTATGATTGTTACACCCCTTGCCTGTTTTTGGGAGCTACGCCCATGAAACTGTTTAAAATAGTCAATTTAACATCTAGACATACCACAAACTTTATTTTAGTCATCCACATAGCAAAATTTTACTAAAAAACCACTTTTATGAGTGTTGCCCCTTACCCATTTTTGATGGTTACGCCCATGAAACTGTTAAAAATAGTAAATTTAACATCTAGACATTTCACAAACTTTATTTTAGTCATCCACATAGCAAAAATTTACTAAAAACCCACTTTTATGAGTGTTTCCCCCTTACCCATTTTTGATGGTTACGCCCATGAAACTGTTAAAAATAGTAAATTTAACATCTAGACATACCCCAAACTTTATATTAAGCATCCCCGTATCAAGAATTTACATAAAAACATATTTTGAAATTACTACCCCCGTACCCATTTTTGGCGGTTACGCCCATGAAACTGTTAAAAATAGTAAATTTAACATCTAGACATACCCCAAACTTTATATTAGACATCCCCGTATTAAGAATTTACATTAAAAAACAACTTTTATGAGTGTTGCCCACTGACCATTTTTGAGGGTTACGCCCATGAAATCGATAAAAAATTGAAATTTAACCTATTGGCTCAAACATAATATTTGACACGCCCATGTATCAAATTAGCCTGAAAAATCAACCAAAAATTAGTAGTGAGATAGGGCATAATGATGGATAGACTATAAGGAAAAATGTATACTCTTATATAAGGAAAAAAAAACCTGCCGGTAGACTATTTATATAAGTAATATTCCGCTGCTGGAAGCAGTAAAACTGCCGGTATACTATTTATATAAGAAATATTCTGCTGCTGGAAATAGCTTTGTTGCATCTAAATGCCCTATCTCACTACTAATTTTTGGTTGATTTTTCAGGCTAATTTGATACATGGGCGTGTCAAATATTATGTTTGAGCCAATAGGTTAAATTTCAATTTTTTATCGATTTCATGGGCGTAACCCTCAAAAATGGTCAGGGGGCAACACTCATAAAAGTTGTTCTTTTTTATGTAAATTCTTGATACGGGGATGTCTAATATAAAGTTTGGGGTATGTCTAGATGTTAAATTTACTATTTTTAACAGTTTCATGGGCGTAACCGCCAAAAATGGGTACGGGGGTAGTAATTTCAAAAATTGTTTTTATGTAAATTCTTGATACGGGGATGCTTAATATAAAGTTTGGGGTATGTCTAGATGTTAAATTTACTATTTTTAACAGTTTTATGGGCGTAACCATCAAAAATTGGTAAGGGGGCAACAATCATAAAAGTGGTTTTTTAGTAAATTTTTGCTATGTGGATGACTAAAATAAAGTTTGTTGTATGTCTAGATGTTAAATTTACTATTTTAAACAGTTTCATGGGCGTAGCCCCCAAAAATAGGTAAGGGGGCAACACTCATAAAAGTGGTTTTTTAGTAAATTTTGCTATGTGGATGACTAAAATAAAGTTTGTGGTATGTCTAGATGTTAAATTGACTATTTTAAACAGTTTCATGGGCGTAGCCCCCAAAATAGGCAAGGGGTGTAACAATCATAAAGTGGATTTTTAAGTAAAATTTTGCTATGGGGATGTCTAAAATAACATCTGGGGTAAGTTTAGAGCGTAAATCTACTATTTGTAACAGTTTCATGGGCGTAGCCACTAAAAATGGTCAAGGGAGTAACAATCATAAAAGTTTTTTTAAGCAAATGTTTGCTATGGGGATGACTAAAATAACATCTGGGGTAAGTTTAGAGTGTAAATTTACTATTTGTAACAGTTTCATCGGCGTAGCCCTCAAAAAGAGTCAAGGGGAAAACTCATATAAAATTGCCTTGTATTGCATCAGAGATCAAAATCTATTTTTATAAACTCCACGGGCATCGCGTCAGCAGTCAAAAGCTATTTTTAGTAACACTTCCGGTATTGCATCAGCGGTCAGTTCTAATTTTAGTAACACTTCCGGTGTTTCAGGTGTATATATAACGCGACTGTGAAGCTTGTAATCAGACTTTCGCTTACAGTTGTTGACGACGGATGTGTCTCGTACCTTCAAACACATAAAAAGTAAGTGATATCTTAGTTCTTTAATATTATATTATGTTACTTTAGTAACTTGTTTCCGTAAGTTATTTGTTTAGTATCCACGTGTTATTTTAGTAACCTAATTTCGATAAGTTGGTTTTTTAGTATCCACGTGTTACTTTTGTAACCTAATTTCGATAAGTTGTGTATCTTGTTATTTACTTTTCTTGTAATGTTTACTGTTCTTTACTTTTTAGTTGTAATGTTTCAATTTCTTTTCTACAGATGTCTAACACTTGTCATCTCTGCTCCAAAACCTTCACCCGGAGCCGGATCGTAAAACGACACGTTGCTAGTGTACATGGGCGTCAGGAATACAAATGTGATGTTTGTGAACGAGTATATACAAGAGTAGACAGCCTTGTCAGACATATCAAGACAGAGCATCTTGCATCTCTTGTATCAGTAGTTCCTGCATCACCAACTCCTGTGTCAACAGATCACGTACTTTCAAAAGAACCCAGTGTCACCCCATATATCTGCCATATCTGTCAACAAAGCTTTACTGGGGCTAGCCATCTGCAAGTACATCTTGCAAGTCATGACATAGATGTGGACACCTCAACACCATCAACGCAAGCGGGTCCACTGGTATCGACAACCTCACGCAAGCGGGCAGTAAAGAGGTCGACTCAAGAGCTCTCAAAGAGACCAAGACTTATTAATGAAATAGACACATTAAATAAGTTATCTCAAGATATAAGAAAGATATATAAGAACAACTGGTTAGCTATTAGAACACATGACCGTAGGACCAAATACATGGACACGTACACTATATTTCATCAGCCTGATACTCCTATAGATTGGAAGACCCTTGTAAACCCAATTTTTCTAGCCCAGAAAAAACGTTTCAAGGTGAATTATAGTCATCATCTAGTCTTAAGACATAGAGAGACACAGGGGCTGCGTTACTTTCACGGCAGCTCAAATAATGCGACAGGTTTAGACAAACCCCTGTTAGTTAACAACAGACATGATTTTGAAACATTTGTTGATAGATTAAATGAAAGTGATATATTAGGGTATGCAAATAAAAACAGGGAGACAACCAAATATACCTTAGAAGCATTAGTCAGTACGAGTGCTTATGTTTATAAACTTCAAGATTATCCTATAGGGTGTCTGATAGATATCCCACCCTACATTGCATCCAACTACGGTATTAATATCCTTCAAACCGACTGTAATTCTAAAGTTTACAATGATAATCTCTGCTTCTTCCGTTGTCTAGCTATCCATAGAGGTACCTCTGTTAAAGATGTTAGGAAGGCATCGAGACTACTTTTCAAACAGTTTAATCCCTCTCTAATGTTAGGTAACTTTCCTGGTGTAACTCTTGCCGAAATGCCTCTCTTAGAAAATTGTTTTTCAATAAACATAGATATTTTGAGTTTGATTCTGAACAAGCCTTGCGTATTGTCCTGAGAAGTGGCAGTAGTTATAGTGAAACTCTCCATCTTTTACTTTACAAAAACCACTTCTTTTATATAAACGATCTTTCTAGGGCTAGTAAAAGTTTTTCTTGTGGAAAATGTGGAAAATTGTGGAAAAATTTTTGGCGTATGGATAGGCATGAACAAACTTGCAATGGGGATATGGCTGTAGAGACATATAAGGGTGGTGTTTACTCTGCACCTGAAAGTGTATGGGACGCGATCAGGCGCTGAAGGCATAAGTACTCCAGAGTGTTTTATTTACCCATTCAGGGCGACATTCGATTATGAATGTTATTTTGATAATGGGAATGTTCCCCAAGAAACGCACTCGACTACCTTTGTAGCCAAACATGTCCCCCTCTCCTGCTCTATAGCATCAAATGTCCCCGGGTGGGAGGGACCAATATGCTTCATAACGAAGGGTGACCCACTGGTTTTAGTTAGTCAGATGGTTGATTACCTCACTGGTATAGCTGCTAAGGCATACTCGTTATTGCGAGCTCGGTTTGAAAGTATTTTTACTCAACTCCATGATCTGAATAAAGACAAGCTAATAGTTAAGTTTGATGAGTTTAAAAGAGCTTCCAGTTATAGGGTTTAACTCGGGGAAATATGACATCAACGTCATTAAACCTTATTTAATAAAGCACTTCATGGATGCCACTGCCCAAGTGGGTGAAGAAGAAGATAGTATGGAAGAAGAAGAAGCAGAAACCGAGGTTAACGAAGAAGAGGAAGATAAAATTGAAGGAGACTACAAAGTACCAAAACCGTTCAAGTTTATAGTTAAAAGAAACAATAACTTTATGTGTATTGCAACGCAGAAGTTAAAGTTCCTAGATATCAAAAATTATTTAGCGCCAGGTTTTAGCTACAGCAAGTACTTGGCAGCCTATAAAGTAGAGGAGACCAAGGGTGTTTTCTGTTACGAGTACATAACGGATTTAGATAAGTTGAATGAGACGGAGTTACCCCCACACGAAACGTTTTATTCGTCATTAAAAAATGTCAATATTTCCAAGGAGGAATATGCTCTGTGTAAAAAGGTCTGGAAGGACAATAAGATGACGACCCTTAGGGACTTTTTGATTTGGTATAATAACAAAGATGTAGTCCCATTCTTAGAAGCCTTGGAGCAGCAGGTTCGTTTTATGGGGAGCGGGGTGTGGACTGTTTTAAAGACGCCATTTCGGTTCCGGGTGTTTGTTTAAAGTATCTTTTTAAGACCGTTGATAGGGGTGTAATGTTTAGTTTATGTTCGAGCAAACAGGTTAGTCTACACACAATGATTAGAGATAATATCGTTGGGGGTCCCTCTATAATTTTCCATAGGTATCACGAGGTAGGCAAAACGTTTATTAGGGGAAGAAAGCTGGTCCAATCCATCCAAGGTTACGATGCCAATGCGCTGTATCTTTGGGCTCTGATGAACCCAATGCCAACAGATTACCCAATTATTAGAAGAATGGAGACCGGGTTTAGGGTCGAAAAAGATAACTATTATGTCCAACAAAGTAGAGAGTGGTTAACGTGGGTCACCTGCCAAAAAGGGGTGACGTTGAAAACTCAGTTTAATGGGAGGGAGTTTCGGTTGGGTGCTAGAAATATCCATGTGGATGGGTGGGATAAATCCAATAGAAGAGTCTACAATTTTCATGGTTGTCTGTACCATGGTCACAAAGACTGTCCCCTCACCAAAGATAAGATAGAAACCATGTTAATAATAAGCCCTTGTTCGAGCTGTTTGAAAAAACATGTGAGATACACACCTACCTAACCGAGGAGGTCAAAGTCCCCGTAGAAGTAATGTGGGAATGTGAGTGGCAGGCTCTGAAAAAGTCTGACCCAAGCATTAGGGCTTTCCTTTCTAAAGCCATCCCTCGAGCTAGACCCTCTTACTCTAAAGAAGGGCTCCCTCTCAGTGATAAACATATCCTGACTTCTGTTTCAGATGGGACATGTTTTGGATTTGTGGAATGTGATCTACACGTCCCCGACCACCTGAAGGAACATTTCAGTGAGATGACTCCAATTTTCAAAAATATTGACGTCACGCGTGATGATATTGGACCGTTTATGGGTGAATATGCCCTCAAACATAACTTGTTGTCAACCCCTCGTCGCACTCTAATCGGTAGTTATGTCGGGGAAAAAATTTTTTTGGCAACACCACTGTTAAAATGGTATTTAGACCACGGCTTGGAGGTAACAAAAATTTATCAAGTGATAGAATACCAACCGTCTAGTTGTTTTTACAAAGTTTGGTGAAATGGTTTCTGACGCTAGGCGGGCTGGTGATCTAGACGAAAATCAATCTATAGTAAGTGATACGATGAAGCTCTTAGGAAACTCAGCCTATGGGAAGACTCTAACCAATAAGGTCAATCATAGCGCTGTCTCGTATGTTCAGGGGGATGAGATATCAAAAATGATAAATATTTCCCGGTTTAAAAAGATGACTGAAATAGGTGTGGACCTTTTTGAAATTGAGATGGAGAAAAAGAAAACTGTTTGGGACTTACCCCTACAAATCGGTTTCTTTGTGTATCGATATGCAAAACTTCGTATGTTAGATTTTTATTTCGAGTTCTTAGATAAGTTTGTAGATAGGTCCAACTTTCAGTTATGTGAAACAGATACTGATAGTTTATACTTGGCTTTAAGTGCACCTAAGTTGGAGGATATAGTTAAGTCAGGGCTGCGGGATGAGTTTAATAGCGTATATAAAGACTGGTTTCCCGCCGAGTTTTGCGATGAGCATATTAGCAAGACAGACTGTATAAACTGTAAGGGTGTTAAAGCATACACCAAACGAACGCCCGGGCTTTTAAAACTAGAGTACGAAGGGACAGCTCTTGTTAGTTTATGTAGTAAGACGTACCATTGCAGTGGGGATTACGATAAAATCAGTTGTAAAGGGCTAAGTAAGCAACACAACAAATTAGATAAAGATATGTTTTTAGAGGTTCTCGCCACGCAAAAGGCTAAAGGTGGGAAAAATGTAGGTTTCAAAGTCTTAAATAATTCCATATTTTCCTACAGTCAAACAAGAAATGCTCTTTCCTATTTCTATATAAAAAGAAAGGTAGCTGATGATAATGTCTCGACTACACCTCTAGATATTTAACTCTTTACACTACCAGTTTAGACTACCCAGCAACCTCTAACATTTTCACCCCTTATGATTCTTTTATGACATAGAGCTAAGCAGACACCCAACTACATAACTATAAATAAATGTTATACTTGTACTATATATTTACTCAATGTACTGAATATTTTTGTAATGTTATATTATATCCACTGTATGTTATACACCTATTGAGATAATAAAAGAATAAAATATATCTTTTGTCTTTTGTTTTATATTGATTGTTTTTCATTGATGTTGTATAATCTACTAACCTATCACTATCGATTAAGTACATCAAGAACTCCAAAGTCAGCACACACCAAACATAAACAGGTCACTTCCAGGGTCACCGACACGAAAAATCACGGTTAACTCCCCTGTCTCTCGTGTACATGTGGTGCGCTGCGCACCACACTATATATCTTTGTTAATTTACGGGCCAAATACGGCATAGTTACACCCTTGCATACTACTTACAGACCTTCGGCACATGATTTTTTGGGGTAATAAGATCGGTATTACACCCGTGCCGCTTTACTTTCCCAGAAAAAAATCAGGTTCCAATTAAAGGCTGGGTGAACCGGAAGCCGTCGGTGGGATCGAACCCTACCTCTTGTCCTTTGTTATTGATGATGGTACATCAAATTAATATTTTTGTAAATAAATTCATCATCAGTCACTGGAATAGTGTCAGGCAGTGCTCGTAACCTCCTCCCTGATACCACAGGAAGATTCCTTCCCAACGCAAATACTCTACATCACCTTCTAGGGTCCCTTTGGGGGAGGGTGCAGGAATTCCACATGGAAGTTTTCTTATAATTATAAAAATTATATTAATTGTACGTGTTACTTACTATTCTTTACCTTGGCAGTGGCATATGGCCTGGTCATTCTTACTTTCAACTCTTAGAAATATTTTTTGGTGCCCATTTAAACGGAAGTCCTGCGCTGTATTGTCTGTTTCCGATACAACTAGACACCCGATCACGCTTACAGTGAAGTAATGGGTCATTAAAATAATAAAAGATAAACTTGATCGCTGCACGTGGGAGTATAATATATTTTATGTTATCATCATCATCATCATCATCATGTACCCTGCCGGTTGGCGTGGGCGATCATGTCCCTCCACAATCTTCTATCTACAGTGCATCGTATCAGTTCTGTTGTTGACTGTTTTCCATGCCATGACACCAAGCTATCCAGTATTTTCTCTCTTTGTCGTCCGCGATCTCTCTTTCCTTTTATTTTGCCAGTTGTAACCAAGTATTCCAACTTTCCTCTTCTCATGATGTGCCCGAAAAATGTTGATTACTTCTTTCTGATGTTTTTTAAGAGCTCCCTTTTTGTGTTGGCCTCTTTGAGAACTTCCTCATTGGACGTTTTTATCTGTCCAGGGAACTTTCAACATTCTTCTGAGAAATCCCATCTCTGTGGCCTCTATTCGTCTTTTCATTTGTTTGTCTACTGTCCATGATTCGCTTCCATAGGTCAGAATTGGTTCTATACAGCACCGATGAACTCTCTTTCTCATTTTTATTGACATAGATTTATTTTATGTTATAGCAAGTATTATAACCCCGTGAGCCGCGATAGCTCAGTGGTTAGTGAACTGGCCTACAAAGGACAAAAGTAGGGTCTTATCCCAACCGACGGCTCCCGGGTTCATCCAGCCTTTAATGGGTACCGGATTTTTTCTGGAAAAGTAAAGCGGCGTGGGCGTAATACCGACAACATTACCCCAAAAATCATGTGCTGAAGGTCTGTAAAATGTATGGTCACTAACACCATATTCCCTATACGCCACTTGGCGGGACGGGGAAACTTTACTTTTTTAAAAATTATAACCCCGTGCACTAAAGGGGCCCGAAGGGAAGTAAATAATTGTAGCGCTGTACTCTCTGCAGGCAAGTTCGTAAGAGGTGACTAAGGAGGGTTGGACAAGGGACTGGCTATCCTGTACTGTAAACAAATATAAGCCGCAAAAACATCACAAACATGTACAAGTCCAAGAAAAGAAAAAAAAGGGAATCAGCCCTCCAGGAAAGATAAGGGCTCTCTGTCTAAGAGACAAATAGGAAGACCAATATATTCTTTGAGAAGATAGGTGGAGGCAGAGACGAAGATGATGGGGAAGACACGGAATGGTCTTAAAAGAATTACAAGAAACAGAACGGTTTGGAAAGTGTTATTTGAAGACCTATGCTCCACAGGGAGTTGAAAGCAAGAAGAATAATTGTAACCTCAACGCTACACCAACTTCCACTAATATATTTGCTATGGAAATGCGACCAAAAAAATTTAATAAACGGAAGCTGTTTCCGTTAATAAAAAAAACCTGCAGCAAAGGCATGGCGTAAATTCTTGACCTTTCAAGAAGTTTCTATTAGAGGTCAAGAGGAAGGCAAAGCTTTCTATGAGTTATGTGCTCTTGTCGGGATTAATTTACGTAAAACTAAACATGTTGAAGAAATAAATAACATCATCACGTCATCAAAATGGTGTCTAGTGAATATGAATTAGTGAATACTTTTGTCGACCGACGAGACAGTTTTTGAGGGTAAAGAAGCTATAGGTCGCTTTACCAGAAAAAAGATATCCCTATATAAAGCTCTATTAACATAGAGGCTGTCCTCAGCATACAAGCACTGCTCTACAAGGCAGAATGTAAATGCAAATGTAACAAAACAGACACCAAGACAACATTGGTAAATAAGACAGAAAGAAGACAAATTAAAATTTGTTTGAAACCAAAGACAGACTTAGTAATGAGAATTTGTGGAAAGCCTGGAGAAACACGGGAGAAAATGAGGGAAGAAAACTTAGAAAGGGTTGCAGGAAAGATGTAGAATGAAATAGCAAGAAGATGAAGAAAGGAAAGAAAATATAAAAGATAACGGTGAAGTATGTCTAGTGAAGTGAAACAGTGCAGGAAAATGAGGTATTTAAATTTGGTGCACTGGGCCACAACACTTACAGCTGAAAAGGGAGGGGTGGAGGACGAGAGTATTATTCTGCTGCTATTACCTTTCCCAACTCTTTGAGCAAAGTATTCACTTTTATTTTACTTTTATTTAGGTCAACTGTAGGGCAAGGTCTGGGTGAAACCAACGATCAGTTTATCGCTAAATCAGTGTGGCATCCAGTACGTCAGTAATCACTTAGAGTGTGCAATAAAATCACAAGGGAAAAAACGGAGCTTAAGTTATTGGTAATTACTATTATAATATACACAATATAAGGATAATGAAACGTAATAGGCAGCGCTGGATGAAGTAAAATATTAGCCATCAGATTAAATATAGAGAGAAAGGAACATAACAGAATCAGTGGAACGGCGACTGCTAATAAAGGTCGTCCAGAATACGCACACTTTAACACGTCCAGAAGAAAGGCTAATAACAATTGGCTTCCAACGATCGTGACACAACTGTACACACACATTTAAGAGACTGGAGCTGTGACTTGAGTTGAGTAAAAGTGAAGAGCCCCGTCACGCCAAGTGACGTATAGATAATATGGTGTTAGTGACCATAATTTTTACAGACCTTCGGCGCATGATTTTTAGGGTAATGTGGTCGGTATAACGCCCGTGCCGCTTTACTTTCCCAGAAAAAAAATCCGGTACCCATTTAAGGCTGGGTGAACCTGGAAGCCGTCGATCAGGATGTAAATTCGGCTTCTTGTCCTTTGTAGTTCAGTTCACTAACCACTGAGCTATCGCGGCTCCCCGCCTTGAGTTGAAGTTAGATTTAAATGAGGAAATGTTGCGTTGCTTGTCATCTTGGTGGTCCTGGCCTTTTGTCATCAGTGACTACACAAGGTTAGATGACTGGAAATAATGCATGACTAGTGTATAACCAGGAATTTATGAATGCCTCGCAGTGCTGTATGCAGTCGTAAATCTAATCCTGCTAATTTTACAATCATAAACATCATATTTGTAGTCCTGAGTATTTTGTCTTGTCGATTGTACCATCTGTAGAGTTATATAGAGCGATATAGAAAAAAATAAGGAACTGTATCGTACTTCCAGTTTGATGTGTATGAACTATTGTGTTAGTGCCCATACTTGTCGACCATGCGCAATGTTTGTTTAAATGTGGACAGCACTATGCCAGTGCTGTATATTATTTAACGTAGAAAAAAATTTGTTTAAAAAACAGTACATTCTGCGTTTGTTTAACGAAACCAGTCACTAACACAAACTCGCTCACACAAACACACTCACACACAAACACACACAAACCATCACAGTCATAAACCACACACACACATAAACCACGTACACAAATGTATTGTGATCTTCACAATATGAGACCGTCTTTTTTCTCCACAAAAGAAACTGTCCTGTACCCATTTACAATTGAGTACATCTAGAAGTCTGTCTTCGGGGGGTTAAAACCCGACCTCTCTTATTATCAGTAGATCAGTTACTCACCAACAGTACTTCGACATCTTGTTTCGTACTATGTTAACCTGACATGGCTAAACTGACTAAAACGCTGAAAATGCTCAACATAAATAAAACTGACAGGAAAGTGTTGTTTTAATAAATAATAGAAATATATTACTGTTTCAAACACGAACAAATTAGAGAGATTGATCGGTCTGAACATTATTCAATGCAATGACTGACTGTTACAGCGCGTGATATAGTTATGGTGCTTACACAACACGACGACTCACAATGTTTTTGACATGTGTGCATGTAACCAATGAGTACTGACTATGACATTTGAGAGTTTAAAAAAAAAAAAAAAGTAAAGTGTCCCCGTCACGCCAAGTGGCGTATAGGGAATATGGTGTTAGGGACCATAAATTTTACAGACCTTCAGCACATGATTTTTGGTGTAATGTGATCGGTATTACGCCCGTGCTGCTTTACTTTCCCCCCAAAAAAAATCCGGTACCCATTTAAGGCTGGGTGAGCCCGGAAGCCGTCGGTTGGGATCAAACCCTACCCCTTGTCCTTTGTAGTCCAGTTCACTAACCACTGAGCTATCGCGGCTCCCTTGACATTTGAGTGATTCAACTTTATTTTAAAAAAATTGAAAGCTATGCATGAAAAGCATTCCTTGTTGCAGTTTCCTCACATTACAAGTCGCATGGCTGTGTTAGTCACCTCTAGTGACTCGGGCAGATGGTGCTCGTAAACCTGGGAAGGCCGACCGTCTAAGGGCAGAATCCCCATACAGAAAAGATCATCTGCTGCCTTGCAGGAAGATTGGGGATAATCAAAGGCTAAGGAAAGCAAACCTGAATAAAATGCTGGCTGAAATCGGATGCACTGGGCCACTGGCGCAGAACACAGTGCAACGTTTTAATGGGTGTTCAGTCGGAGTGGATATGGCAGACTCTAACTGTGATGCTCTGTCTGTGGGGGCGATCAACACACTTAGCCTGACAGCTGACGTCATGTGAGAGTCTGGGATCCTTCTCTGACTGAGTCCTGATCGCAGACAGACATATCGTTGTCTGTATATAAGTCTGATAGTCCTAGTGGAGTACACCTAAAACATTTCTAATACTTCTAAAGTTAATGTTCTTGTTCTGGATGTGCTCAAGACGGTGATCATCGGTAGTTACATGAGGCATCTCTTTTTACATCGTTTCTATGACATTTCTTATATCCTATTTTTGTTTCTATTAAAATATTATAACTTGTCTTGCTTTACGCTTTCTATACTTGTCTTGACTTTATGCTATTCATTATCTACTTACTATAATTCTCTGGGTCATCATCATCATCATCATCATGTGTCATACCGGTTAGCGTAGGCGATCGTGTCCTTCCACACTCTTCTATCTACAGTACATCGTATCAGTTCTGTTGTTGACTGCTTTCCATGCCATGACACCAAGCCATCTAGTATTTTCTCTTTTTGTCGTCCGCGATCTCTCTTTCCTTTTATTTTGCCAGTTGTAACCAAGTATTCCAACTTTCCTCTTCTCATGATGTGCCCGAAAAATGTTGATTGTTTCTTTCTGATGTTTTTTAGGAGCTGCCTTTTTGTGTTGGCCTCTTTGAGAACTTCCTCATTAGTCTTTTTATCTGTCCATGGAACTTTAAACATTCTTCTGAGAAATCCCATCTCTATGGCCTCTAATCGTCTTTTCATTTGTTTGTCTTTGTCCATGATTCGCTTCCATAGGTCAGAATTGGTTCCATATAGCACTGATGAACTCTTTTTCTTACTTCTAATGACATAGATTTGTTGCATAAGATATTTTTCATTTTCTGAAATGCTATTTTGGCCTGAGCTATTCTGCTTTTTATTTCTGAGGCATAACAACTTCTAAATATTCCTTCGGATACTTCTGAACTAAACTATATCTTCCTGACTCATCTATCTTGATGTTTCCTATGTGTTCTCTTGATGTTTATCTTTCTTTATTTCTCTCTGGGTGTTTCTTTATCATTCTTGGTCTTCTCTGACTGCCTAATTCTGCTAATGAATGAGGCTAAATACTCCTGTCTCATTTGCATAATTTATTGACTGATTGCTCTATCAGGAAATCGTAAAAGACAAGGTTCATCTCTGGATGACTTCTATGTCAAAATTTGCACAGCAACACTCCATCTTCGCCCGTGCGCTGCCGGGGCCCGAAAGGGGAGTAAAGAATAGCGGCGCTGTACCCTACCAGGCATGTTCGTAAGAGGCGAGAAAGGAGGGTTAGGCATGGGACTGACTATCCCATACTGTAAAAAAATAAGCCGAAAAAACTTCACAAACATGGACAAGTCAAAAAGAGATAAAGTTAATCCGTCAACCAGGAAAGAGAAGGGCTCTCTGTCTAAGAGACGTATGACGCAATCCGGAGAAAGCCGTAAGGAGTCCGGGTTGCCGACTCACCCTTTGTCTACCAGGAAATCCTTCAGAATTGGCACCTGGAATGTTCGTACCCTTAACTAACAGGGAAAAGCGGCACAAGTGGCAGCAGAAATGACTAACTACAAGATAGATATTCTGGGAATGTGTGAAACAAGATGGCTGGGAGCGGAGAGAATAAAACTGAATACAGGGGAGATGATGTTATCATCAGGACACCAGGAACCAGGAGCACAACATAGCGAAGGGGTAGCTATAATGCTATCAAAGAATGCACAGAAAACACTAATAGAATGGGAGGCAGTGGGACCAAGACTGGTGAGAGCAACATTTAAAACAACCAAAAACAAAATAAAATTACACATTATCCAATGCTATGCACCAACCAACGATAAGGATGACTCAGTTAAAGATGATTTTTATAAACAGCTACAATATCAGATGGATGCAAGACGAGCCAAGGATATTATAATCTTGATGGGAGACCTAAATGCTAAGGTAGGATCAGATAACAGAGGCTTCGAAGAGATTAAGGGAAAACATGGACTTGGAGATATAAACGAGAATGGAGAGATATTTGTGAATGTCTGCGCCCTTAATCAAATAAGCCTAGGAGGAACAATATTCCAACATAAAAGAATACACAAAGCTACATGGGTGTCACCAGATCATAGAACGGAAAATCAAATTGATCACATATGTATTAATAATAAGTTTAAGTCATCCTTACAGGATGTAAAAGTATATAGACGGACAGGTGTAGCTTCTGATCATCATCTTCTGATAGCCAAACGTAAAATTAAATTAAAAAGGTATACTTCAACGAATAAGGGTAGAAAGTATTTCAATGTAGGGTTTCTTAAAGAACAAGGAATTAAAGATAAATTCGCAGTCACAATATCAAACAAATACCAAGTCCTCCAACAACTAAAAAATACAATAAATATAGAAGATCATTGGAAACAGGTAAAAAATATATGGAAAGAGACATGCGAAGAAACACTGGGGAAAAGAGAACGCCAGAATAAGGCATGGATGACAGCAGAGACCCTGGATAAAATTAAAGAAAGAAAGAACAAGAAAGCAGACATAAATAAAAGCAAAACAAGAAGTAATAAAGCCAAGACACAGGAAGCTTACACAGAGGTGAATAAAGAAGTGAGAAGATGCATTAAAAGGGATAAGAGGAAATATATAGATGAACTAGGTAAAGAGGCAGAGGAAGCAGCAAATAAAGGGAATATGAAAGAACTGTACAACAGCACAAAGAAATTAAGTGGAAAATACAAACAGATCAACGCCTTTATCAAAGATAAGAAAGGAAAGCTGCTTAGTAATATAAGGGAACAAATGGAGAGATGGAAAGAGCACTTTGAAGAACTTTTGAACAGACCCGGCTCAAATAATCCTCCAGAAATACTACCAGCAGAAGAAGAGTTACACGTTAACTGCGGAAAACCAAGCAAAGAAGAAATAATGAAAGCCATCAAGCTATTAAAAAATGGTAAAGCCATAGGACCAGATGAAATTCCTTCGGAAGCCATCAAAGCATATATATTACACCTCTACCAAGATGTTACATGATCTATTAGATAAAATTTGGGAGAGGGAAGAAATACCTAAAGACTGGAGAGAAGGTTATATGATCAAACTACCAAAGAAAGGAAGTTTACAGGAGTGCACAAATTATAGGGGAATTATGTTACTATCAGTGCCAGGAAAAATATTAAGCAGAATCATTCTGGAGAGACTAAAGGAGGCTATAGAGAAACACTTGAGAGATGAACAAGCAGGTTTTAGGAAGAACAGATCATGTGCTGTTCAAATATCTACTCTACATATAATAGTTGAACAAAGTTTAGAACTAAAATCCCCACTTTATATTGGATTCATAGATTACGAAAAGGCATTTGATAGTTAAGACAGAAGAATGCTTTGGAAGTTGCTGAGTCATTACGGAATCCCCATAAAGTTTATTAACCTGATAAAAACAATGTATGAAGGAACAAAATGTAGTGTGGTGCATGAAGGACAGCTTACAGAAGCATTTGAAATAAGAACAGGAGTAAGGCAAGGATGCCTTCTGTCCCCATTTCTCTTTCTACTGGTCATAGATTGGATTATGAAAATAACTCAAAACAACAGAAATGGGATCCAGTGGTCACTGACCAAACAACTTGATGATTTCGACTTTGCTGATGACATAGCTCTCCTATCACACAGCCATCAACAGATGCAGGATAAAATGTGTATATTAGATGAGAGATCACAACAGCTAGGACTAAAGATTAATAGAGATAAGACCAACATTATGAGAATTAATGCAGTTGGCAATAACCAAATAAAACTAGGAGAAATACCTCTACTAGACGTACAATCTTACATATATCTGGGCAGTAATATAGATAAAGAGGGAGGAACAGAAAATGATACCAAAATAAGGATATCAAAAGCAAGAGGAGCTTTCATTGCACTGGGAAACATATGGAAATCCAAAGAAATTAGGTTAAATACAAAAATTAAAATTTTCAACTCAAATGTTAAGTCGGTCCTATTATATGGCTGTGAAACAAGGAGAATAACAAAATTGACAATCACGAAGGTACAGACTTTCATTAATGGATGCTTACGCAGAATAAAGGGATGGAAATGGCAGGACAAAGTCACTAACGTGGAATTATGGAAATGTACCGATCAAATACCAGTAGATAAAGAAATACAGCGAAGACGATGGCGCTGGATAGGACACACACTACGGAAGCCAACTGAGAGTATTACACAACAGGCCCTTTTTTGGAATCCCCAGGGAAAAGACAAAGAGGAAGACCAAGGAATTCTTGGAGAAGACAGATCGAAGCAGAGATGAAGATGATGTGGAAGACATGGAATGATCTTAAAAGAATGGCAAAAAAACAGATCGACTTGGAAAGTTTTTTGTTGAAGACCTATGCTCCACTGGGAGCTAAAAGGTAGAAGAAGAACACTCCATCTGACATCTGGCTAACCTCTGAGTTTAAAAATACATGTAATAGCACAGCATGACCTCCAAGAGTGAAATCTCTCTCTCTCTCTCTCTCTCTCTCTCTCTCTCTCTCTCTTTCTCTCTCTCATAAACCTATATTGTCCTTTTCCTCAGTTCAAAGTTTGTTTTGTCAACCTGATTTCTTGAATTGTGACATTGACCTTTTTTTAGGAAAAAGTCAAGTCAAATTTAATTCTATTCCAATATCTTTCAAATAATAGCTAAACTTGTCCTTTCCTAGGGAGCAGCGATAGCTCAGTGGTTAGTGATCTGGACTACAAAGGACAAGAGATAGGATTCAATCCCAACCGACAGCTTCCAGATTCACCCAGCCTTTAATGGGTACCGGATTTGTTTCTGATAAAGTAAAGCGGTAAGGGCGTAATACCGACCACATTACCCGAAAAATCATGTGCCGAAGGTCTGTAAAATTTATGGTCACTAACACCATATTCCCTATACGCCACTTGGCGTGACGGGAACACTTTCCTTTTCTTTTCCTTTTTTTTTCCTGTCCTAAAAAAATTGCTGCTGTTCTCTATTTATGTTTCTGCTTCATTCTCCTTTGTTATGGGTAACTACTAGCATATCCAGCCTAAGCTATAACGTTCTTTCAATGCTTCTATTCTATTCCTAGTTGACATACTATATTACATGACCTCTTGAACTAACCATTGCGATGTCCGTTAGATAAGTTCAGTGAGTAATAAAACTACTGCTTGTATGTCTTTGACTCATCACACGAATTAATTGTTTCAAATACTCGAGCTCCAATCACAGCGTATAAGTTAAAAGCGATCAGCGACTCACAGCTGATGGTGTCTAGATCAGTGAAACTAAGCTGATCAAGATGCCACTCCACCTCTCTGCTGTTACTGTAGAACCAGACTAACTACTCTGATCACGTGATTCAGAAGAAAAAAACAAACTGCAAAAAACATACCTCGCCGAGGTGTTTCGCTGAAGGGCGCAGATATCAAAACTTGCTATAAACTCGCGACAACCATAAATTACGCCCATTCAACACCATATTAAGGACGGACTGCGTATTGAAAAACGACTGACGACAGCAGCAGAAGAAGTATCTGACATTCTTCGTTTTGTAATTTTAAACAGCGTCAGTATAGAACAATAACGTTTAAATTGAATTTAGCAAACGTTTCTATGCGATATCATAAATAACTTCCTGCAGTGAAAAGCAAGGATAGAAAGAGATGAACTTACGTTAAATTTGAAAGGTTATTATCACCTTTTGTTTATATTTCATGGGAAAAGCCATTCGTGAACTTGTCTGCTGTGGACAAGAAGCCATGTTTCTTTCTGGATTCACTCAAGAATTTGTGTACCAGAGATTTTTTATCGAAAAGAAAATAATCTTTTAAGGAGTGCTGACATTGCCAAAAACGTACAACTGACGTAGACACAAACTAAACTAATAATTGAATGAAGTGTATGGTCTTCACGAACAAAGCCCATATATTTTTCAGATAGACAAAGCACTACAGACACTACCACTGTCACCACTGCACGCAACACTCTAAGCTTAACGACGTTTTCCCCATTTCTTCTGGAGAAATGTTATCACATTGCTCTATTCTCCTGATAACTATAGCCGCGTTATGTTATAAATTAATTTTAAAAAAATAGAATATACAATCTAAACGACAGAGATATAAAAACGTTTTCGAAGAAATCATCAAAGACCCAGCAGACAAAATATTAAATCCATAGCATTATCCCAAGGATTGTTGTATTTTTCGTGAATATTGATTCTGGCTGCATCTTCGGTGAATTTAGACATCACGTCATAATAGATAAGATACGGAGCGGATAAAAAACAGGGGACCGCCCTCTGATGGTTATTGCTGGATCAAGACTGGATCAAGCCAAAGAAAAACCAGAATAGCTCGATACTCTCACAGACGCTACACTCGATCTCTGAATCTTACTTTCAGTGGCGTAACTACTTTGTGAAAAAAAACAAAGGACGTCATTGGTGACCCCGTTTTTGTTATTATCTTTTAACATAGTATAGAAAGGGCTTCTCTCGTATTTATTTTTTAAACATCCAAAAAGCTTCTGCGCTTTCATTAATTTGAACATGATAGTCTTCCTATTGAATGAGAGGTACTTGTAAATAGGGTGGAAGAAAATAACGTGTTTTTTTTTATGAAATTAAGTAACATAAACTACCAGTCAAATACCAGTGGATAAAGAGATATAGCGAAGACGATGGCGCTGGGTGGGACACACACTGCGGAAGCCAACTGAGAGTATTACACAAGAGGCCTTTTTCTGGAATCCCCAAGGGAAAAGACACAGAGGAAGACTAAAATATTCTTAGAAAAGACAGATAGAAGCAGAGATGAAGATGATGGGGAAGACATGAAATGAACTTAAAAGAATGGCAATAAACAGAACGGCTTGGAAAGTGTTTTTTGAAGACCTTTGCTCCATAGAGAGCTAAAAGGTAGAAGAAGAAGAAAAAGAAGTAAACAAGCAAAATAAAAATGTACATACAATTTAACGCATCCATTGTCGTTCTGTTCATAATAGCTCCGTTAAAAAACCATTGCTTTTTTAATTGGAAAATAACTATTTACTGATAATGAAACGAGTATATTGAAAGTAAAACATGAGCACACATACAACAGAAATGTATAACATTATCAATAAAAATTATAAAACGTACATTATTGTATAGCTGTTGTTCAATAAGGGAAACAAAGAGTCGTAACTCTACAAGAAATGTGCGATGGTTTAGAAGTAAAGCGTCGACCCTGGTATAAGAATGTTCCAGAATGGAATCACAACAGAAGTGATGGGAATTTTCCTCTTTGTGATTTTACCCTCCCCTAATCCTCGTCCCTCCCCTGATAGTGTGATCCAGCCCGCTCTGGAGGTGGCTAAAGCAAAAGGTTTCGTGTGCACTCTGCATATGTGAAAGACCCTCTTAGCTATTAGAAATTGAAAAGAGTAGGTGAAAACGACCACTACCCGGGCAACAATTTTAGGCAATTAAAATGTGTCCATACAAAAAATAGGTGTGTTGGACCGAAAGGCGCAGAGGCCAATATTGTTTGTCGGTAGTGTTGTACTTCTGGGCCAATGAGTTTTCCTCAGTCTACTGTATACAACCATACAAGGAATTATTAGCCCTATATATCATCCGCCCATAAAAGGACGTTAAATGGGCATAGATGCGTTGAGTTGTGGTTTGCTGCAGATCACAGCGCCATGCTCAAACTCTGTAGCATCATTCAGGGTTCCAAGACTAATTTTAGGGTAAGTTGGTTAATTTTGTATGAAAGAACGTAGGAATTTTACTTTTTAAAATTTCCTTTTATTTGGTCAAAGCAACAACTTACAGCCTACTCTTTCAGGTGTCAACTGTCAAGTGTTCTTTTACGTACTCAATTTGAACACGGGATCTCTGATTTAATCGTCCGTTTCCCATAAGACTAGGTATTTTATTCTCACCTAACTTGAAATATTGAGTCTTTGGAAAACAATCCTGACCTCTCCACATTTGGTTCAAACCAGAACAAGTGTGCTGCACATGCAGTTGTTATTGTTAGCTCGCACTGTTGCAGACTTTGTTATTGTTAGCTCGCACTGTTGCAGACTTTGTTATTGTTAGCCCGCACTGTTGCAGACTTTGTTATTGTTAATTCGCACTGTTGCAGACTTTGTTATTGTTAGCCCGCACTGTTGCAGACTTTGTTATTGTTAGCCCGCACTGTTGCAGACTTTGTTATTGTTAGCCCGCACTGTTGCAGACTTTGTTATTGTTAGCCCGCACTGTTGCAGACTTTGTTATTGTTAGCCCGCACTGTTGCAGACTTTGCTATTGTTAGCCCGCACTGTTGCAGACTTTGTTATTGTTAGCCCGCACTGTTGCAGACTTTGTTATTGTTAGCCCGCACTGTTGCAGACTTTGCTATTGTTAGCCCGCACTGTTGCAGACTTTGCTATTGTTAGCTCGCACTGTTGCAGACTTTGCTATTGTTAGCCCGCACTGTTGCAGACTTTGCTATTGTTAGCCCGCACTGTTGCAGACTTTGCTATTGTTAGCCCGCACTGTTGCAGACTTTATTTGCTATTCTACTTCCCTGTCACAGTTATGATTATTTTCTTATTCATCCTTCTCCGAATGACGTTTGCTGAGTTATGCCGTGGTTATGGAGTTATTGTGAAACTGTGATATTTATGTATTTAGACATCTGTCTGTCTTTCTGTCTGTCTGTCTGTCTTTCTGTCTGTCTGTCTGTCTGTCTGTCTGCCTGCCTGTCTGTCTGTCTTTCTGTCTGTCTGCCTGTCTGTCTGTCTGTCTGTCTTTCTGTCTGTCTGTCTGTCTGTCTGTCTGTCTGTCTGTCTGTCTGTCTGTCTGTCTGTCTGTCTGTCTGTCTGTCTGTCTGTCTGTCTGCCTGCCTGCCTGCCTGCCTGACTGTCTGCCTGCCTGCCTGGCTTTCTTTCCTTCTTTCTTTGTTTTCGCCTTAACGAATACTTCTATTCAGCATTCACTCATTGGAGGACGTTCATGGGGCGCAGATAAGATCAGAACTCGAGGATGTAGTCGAGTGCCTAGATAGATATCAGAACATAGGGTGAAGATCAATGCTGACAATACCTAAATAAAGACAAACAAGATATATAACCAATAATCATAATACATGAAGAGGTACTTGAAACAATAATCTAATTCAAATATCTAGGTTCTTTTGTTACTTATGCAGTCTTCAAAACCAGAATTATTAGTTAGAATTGCACTGACAATGGCAGCCTTCACAAGACGAAACTGCAAAAGGAAAAACAAAAACATATCCATAAAAACAAAAATCCGTATTTCTGTACGTTTTCCAAGCATATACAATGTTTTTCATGCATAATGATCTTTGCATACCTTAAAAAGATCTTGTCTGCCACGAGGAAGTGTACAACACAATCCCACAATCGATAGGACCAATTAAGGACATACTGTCAACAAATAACGAACATTAAAATGCTATGGACATGTTACAAGTTCTATAAGTCTGGCCAAGACTATTCTACAGGGTGTTTTTAAAGTCGCAGTGCAGTGAATATTTATAATATTCAGTAAATGACGTAATCATCATCTACGTACCACAATTTTGTAAACCACATTTATGAACAAACCGCTGCTTCCTTTAAGGTTTTATTTACGTAAAGGACGGGCACTACGCTACTTTCACTGTCTCATTGCTTGAAGGAAATGGTGTTCACGATTGAAAACAGGGTATTTCTGGTTGAGCATGTCTTTCGTAATGGCGGTAAATATACGGATGAGGTCATTAGACAATTCGTGAGGAAATTTCCAGACTCACAAGTCCCTCACCGAAATTCTGTTACAAAATTGATCAAAAAGTTTCGTGAAACCGGTAGTGTGGTAGATGCATACCGATCTGGAAGACCTTCAATTTCACAAGACCAAATTATGGAACTCCAAGACAAAATTACAATGAGTCCAAATGCATCTTTAAACCACTTGTCTCAACAGGTGCAAATGTCTAAGAGTTCTGTTCACAAGGTTTTAAGAAGTGAACTACACTATCGTCCATACAAATTAACTGAAGTGTCTCAACTCCAAGAAAGAGATTGTGAATCCCGTTTAAACTACTGCATGTGGTTTCAGAATTTTATTTATGAACATGGCGCTGCCATCCTTGACGTCACTTTTTTCACTGATGAGGCCTGGTTTCATTTATCCGGTTATGTGAACAGTCAGAACAATCGGCTGTGGAGCAGTGAAAACTCCCATGAATTTCATCAAGTGCCGCTTTACGATCACAAAGTCGGAGTGTGGTGCGCTATAAGTCGTATGCGGATAATAGGACCTATATTTTTTAATGAAACAATAAATGCAGAACGTTACCGTACTTTAATTCTGGAACCGTTCATAGCACACCTTACAGAACGGGAAATTATGGAATCCTGGTTTCAGCAGGATGGGGCAACAGCACACACAGCCACAACAACACTCAATTATTTAGAAAGCATATTTGCAAATCGCATTATTTCACGTGGAATCTGGCGTGCTCGTTCACCAGATCTAACACCCCCAGATTATTATCTGTTGGGGACATTGAAGGGGAAAGTTTATGAAAATAATCCGCAGACAATTAATGACCTAAAGACTGAAATAGTAGACAAGATTAAACAAATATCACCAGACATTATTCTGAAGGTTTTCGCAAATATGGAAAGACGAATCACGAAATGTCTTGAGGCCCGTGGTGGACATTTTCAACATATGCTTTAGGCACAACTTTATTGTGTTACTACCAACATTACCCATTATAAGCTCGCCGATAGCAGTCAAGTATATTTGAATAATACCATTTATTTTACAATTTGTGTGACGCATTAGTTAACCGCATTTCTGGTGACGTTTTTTTCTTTAGAGAGTATAAATTCACTGCACTGCGACTTTAAAAACACCCTGTATTAAAGTCGCAGTGCAGTGAATTTCTACTCTCGGAAGAAAAACGTCACAAGAAATGCGGTTAACTAATGAGTCACACAAATTGTGAAATAAATGGTATTATTCAAATATACTTGACTGCTATCGACGAGCTTATAATGGGTAATGTTGGTATTAACACAATAAAGTTGTGCCTAAAGCATATGTTGAAAATGTCCACCACGGGCCTCAAGACATGTCGTGATTCGTCTTTCCATATTTGCGAAAACCTTCAGAATAATGTCTGGTGATATTTGTTTAATCTTGTCTACTATTTCAGTCTTTAGGTCATTAATTGTCTGCGGATTATTTTCATAAACTTTCCCCTTCAATGCCCCCCACAGATAATAATCTGGGGGTGTTAGATCTGGTGAACGAGCAGGCCAGATTCCACGTGAAATAATGCGATTTCAAATATGCTTTCTAAATAATTGAGTGTTGTTGTGGCTGTGTGTGCTGTTGCCCCATCCTGCTGAAACCAGGATTCCATAATTTCCCGTTCTGTAAGGTGTGCTATGAACGGTTCCAGAATTAAAGTACGGTAACGTTCTGCATTTATTGTTTCATTAAAAAATATAGGTCCTATTATCCGCATACGACTTATAGCGCACCACACTCCGACTTTGTGATCGTAAAGCGGCACTTGATGAAATTCATGGGGGTTTTCACTGCTCCACAGCCGATTGTTCTGAATGTTCACATAACCGGATAAATGAAACCAGGCCTCATCAGTGAAAAAAGTGACGTCAAGGATGGCAGCGCCATGTTCATAAATAAAATTCTGAAACCACATGCAGTAGTTTAAACGGGATTCATAATCTCTTTCTTGGAGTTGAGACACTTCAGTTAATTTGTATGGACGATAGTGTAGTTCACTTCTTAAAACCTTGTGAACAGAACTCTTAGATATTTGCACCTGTTGAGACAAGTGGTTTAAAGATGCATTTGGACTCATTGTAATTCTGTCTTGGAGTTCCATAATTTGGTCTTGTGAAATTGAAGGTCTTCCAGATCGGTATGCATCTACCACACTACCGGTTTCACGAAACTTTTTGATCAATTTTGTAACAGAATTTCGGTGAGGGACTTGTGAGTCTGGAAATTTCCTCACGAATTGTCTAATGACCTCATCCGTATATTTACCGCCATTACGAAAGACATGCTCAACCAGAAATACCCTGTTTTCAATCGTGAACACCATTTCCTTCAAGCAATGAGACAGTGAAAGTAGCGTAGTGCCCGTCCTTTACGTAAATAAAACCTTAAAGGAAGCAGCGGTTTGTTCATAAATGTGGTTTACAAAATTGTGGTACGTAGATGATGATTGCGTAATTTACTGAATATTAGAAATTATTATAAATATTCACTGCACTGCGACTTTACGAACACCCTGTACATGACATAGTACCAGAGCAAATGAAAAGAACATGGATAGAAGAAGAGATAGGAGGACATTTCAGAGAATGGGAAGGATTAACTATTGCCACATCTCAGAAAACAGCTCTAAGACGTGAAGTAAGTAAAAAGTCAAGTACCCCCGTCACGCCAAGTGGCGTATAGGGAATATGGTGTTAGCGACCATACATTTTACAGACTTTCGGCACATGATTTTTAGGGTAATGTAGTCGGTATTACGCCCATGCCGCTTTACTTTACCAGAAAAAAATCCGGTACCCATTAAAGGATGGGTGAACCGGAGCCGTCGGTTGGGATCGGACCCTACCTCTTGTCCTTTGTAGTACTTTTCACTAACCACTGAGCTATCGCGGCTCCCTTCTAGGACGCGAACGCTGTTCGGAAATTATAACGTCGTCAAGAGTGCTGCAACGACGGCAAAGTGGTACAGGACTAATGGATGAACTGCCATGAGTTTTGGTTTGCAGCAAGTTTTTCGTCCAAACAAATGCGGATTCTGCATGGTGTTGTTGAGTATCGACTCCCTTCTTCGATGCCAACTTCCTTGGCACTTTTGTTAGTCTCCCGCCCACTATAGGAGACAGAGTAGGATTTTTATCAGTTTGGTTCACTGATCCTAATGTGACCTGCCAGGAATATATAGAACAACAACAACTTTTTTGGTTTGGCCACCTGGTCAGAATGAATCCTCACCAATCACCATCAAGGGCGTTCTTCTCCAGAATGCATGGAAAAAAACCCAAGAGGAAGACCCATAAGAATATGGATAAATGCAGTGACAGAGACATGTAACAACAAAGTAAAATCACTAATTCAGACAGTTCGAGCAGCTCAAGAACGACACATAATATAACCACGACACCTTTTAGGTATCAGTGACAGAGACATGTAACAACAAAGTAAAATCACTAATTCAGACAGTTCGAGCAGCTCAAGAACGACAAATGATATAAACCACGACACCTTTTAGGTATCAGTGACAGAGACATGTAACAACAAAGGAAAATCATTAATTCAGACAGTTCGAGCAGCTCAGGAACGACACATGATATAAACCACGACACCTTTTAGGTATCAGTGACAGAGACATGTAACAACAAAGGAAAATCACTAATTCAGACAGTTCGAGCAGCTCAAGAACAACAAAAGATATAACCAAGACACCGTTTCCGTACCTGTGAGAAATGGAAAAAGAAAAAGAAAGAAAAGATCCTAATGTAAGCAGTCAGCTATGAGTCGCTGACGATTATCAGACCAGGTGCTGACTGGCGTCTTGAGCCCATTGATTCTACTTAACAAGTCAGAAGGTTTACACAATGAGAGCCAAATAAAGTAATTTAGAAAAAAAAAACGCTAAAAATATGACAATTTAAATATTGCAAACACCAGAGCTGGAAACAACACATATAAACCTATAAAACCTATCCATACCAGGCTAGCAGTAGCTACGCCACTACTCACTACCGTATCAATACCTTTTGCATGTGAAGTACTCTTTAACCTCCATATAGACCAACAATTTAAACAAAATATATCCCTCCCAGGCACATGACTTGAAATCAATCGGGAAGTGCCCGCAAGACCAGTTTTCGTCTTCCCAAAAGGGGTTTCCCCAATAATTAGCGACCAGCCCTAACAATATGCGAGCAGGTGTACTTGACTTTGCTACCCAAGAAGTAAACTTGTACTGAATGGGTCTAGTGCACTGCTGTTTTCAACTGATCTTTTAGTTTCTTTGCTCTGATATTCTTCTAAGTACCTGTTACTCAAAGTCAGATGAAATTTGATTAAATGTTGAAAAAAAAAATCAAATTGAAGCTTATAATTGTTTATTATTAGAGTAACAAAATTAACAGAAACTCATGGTGTTTATAAAGTCGCTGTACAGTGACTGGAAAAATATTGTTGAAATTATGTCACTGATTGATGAAATTTATGTCATTATATGTGTCCCGTAATTTCAAAAATATTTTCACTGCACATCGACTTTATAAATACCCTATATGAGTGAGTGTGTGTATAATATATATATATATATATATATATATATATATATATATATATATATATATATATATATATATATATATATATATTTATATATATATATATATATATATATATATATTTATATATATATATATATATATATATATATATATATATATATATATATATATATCTTCATTATCATTATCAAGTATCGGGTCTACTGACATAGGTGATCATGTCTCTCCACAACTTTCGATCACGACAGTTCTTTATCATTTCTGTTGTTGACCTTCTGCCAAGCCATTCTCTTAAGCTGTCTGGTATTTTCTCTCTTTGCTTCCCTCTATCTCTTCGTCCCTCAATTTTTCCAGTTGTTACAATATATTCTAGTTGTTCTCTTCTCATTACATGGTCAAAAAATAATGATTGTTTCTTCCTAATATTGGAAATTAGATCTCTTTTTGCTTTGACCTTTTTCAGAACATTTTCATTACTCTTCTTAGCTGTCCATGGTATTCTCAACATTCTTTTGTAAAACCACATTTCTACAGACTCCAGTGATTTTCTTGTCTGTTGTCCTATTGTCCATGATTCACATCCATATGTTAAGACTGGCTCTACATAACTTTTAAGAACTCTTTTTCTTGTTTCTATTGTCAAAAATGGATTACATAGTATCTTCCTCATTTTCTGGAAAGCATATATATATATATATATATATATATATATATATATATATAATATATATGTATAATATATATATATATATAATATATGTATATATGTGTATATATGTTATACTGTATACATTTTCTATCTTTCTTCATTTCCTCTTTACCCATTCTGGTGTCGAATGAGATACATAGTTCTGGTTCACGCTCTTCTGTCCGCTTCATTCATTGCCAGTGTGTGTATATGTTACATTATAAACACTAGTCTACTATAACATTATGTCTTTTTTTATTTCTAAATGCCATAATTTGTAGCTACCATCAGTAAGTAATACTTGTTGCATGCTTCAATGAACGCAGTTAACTCCAATATATACCCTGTTAGCGAGATAATTGATAAACTTGCCAAGTACAGGAGCATATATTAACATCAAATTCACTGTCCGAAATAAATTCATCATCAAGAACACATTAGAGAAAATTGAAGTGTCTGCCACAAAATAGAATTGAAATGACAACAAAAACATTCTTCTAATGAGTTTGGGGAAGACAATAATAGCAAATAGTTATTTTTAGAGGACGCCCCGGCGACAAAGACAACCATAAATTATACAAAAACATGCAGTTATCAGAACTCATAAATCTTCAAATGACAACAGAAGACAACGGGTACTTGGAACAGCCTTGGACAATGAACCTTGCCACAAGAAATAAACCTGCTAATGAAAACGGTCAGCCTGATATAATTTTACTGAAATTGTTTAAAAAAATTCCAGTTCCTAGAAGAGGTCAACCTGGTACATGGATGCTCAGACTAAGATCACTTTGTTGAGTAACAAACATATCAAATAATAAGACTGACCACTGGGCAGATATCACTATCTCCCAATTTTCAGAAAAGGCAAAACACGTGCTAGTCTTAACATCTGTACAACCAGTGACTCCAGACATATTTCTACGTATGGTATCATTATTATTTGTGGATGACATAAACATATTTTTAATATTGTATTTAACTGACATGCAATTAATTTTATATTTAAAAACAAAGATTACCATTATCATAAAATAAAGCTGTAGGGGAGTCAACTGTTAAATTTAAGAGAACTAGGGCACGTCAAAGGAAGGCCACGAGACCTGTGTTCTTAATTCGTTGTTATTGCGTTTTCCAGTTCAGTGGAGGAGGTACCCATATTTTCAGATCGTCATTCTTTGATTAGCCCATTATCTTTAAGCCAGCATGCACATAACTTAAGCAATTAAATTATCTTCATCATTTATTCTCTATAATCTACATATTTAAACTATATTATTGTCTGTTCCTCCTTCTCCAATGTTTATTAAACATTGATGTGCCAAAAGAATTTCCAAATTATTAATTTTGTCGGCGTATCTTGCTCCGCGTAACTCGACATGTTGTCTTTAGATTATAGATGCTGGGGTTTAAGTGAGATGTATACCTCAGCAATAAATTCCCAATTAGCCCAGTTTATGTTTGTTCCACTTGTTATTCCAGTCAACAAACAAAACCAATTCTCAGCTTATTATTGTTCTTGCAATCAAAAGTGGGCGATGGAACTCTTTCATTCTGGAATTAATTCCTCATTGATCTGTTTTTTCTTTCAATATTTTCTCTCCTTAAGTCGGTCTATTTATCTCAGCGGTTAAACTAGCCGTCTTGATTCCGTTTTGACGTCTGGCGGGGATATCCTGTATTAATTTTCTGTTTTGTTTTGCCTCTTTCTTGGCAATCAATAATTTCTCCCTGACTCGAATGTGAGCTGCTGTGTCTGTCAAGATTTGCCTCGTGACAAGTTAGTAATGGATATTTGATCGACGCTGATCATAGTCGAGTTTATTGGTATTGAAAAGTCCCTATGCTATCAGACTTCCTGCGGTTATATTTTCCTTGTCATGATGTTAATTATTTATTCCATCATTCGAATGTCAATTTCATCGCTTGGTGGTGATCGCATTAGTTCAGTGTAGAATGTTGCCATTTTCGGTATTGCCATCGGTGCTTTTCATTATATTGTATGTACTTTTAGACGTAGAATATTTCTTTCTTCAAAATAGTTAAATATGTTTATCTGTATATTTATAAAGATGTAGAATCTTAGGTTGATCTGTTGGACTTATAAAAATTATTAAGCGAAGAAAAAAAGGAAAATACATTATCACACATTTTAGATTGTTATATATACATATATAATTATATGAACAAAAAAAAATATATATATAAAATATTATTATATATACATAGTATATATATATATTGTGAATATAAGAATTTCTTAGATACGGGTTATTTAAAGAATGTTAAATTCTTCAACAATTCGGTATAGAACCATTTTCTTTATAAATATTTAAGGGTTTTCTACAAAAAAAATGTTTTAAATTTATTTATGTTCTTCATATTGTGGTTACTTCCTTTTGTGAAAACTGCAGTTAATTACCAATTGGTCTTTCGATTTTAAAAATAACTTTCTGCGCTACTGACCATGCCAATATGGCCGTGGTCAATTCACTTATCACAGAAAGCTTATATTTTGAGAGCGTGTCTCTTCTATTATGTAGTCGCTCATTAAGAAGAGCTTTTTAAAAAATTCGAACTCCAAGAAAATGAAACGGTGCGTGTGGGCTCTCTATAAGACTGTAATGTTTTTTATAAATTATCTGCTATTTCCCTTTTCTACAATTATTTATCTTTGTATAATTAGATTGTTTTGTGTGTGATTCGATACATTGTATAATACGAGATTGATATTTTTTTTCCTTAGCGTGTGGGCACAAACAATTAAATTCCTCTTTCTTATCTACTTCCTCTTTCTACAACTTTTAGTGTCGATGAAAATACAACGTTCTTGTTTTTTGACCACCCATTGACACTCGATGCTGTAGTAGAGTTTATCTGATGTTGATTACCACTTCAGTATGTAATTGGAGTCTTCCTCTGGCTTTGTCTCCATCTGTCTCATTGTGTGTATGTCTTGTATTGTAATCGCACTAGGCACTCTCTCCAGGAAGGCAAACCATTTTATTTTGCCTCTGTATTTAATTCACATTTTGTTCTGTGATAAACCCTTGTCTCATAATCTAATTTCTGATTTAATCTTTTCTGGTCATATTGACACGCTCTCTCAAAGAACTCACAAGTCATTTCCGTCGTGACTAAATTTCTTTTCTGACTTGTGAGCGACTATGTTTGGCACCGGTAACACAGAGTGGGGATAGATAAGCTTTGAACAAGACATTTCTTTGTGTTGATCAACACTTTCGTGTGCTGAAGGAGGGATATTAACTGTCACAATACTTGATTTGTTGCACAGAATGTTATTTTCCTTATAATGTTTCCATTTTGGAGAATGTTCCTAATATTTTAACTCTGATACCTGTTTTATACATGTACCCTCTAGTGAATGCTTACGACTTGCTTCTCTCTCATTATTAATATGAATTCTGTTATTTTTGTGTTGATTTTAATTTTCTTTTGCACTCCTAATTCATGGGAGCCGCGATAGCTCAGTGGTTAGTGAACTGGACTACAAAGGACAAGGGTAGGGTTCGATCCCAACCGACGGCTTCCGGGTTCACCCAGCCTTAAATGGGTACCGGATTTTTTTTCTGGGAAAGTAAAGCAGCACAGGCGTGATACCGACCATATTACCCCAAAAATCATGTGCTGAAGGTCTGTAAAATATAAGGTCACTAACAACGTATTTTTCCCTATACGCCACTTGGCGTGAGTAGTAGGTGTGGCTGTTTACCCATTCTAAAAGTGCACGTACATGCACCGAAAGACAATAGATTTGGCACCGAAACCGCACGAAACTTGCACCAAACCCGTGCAAAAGTCCGATAATCGGCTTATTATCTCGGTGGTCGTGAACGGTAATCGGCTTATCTTGGTGGTGTGCGTTGGTGCGTGACGGCTTATTGATCGGCGCGTCGCTCGTGGTGTGCGTTGGTGTGTGGCGGCTTATCTCGTGGTGCGTCGCTAGCTCGCCGGTTATCGGACAGCGGTTCTAAAAGAGGTCAGCGGTTCTAAAACTTGTGGGGTCGTCTCTCGCGGGGGGGGGGGGGGTAGCTCGCGGGCGGGGACTTGGGGCGATGTGCCTTGAATGGTCGTGTGTTATCGCTACCAACATCATTATGTGCCACCCTCAACAGCATCATCACCCCTTCCTATCATCACCATGTGCCACCCTCAACACCATCATCATCACCATCATCAAGCCACACCCTCACCGCCATCATCATCATCCCTTCTTGTCCTATCATCATGTGCCACCCTCAACACCATCATTATCACCATCATCAAGCCACACCCTCACCACCATCATCATCCCTTCTTGTCCTATCATCTTGTGCCACCCTCAACACCATCCTTTCATGTCCTAGCATCAAGCCACACAAAGTATCAACCAGCGAAATTCTCTTCTCTCTCTAATGCGTATCCAAGCTAACTCAAGTCAAATAAAAACAAATACTTCCAAGATAAGTTTAAACGAAACAAATTTATTTAAAAATATATAAGCATAAATATATAAGCATTAATAAAAAAAACGTCATTTGTTTCCCTGGGCCTGGTAGGTTTCTACATTCATGTTCCGTTAAAAACAACCATACAGGAGGAGACTCTAGGGGATAATAAATAAAAAACATTATTAAGCCTTTAAATAATCAACAAGTAGAAAATATAATCCAAATCGTATATATATATATATATATAATATATATATATATATATATATATATATATATACAAACCAGGGCAAAAAACTAAGAATAGCAAAATGTGATATTTTCTCAACATTGTATGGTGCAGAAAAATTAGACATGAAAACAGAACAGAACACAAACAAATGAAGTATTAAACAACTAAACATGAAAAAGATTTACTAAACTCAATTAAGACATGACAAATTAAATTTTTAGGGCATGTTAAAATATACAACAGCCTACTAAAAGTAACATCAAAAGATGGACAAGTTCAATCTATGACAGCCTGCACCATCAACGCAAGAAAATCAGTAGAATGGCGATCCATGGTAGCCACCCTTCGTTGTGGAGAGGCACATGCTGATATGTATATATATATGAAAATAATATATGAGAGTATTAAATGTTTAAAGGGGATGTGGTCACGTTGTCAGAATGAACCTGTCGCTTGATGTAGAAATAGGAGAGTGAGTTCCGGTGTTGTGTATATGTGTACACCGACCCCTTGTCTGTTTTAAACCCTATGTTTTTACCACCCCCGGCTTGTTTAATGGTTAGGACCTCTGTAAAAGTATCCTTATCTAACTTATTATGGTGTTTATTAAGTCCCTTGGTGCTAACTTTCGCGTAATCACCAAAACAGTAATAGGTCTTGCTACACAAGGATATCATTCCATCCCCGAATATTCCAACTTGAACAGACCAGGAGTCCGTTTGTCGTATAACTGTCTCGCCTTACAATCTGAACAGTCATACTTTACGGTGCCCCTGTGGCGAATGAAATCTGCGTGATGGACTTCATAAGTCTCTGAGGGGAACCATTTGTCGTATTGTGAGAAAAACTCGTTTACCATATCAGTTTTAACGACCTCTTCTAACGATGACTCGCTGAGGGCCAAGTATCCATTTCACAGAGTTGAAAGTCGGACCTCTCTACGAATCTATCCAGGAAATCATAATAAAATTCCAACATCCTCAATTTGGCGTACTGGTAGACGAAGAAACCAATCTGTGACGGAAGATCCCACAGGATACTTCGTTTTCCCATCGACACCTCGTACAGGTCCTCACCAATATGCGTCATGTTTTAAACCGTGGGTCATTTACCAACTTGGATGTATCGGCCCCCTCTTTAACATATGTCACGTCCACGTGTTTCGCCATATTGGTTAGAGTCTTTCCATAGGCCGAGTTTCCAAGGAGTTTAATCGTATCGCTAACAATCGATTGATTTGTATTTAAATCACCAGCCCGACGCGCCTGTGCGACCTTGTCACCAAACTCCTTAAAACAACTAACGGGTAGGTACTCTACCACCTGATATATTCTAGTTACCTCCAACCATGCCCTAAATACCACTTTAACAGGGGTGTGGCCAACAGAACCTTTGTTCCACTATAACTACCCACGAGCGTACGTCTGGGGGTACGCAAGAGCTTGTTTTTGGTGGCGTACTCACGCATAAAGGGATCGATATCGTCTATACCAACATCTACATTTTTAAAGATGGGGGTCATCTCGCTAAAATGGGCCTTTAATCGATCGGTAACGTGAATGTCACACTCGACGAGACCGAAAAACGACTCGTTTGAAACGGCTGTTATAATGGCTTCATCTGTGATGGGTTTATGTTTAGCAAAAGAGGTTTAGAACCAGGCAAGTTCTCACCTAGGAAGAGTTGAATGGACGGTGTTGTTTTCTTTAGTTTTTGCCACTCGCATTCCCACATAACGACTACGTGAACATCGTCGAGGTTCTTTAAATAAGCCGTTATTTCACAGGTTTTTCGGTACAATTTAGCCAACTGAATATTATTCACCGGATTGACTTCGCGACCCCGGGTGATGTCACAGTTCGGATGACAGTGAAAAAGACAACTATGGTAATTATACACGGTCCTATTGGATTTATCCCACCCATCCACTCTAATTTTACGTGTACCCAAAGCCTTCTCCCGAGCGTTAAACTGGGTTTGCAGTTGGACCTGGTTTTGATGGGAAATCCAAGTCAGATACTCTCGACACTGACGCGTGTAATAGTTCGTCTTAAGGGGTTTATACCATCTTCAGCCTTGCGTATGACCGTATAATCGGTAGGCATCTTTTGCATAAGTGCCCACAGATAAAGGGCGTTGGCGTCATAACCTTTAATGCTGCGTACCACTTTGTTACTGTTTCTGATAAAAGTTTTATCCTTTTCGTGGTACCGATGAAAAATGATAGACGGGCCTCCGACGATATTCTGTCTTATGGTATGATGCAAATCGGCTTCCTTTTTTCCAATCAGTGAAAAGCCAACATCTCGGGGAGAGTTTTAAAAAGGTACCTAAGAGTTATTCCCGGGACCGAAATCGCGTTCTTAAACATATCGATGTTTAAAGCCTCGTAAAACCAAACCTGCTGTTGTAAGGCTTCTAAGAAGGGGACTACATCTTTGTTATTATACCACACCAAAAGTCCCTAAGGGTCGTCATCTTATTGTCCTTCCAAACCTATTTACATAGCTCGTACTCCTCATCCGAAATATTACAATTTTTTAGGCTGGAAAAGAACGCTTCGTGTGGGGGTAACTCCGTCTCATTCAACTTGTTTAAATCGGTTACGTACTCGTAACAAAAAACACCCTTGGTCTCCTCTACTTTGTAAGCTGCTAAGCACTTGCTGTAACTGAAACCTGGCGCTAGATAATTTATGATGTCTAGGAACTTTAGCCTCTTGCTGGCGAGACACATGATATTATTGTTTCGCTTAACTATAAATTTTTTTTCGCCCAGTCGGTTTTCTTCTATTCGACCCTCCGCCTCAACATCCTCTCTCTCACCTTCCCAATCGTTCTCCTCTTCATCATCCTCGCTCTCGCCTTCCTGATCGGCGTTGGAGGCGGTAATGAAGTAATTGATTAAAAAGGGCTTTATTAAATTTAGGTCGTACTTGCCCGAGTTGAAACCTATCACCGGGAGCTGTTTCAAGTAAGCTTTAGACGACCTCTCAGGTCGGACGCCTCCTCCTCCGGACCACGCCTTTGCGCACACTCCGCCAGGTTTTTAAATACTTCTTTGTAATCTTTTTTTAAAATGTTGTAAGCCTCCTTCGCAATAGCGTTTAAATATTTAAGCATTTGATTTATCAACTTCTGAGGATCGCCCTCGGTGACAAAGCAGACAGGCTCTCCAAACCCTGGGACGTTAGACGCCACGGATACGGACAGTGGGACATGTTTTGCTAAAAATGATGTTGTAGCAGAGCCAGCTTTTGTGGTGGCTAAGTCGGTATTATCAAAATAACACTCGTAATCAAAAGTGGCCCTGTAGGGATACCCGAAGCCACCGGGTACGGCAATACCTTCTTCCTCTAGGGCCTCCATAATAGTCTCGCTAGGTGTATAAATTCCCCCTCTAAAAAAATCTTTCGACTTACCACCACTGCACATTTCTTCATGTCTGGTAATATCACCATAAGAAGCCCATAATTTCCCACACTGTGGACAAGAGTAGGTGCTAGCTGCTTTATTAATATCAGTAATGTACATGAAATGGTCCTTATGAACCAGGATGCGCGTGGTGGTAGGATATGAGCCCCTACTTCTGAGTTTAGGACAAAGAACCGCTTCAGCATTGAACTCAAACACATCAATATTTATACCAAAACACTCCTCTAAATGTGGTAGTGTTGTAAAGTTACACCTGGAAAATTGTTTACAAAAAGTATGTCCCAGTGTGAGTGCCACTGACGCAAGAGCTGCCGAGTGGTAATTTCCAGACTGTCGAGTTCTTCCCCTTTAAATAAAGCCAAACACCGAAAAAAACACAGATTGTCGTTATAAGTAGTAGACCTCTTCGACGCTTTATGTAGGGTGTAGATGTACTTGTTGTTACTAATATGAGGTGGTAATTGCTCCACCACACATCCAATTGGGAAGTCATGAATGTGGAATAAATAAAAAATAGTGGCGGGAATGCTCTCCATCACCCACTTTGTATCAGGTCGTATGATTAGCCCTGTGGATACGGGCTCGTGATCTCTTAAAGAGTCTACAAACCGAGTGAAATCTCCAAGATTATTGATTAACTTCGGGAACTCGAGAACAGCTGAATTATTGAAGGATGCATGGAAGAAGCGTAAATTTCCATCTTCTCTGTGATGGAGGATAAAATGGTGACCATAATTAATTTTAAAACGAGTTGTCTGACTATCAAACACATCTCTTAAAAGAATAGACCAGTCTGTGATGAAAGGACGATCAGGTGAGTGGAAGAAAGTGTATGTGGAAACTGTTTTATTTAGATTTTCCTGCGTTTTTATCACTGACCAATTTTGTTGATATACATCCCGCACATCAGCTGGTAGTGTTGCTAACGGGTCATCAGGCTTGTGCTTTTACCCTCTGCGGAGTGTTCCTCCTCTGACTCTCTCTTATTCACTGCTGAAGGTGCAGCCGGCGGGTTTGTCGTAGTAGCTGGCTGTGGTGAAGTTGGAGCTGAGGACGGCAGCAATGATGAAGGTGCTGTTGTAGAAACCTTATGTTTCAGTCTCATATATCTGTTTAAAGAACCACGGGTCGTATACGAACGGTAACAAATGTCACACGGATATCGCATTAGTTGATGCACAACGCGATAATGTTTCCTTAAATTATGGAGCCACTTAAACTTCAGGGGACATAACGGACACTGAAATTCACCAGAAGTTGATTCGTTCACGTTCAAATTGGATGTGTTTGGTGAGTTGCCTGATGTGTCCCCTGAGTCATGACCACTCGATATAGCTTGCGTCTCATTTCTTACATAAGGCAGAGGAGTGGAAGACTGTGGATCAGTCGGTGTTGATATTTGTAATGGGTCCCAATTTATATATCTCACTATTCGTTTGGAAATATTTTCGGCAGCCAGGTAGACCACATCATCCTTCTCCAGCTCAGAGTGTAATATAGAATTTATTTGTAAACGCAAGCGCTCCTCAAAGTCTAGCTGACATGAATGAGGTAAAGAGCCGTCACCACGACATCCTAGACAATGATCATGTCGCTGATAGTGAAGAATGTTTAGTACTCTATCGAAAAGTAGATACTCCCTATCAGATGCCATTGTATACCAAGCTGTAACAATGAAAAAATAACATATTATAAATATCATAAAATCTATATATATATAACTAATATTTTAATAGAACCAACCTCTTCTTCCACCGTTCATGCTCTTCTCGGAGAGGTATCGTTATCACCATCCCACTGTGGTGAGGGTGGTGGAGAGGGTTGGGCCACTTCACGCTTCTTCACTGTGACTAATTCCAGTGCCCTTTCTTCTAGCAGTGTGGCCAGCTCTGCTCTTGGGGTATCATAGTATAAGATACCCCATATTTGGCGCCGAAAGCGCTCATCTTCATCTAGGTGACAGGAGTGCCAGTTTATATTTTCTGTTATTTCCCGACACCCCTCGCAGTGTCTATTAGGGCTCTGCCTCAATTTTTGGAGAATTCTGGAAACAATCTCTACCTCCATTTAGATCTGAAATGTTTAATTGTGTGTGTTTGTATGTATATATTTAGAAATTGTGTTAAGTAACCTATTTAAACAGGATAAAACAAATTGAAAATCATTTTAGTGGAATTGTAACTTCAAGAATTTCCTAGTATGGCCCAGGTACTTTTTAGTATAAGTTCAAGCTCAGAAGATGAGGAAAGTTCTGAAGAGTCTGAGTGGTCATTGGAAGAGCAAGCTTTCCCATCTTGGACACCACCTAACGCTTATTTTAATAATGGGTTAACTTTAGATTCCATCTTCAAGAAGATCCCCGATAGTGTAGTAAACAGAAATGAAACATCTGATCATGTGAGGATTCAGCCACTATTAAATTCAAGTTCAGAATGTGAGGAGAGTGATGAAAGTTCCGAGATTAGAGGTGTAGAGAATTCTGCTCCGGAGTTAGATTATGAGGAAGTTAACGCTCCCTGGAATGAAATTTACCCTACTATCAGCAACAACACTTCCACTCAACCACACGATCCGACAAAAAATATAATTAACAGGGTATGTATTTGTTTGTCTGTTATTTAGTGTTACAGGCGATTTATAGTCTGATATACCAACACCAAACACATATGTATCGATCGTTAGTTTCATGACTTAACAGAGATTTATAAACACATTCAGGTTAGTTATAGCTACCAACATCACATCTTCTAAGACAAATGTAGATTTTGTATTCTTAAAACTTAGGTACCAATAATGTACCGAGATTAACTAGCCTAACGAACGTTTCATAAACCGTATACTATCTTAATGAGAGTTGCATTAAAACCCTTATAGTTCGACTTGTCCTTAGGTTTGTTTTGCCGCGGCGCCTGATATCATTTCATTTGTTGCTCTGGGAGATGGAGACGTCATTCCTCATTGGCACCAGTTTGCACTTGATCGTGAAAGATTTGAAAGCCGTATTCTGGAGTATAGTAAAATCATCTCACCTGTTCTGGAGTCTGGTCACAGAACAATTATTTTAGCAACTAGACTGAATCTGTGACAACGTATTGTAACCCTTATTTTCATCACTCGTACACCAACAAGTTTACATGTGCCAACACGACTGATGATTCACCGGGTTAATTACTAAAAATACACATGAGCCAATAAATACACATGGTCCGAAATCTTTAAACTGTTATTGTACATTTATAAGTGTGAAGAATAAAATATATAGTAACTAACACATTTGTTTGTTTTATTTGTCTTCCGTTACTTATTTTTCGGATCCTATATACTCTTCTCCTATGAATTAATAAAATATTTATTTACCAAATTTTTAGTTCATAACTATACAGCTAAGGAAATAATTACCTGCTATAACGTCGATGGAATTAAGAAAAGTAACGTATTTCTACTTACGATTAGTTGATCGATTAGTACTTGTGTTAATACTAAGAGCCGTCTGCTTTGGAGGTTACTGCATTGAATGCGGGCTGGTATCACTTGAATATATATATTCACGGTCATGTGACCTGGTCATGCGGTATCAAGCCCCTTGTCCAAATTTGGATATGAGATTTGTACCTGCCCAAATTTGGCTACCTAATACAGAAATTTGTCCTTTGGTTGTCAGCAGTATCTTTACACGTTACCCACCCAACCGAGACAACCAAGCACTGGAAAAAAAACGCTATGTCACGGGTCACGTGTCGCGTCACGAGTTTCGCCTAATATTTTCATAACAATCGATTTGGGAAGGTAATAAAGGAATTTTGTCCTTTGGTTGTCAGCAGTATCTTTACACGTTACCCACCCAACCGAGACCAACACGCAGCGGAAACAAAAAATCGCCTTGTCACCTTACGCCTCATCGATCATGTGAGCGGTCATGTTCCGGTCATGTGACCGGAAGTCGACATTCAACAATCACAACCTAGCCTTCAACGTCATTGCTTGTCAGCATTTTTTTTTACATGTCGCCTCCTGTTGCCTAATACCCACACATGATGATAACACTCTACCAATAAAGGCACCCCCCCTTTCCCCACCCGCACGCCACGCAACGACCCGCCATCCGACCCGCGAGAGACGACCCCACAAGTTTTAGAACCGCTGACCCCTTTTAGAACCGCTGTCCGATAACCGGCGAGCTAGCCACGCACCACGGGATAAGCCGCCACGCACCAACGCACACCACGAGCGACGCGCCGATCAATAAGCCGTCGCGCACCAACGCACACCACCGAGATAAGCCGATTACCGATCACGACCACCGAGATAATAATCCGATTATCGGACTTTTGCACGGGTTTGGTGCAAGTTTCGTGCGGTTTCGGTGCCAAATCTATTGTCTTTCGGTGCATGTACGTGCACTTTTAGGAGGGTAAACAGCCACCCATACTACTGGCGTGACGGGGGTACTTTACTTTTTTTTAAACTCCTAATTCGTGGACTTAAAATGTTTTTGCACTTCTCGGATGTTTCTGCTGTCAAGACCTAATCATCTGTAAAGATTAGTTCATTGATATTATTTTCATTTTGGGACTCGGCAATTTTGGCTTTTGTAATTTCGATGCATGTAATGAATAAAGAGTTGTGGTAAAACACTCGCCTATCTTGCTCCTGACGTTACGGTGAATGTTTCTGATCTTTCTTGACTTATTCTCGTCACACACTTCTGCAACAACTATAGACTTTTACATAATATGATAATAACGGCTCTAAATAGAGCTGTCATTTTCATAGTATGTTTCTATCAACTGTGTCGAATGCTATGGTTTTTAAAAGCGACGAATAGGTTCCTATCGGATTTCTTGTTTTTTTCTGTGAACTGCCTAAGTGTAAAGTTTACATCTATGCAGTCTCTATTACATCGAATGTCCGTTGGACTTCTGGCAACTGCAGTTAATATCATTGGTCTTAGTCTTATTGAAGCCGCGATAGCTCAGTGGTTAGTGAACTGGACTACAAAGGACAAGGGGTAGGGTTCGATCCCAACCGACGGCTTCCGGGTTCACCCAGCCTTAAATGGGTACCGGATTTTTTCTTGGAAAGTAAAGCAGCACGGGCGTAATACCGACCACATTACCCCAAAAATCATGGGCTGAAGGTCTGTAAAATATAGGGTCACTAACACCATATTTCCCTATACGCCACTTGGCGTGACGAGGGTACTTTACTTTTACTTTTTTAGTCTTATTGCTGTTATTTTGGCATCCATTTTCCTACGTGGGTTAAAAGTGAGATGCCTAGATATTGTAAACATTCTCATTTGCTCCCTTTGTTTTTCAATAGTAGTATTACTATTGCTACCTCTCAATCAAAGGATACAGTTTGTTTAGTCCGTAACTGTATTAAAGATTTGTGTAATCATCCGATAATACAATATGATACAGCTTTCCTCTTCTGTCTGGATTATTTCTGCTGGTAGCATCATCTCTTTAAATTCCTTACATTATAAAATTACATTATTAATGCAAATACTTTATTACTCTTAAATGTTTTCTTTTATTATTGAGAAGGTATTATTTTATTGTGTTAATGACATTTTACTACTTACAACTGGACAGATTCAATTAGAATTCCTTATTAAACAATGACAGATTATTCGGATTTAAAAAAAAAACAAATACTGTAATGCGAGTTACAAAAATTATTTTCTATTAAAAAAAAACATTGTTATTTTTTTCTCCTTTCACTCGCTAATTTTTTTTTTAATATAATGTGGAAAATTTCAAATATATTGGAAGTAGACTGTGTTGAGAAGTAACAATAATGTCAGAATAAGTTATTTTCTTATATATTAATATATTCATTCTTAAATAAGTGTGAGAATTTAAAACATCTGACATATATTCTAATAATTTGAAAATGGACGAACACCTGGTTCTTACCAATCAACGAAAAAAAAAACTACATATACAATTTTCAGCCTATCAAGAAACACACTCTCTGCAAACTTGAAGATAAAAGACCATACACTCCCTATTCACCAAAACCCAACATATCTTGACGTCACCATGAATCGCAGAATGACTTGGAAAAATCAGATAGACAGAGCAAGGAAAAAAGCCAGAAAACGAACAAATATTATGAAGAAATTGGCAGGAACGGACTGGGGACAGCAATATTTTGAAAAGACTATACGTAGGAAGAGTCAGACCAGTTCTAGAGTATGGAATCACACCCTGGGCTATGGCTTCCAAATCACTTCTTCTTCTTTCCTTCCTCATCTGCCTTTCTGATCCAACTTCGAAGTGGTCTGTGTAGCCTGCTGTTGTTCTGACCCTGCAGCTGCTGTTGACGTAGAGGCTTTTAATAAGGTTGGTTAGATGTTGGCTTACTCCGTATGTTGTTAGTATCTCCCACAGTTGTTCTCTGTTTACTCTGTCGAATGCTTTTTCCTGCTCAATGAAGGCTATATATAAGTTTTGATTGTGTTCTGTCGTTTTTTTCTGCAAGCTGTTTTAGTGTGAATAGTGCGTCAGTAAATCCTTTGTTTTTTTTTTCGGAACCCCCATTTGAGAATCGCTTAACTGTAGTTCTATTATTGGTCTCAGCCTTTTTTCCAAGATTTTGGCGTATAGCTTACCTACATGGCTAAGAAGAGATTCTATATTGATTGCAGTCTCTTTTGCTACCTTTCTTTTTCCATATTGGTATGATGATTGTCTGTTGCCAGTCTTCTGGGGCTTGTTGTTGGTGCCATGCTGCATTAAATATTCTGTGCAGCCATTCTGTCCAATTCTTTTGCTTAGCTTCTTTGATCAACATTTTAACTCTTTTTCGAACTAAGGCATATTTTTCATATTTTTCTTGGTTCTTGTTCTCCCTCCAATTTTTAAAGTTTCTTCGTTTCCTTAATTGCTTCTCTGATTGTTTCGTTCCACCACGGGGTGCTCTTTTCCCTTCTCTTGTTCTTAGCTTCGTTCCACAAACTGTTTTAGAGATGTTGGTTACTGTTTCTTTAAATTGTTTCCACTCTTCTTCTACTGTGCATACTTCGTTTGGGAGTTTCTTGAATTCCTCTGTTAGTCTTTCTTCTAGGGTTTTCCTTGTTTCTTGATCTTTTAATTGTTTTATTTTTATTGTCTGTTCTTTTCGCTTCTTTTGTTTGTTTTCGTCCAAATCACACCTTAGCAAAATTAACAGAACACAGAACCAAGCTGCCCGTATCATCACTGGTGCTATGAAATCTACACCTATCAAGACTCTAGAAACAGTAACAGGTTTACAACCCTTAGATGACAGACGGGTCACTTAAGTATTGCAACAAGCGGAGAAATATAGAAGGCTCTTTAGCCACCCCATGCACCAAAGAATAATTGGTTCCGGAATTGTACGACTAAAGAGGAGCAACTTCGCTGCAATTGCCGATGAACTAACTACTGGAGACCCAGTACTTTCCCAAACAATATCGAAACCCTTGGCCCATCTGATATGTCTCCTCATGAAAAGCATAAAATACCAGAACTTTAAGAAAATATAACAAGAATCATGAAAAAAGGCACCCAATCAGACACAGAAAGAAAACACGTAGCAGAAAAAACACATACACGATACCTACCCACAGGACTCTTTGTCCCAAATATACACAGATAGCTCTGCTACAAATGCCACCACAAATGGAGGGGGAGGTGTGTTCTTGACGCTGAATAATTAGGACGAGATCACCAAATCAATAGCTACTGGAAAATTCTCAAACAACTTTAAAGCAGAAACTGAGGCCATCAGAGATGTTGCAACACTGGCTACTCAACACAAAAATAACATGCACACTAAATTGATGATTCTGACTGATGCACTGTCAGTATCATCAGCTCTAAAAAGCCCCAAGAACAATGAACGTAGATGACTTGATAACAACCCTGGACCAACTATGCAATAACTTCCAGAGAGTAGTCAATCAGTGGATACAATCACACTGTAATATACACAGGAAAGAACAAATTAGCTAAAGAGGGAGGGAGATTACCGCAAGAGAACCATCTCAAACTCTGTCATGGAAAGAGCTGGTGAAGGATCTCCTCAGGAACAAACTTTACGGTGATAGTTGTAACTGGTTGTGCTGGGGGGGTGGGGGGGGGGAAGTGTTCCTACCTCGGGTATCCCTAATACCATCTGAGTACAGTTATAGAACATAACTGTTCCCCCTCAGAGTGTTTTGCAATGGCCATCAACAAGTCTCAGAACATTCGCTTGAAGTGGCGGGTTTTGACTTGAGGGAAGGTTCTTTCTCGCTTTACCAGTTTCAAGTGACCTGCTCCAGAATGTGCTTACTCTGCAGCCTGTGGATCCTAGCACTTGAAGGGAGATCACTAATGTGGTCTACAAAATGGTTCTCCAGGAGAGCAGTGCTACCAGTCTCAAGAGCCGACCATCTTCACTTTCAGAGGACAAACCTGGCTATGATGTCATAACGATCATGGACTTTTTCCCCATGCTGTAGTGCATTTGTGATCAGAGCATGTCCCGAAGGAAATTACTTATATGCATCTTGATGCATTTTTATGCCTCTACCTCTCCCGAAGGAAAGCTGGATGTCTTTACAAGCCCTGGCATTTTAGTGACGACTAATCAGATTGCAAAAACCACGATATATATTCCAATACTCCTCATGTGAAAGAGAAAATAATTGACCTGGCTGTGTCTGTTTTGCAAAGAAAGCCATGCTGACCTAATTAATAACATCCTACTAAACTTATATGAAGGGTCACAAAGAGGGTACATGTGTATACATGTGCATACTAGATGGTGGCGTATAAACCCCTAAACTAGCTTGATCTCCCAGCTCACACGCTTTTTCTCAGTCTTGGTGAGTGCATACATTTAACACAAATTATGTGTTCTTACATTGATCCTTTTTTTTTAAATACTGAACACATCATTATTTTCTTCCTGTTTTTATATACTGAACGCACCATTGACTTAGAGAATGATTACTTGGTGCTGCCTCACATCGGGGAGTTTATATATGTTCAACACAACCAATGGAAGTTTAATTGCAGACAATTTGATTTAAGGGCGGATCTGTAGGCAGGAACGGTTTTATTCTAGCTTGTTTATAATTTCTTACAGTTTACCAGGTTTATATATACATATTTCGAAGGAAATTTTAGGCTGTTGCAAGATACTCGTAGTGCTGATACAACAAAAATAAGACATAGTTACTTGTTTTCTTTTTTTTGTTCTCTTTATTTTTTTGCATGACCACTCATTTTCTTTAGCTTATTGGTTATTGGTTATGGAAGGCCTCGGCATCACTGCAAACGAATTAAAATCCATAATTGCTCAACCGCCCGTGCCAGTGGTATCATCCGAATTACTAACACATCTCCCAAACAAAGGAAGGTAACTGTAGTCCCCATCGTAGCAGTCTCATCACACGCCAAAAGACATAAGGCGAAATCGCGCAGAAAGTGAACACAGCCAACTATTTCCTGTCATACGATATCATCATTCATCGTAAACAAGCGGGATATCGAAACAGGATAAAAACGGATGAGACACACAGCTCACGGTGTGCACAGAGCACTTAACTCAGTAGCTCCTGCAACAAAAGTAAAGTAAAAGTAAAGTACCCCCGTCACGCCAAGTGGCGTATAGGGAAATATGGTGTTAGTGACCCTATATTTTACAGACCTTCAGCACATGATTTTTGGGGTAATATGGTCAGTATTACGCCCGTGCTGCTTTACTTTCCCAGAAAAATCCGGTACCCATTTAAGGCTGGGTGAACCCGAAAGCCGTCGGTTGGGATCGAACCCTACCCCTTGTCCGTGGTAGTCCAGTTCACTAACCACTGAGCTATCGCGGCTCTCTCCTGCAACAAGCCGGACTTGAAATATGAGGAAAGTGCAAGAAGGAACACTTTTCAGACATAGCCTTCAATGGTTCCCGCCGCCTATCCACCATATACCATGGGAGTTTACGTCTTCCCGAAAATGATGATCGTCATAGCACTTGATGATGTAAGCCCATCGCTGATGACTCCAATTCCAAACATATAGACACACAGTGGTGGTAAGTTATCATTTCCAATCCAACAGAAGCCACCTGACCTGTAGTTAGTAAAACCACAGAGAGAATATGATTTTGTGACCTTCACTGATTCACTCTTGGATGTGAATGTGTAGTTTACACAAGAGGAGAAGTTTCCAACTACAGTGATCCCATTTAAGGCAATTCTGTGATAGCAAGGCAAGTCTCCTTTATAGCAGCAGAACTTGATGTTCTCTGCTCCCTTCTTGTAGCTGCTGCCACACGATTCTGATGTCTCATTAACTTGGACATCATTCAAGAACAATCTTTAGCTTATTAGCATTTAGTTCCAGCATTTGTATCTAACTGTCGTGGTTGTTCGTAGCAATGATAGTGTTAACGTACTGGTCTCAGGGACGTCTGTCTGGTAGCAATGATAGTGTTAACGTACTGGTCTCAGGGACGTCTGTCTGGTAGCAATGATAGTGTTAACGTACTGGTCTCAGGGACGTCTGTCTGGTGGCAATGAACCTGCACAACGACGACTCCTTTAGGGTACACAGTGATTGTGTGCTAGATACCGATATAGTTATCGTAGGAGATACAGCCATGAAACTGCCACCGACTCAGACTACAACGTTGAACTAGAAGGATGATGATGGTAGCTTACAAAAGCGAGCTACTGGAACCATCAGCGTGCAAATACAATTCGTCATCTGCAAGAAAAATGATAAAATACTTTTAAAACTTACGTGTGGTCCCAATGTTTAAAAATAAATAGTATATAATAATATTAGAGTGCTTCGGAGGTTTTTTTTTATTACAAATGTTATACATAACATTATGATACTTCAGAAGGGGCACAACTATCTTTTGTCACTTTTCGCAGCAACCTAATGGACATTAACGGACGAAAACGAGAAATTATAATAATAATGATGACAATTAGTTTAAATATTTATGCTTAGCCTTAAAATTGTATGATATGCATGCACAATTTCTCACTCAACATTATGATTTATTTCAGATAATCTATTTTTTCCCTGACAATCAAGTACTCAAAATGAGAACAACCAACATTTCCGAAGTGTTGTTGGAATGAATTTTTTTTAAGCTTCAGTTTCAGAGATGGTTATAACCAGGCAATCTCCAAACCAGGCAGGTAATATGGCTACAGGTTATACGGGACAACAGCTGCACGTATCTGGAGTGTTTATTGTTCTACTAGAGATGGCGCTGATTGTGGAAAATCTGTTACCTATTCTGGTTGTCGTGGTTTGGTTGCCCGGGCGAGCCAGAGGAGTTGGAGATAGACTTGTGGCTACGTTCAGCGTTACGTGTATACTTTCAGGTAATTGAGCATCAATATACCAATGGCTTGTTCATCTTCGGCAAAATACGATGAACTGCGTGAATTTGATTGATGTTTTTTTTTTTGGTCACGGAAACATAAGACTCTAACTTTAACTCTACAACGTTATCTATTCTGTTATCCATTTTTCAAACTTCATTTCTTGGAATTTCAATCGAACTGAGCACCTTTTATTTTTGCTTTTTTTTTTTTGTCCCGTTTTTTTCTGACCGTTAGACCTTACCTTTTTCCCCTATAGTCACCAGAACAGACAAACATAAGTTTATTTCAACATGGCCATTAAATCAGAATTGTCTTTGGGTAAGTGAAACACGAACGACTTGTTCAACATTGCTAGGAAACCTTCGGGCAGAGGTGGGCAACCTACGGCCCGCGGGCTAGAACCAGCACGCCAAGCTATTTTGACCGCCCTTTTGCTTAATTTGACAAATTAGTATACATTCAATTCCCTGAGATAAAAAAAAAACAATAAATAAAATGTAACACAAAAGCAAGAAACTGATTAACTGACACAAATATAGAAAACGCACTACGCATTGCTGTTAGTCAAATAATACGGGAAGTCAAAAAGTAATGCACACCAATTTTTTTCTCGGCTAATAATAAAGATAGGAATATGAAATTTTGCACACATGGAATATGACATGTTCCAATTATGTGTACCAAATTGCACAGCATTCTGATAAATATTACGCAATCTATGAACCGTTAAAATGGAGCTTGTCAACAATGTCCGTTACAAACAGCGAATTGTCATAGAATTTCTGGTTGCGGAAAAAGAAACTGTGGCAAACATTCATAAACGACTGTGTGCAGTGTACAAATGTTCTGCAGTCAATAGGAGCACAGTTAGTCGCTGGGTTCAGAGAATTAAAGCTGCAGAAAGTGTACGAGTGGAGCTGCATGATTTACCGCGTTCTGGACGTGTTGCCTCGGCTACCAGCACAGACATGTTAAACCGGGCTGATGCCATTATTCGTAAGGATAGGCGTATCACTAGTCAGCAATTGGCATTGCAGCTTACAGTCAGCAAGGGAAGTGCAATCGCAATTTTTAAAACTCTCGGATATTCAAAGATTTGCGCTCGATGGGTTCCTCGGTGCCTAACAAATGATCACAGAGTTCAAAGGAAAACATTCTGTTCTGAATTGTTGGAGCGTTTCGGTGTTGAAGGAGAAATGTTTTTGTCAAAAATTGTTACCGGTGACGAAACGTGGGCACATCATTATGAGCCTGAAACAAAAATGCAGTCAATGGAATGGCATCATCCGCAGTCACCAAAAAGAAAAAAATTCAAAACATCTCCATCAACCGGAAAGGGGATGATCACTGTCTTCTGGGACATTGATGGTGTGATTCTTGTTGATGTAATGACAAGAGGTGAGTCAATCAACTCGACAGCTTACATCAATACACTGACAAAACTCAAAAATCGGTTCCACAGAGTTCGGCCTAATAAGCCATCTGCAGATTTGTTGCTTCAACATGACAATGCACGCCCTCACACAAGTCTGGTAACACGGGAAGCAATCAACAAATTTGGTTGGACTGTACTGCCCCATCCTCCTTACAGCCCTGATCTGGCTCCCTCAGATTTCCATCTGTTTGGACCACTCAAAAAATTCTTGCGTGGGACACACTTTGACAATGATGAGGGTGTGATCCGTGCAGTTAAAAAATGGCTACGCGAGCAGGACAAAACTTGGTACAAACGAGGCATTCATTACCTAGTTTCGCGTTGGCGTAAGGCAATACGCTTGGACGGAGATTATGTTGAAAAATAGGTAGTGTAAAGGGGATGTTCAGCTACAATCTGTAAAAATTTCACACATTTTGCCCGAATAGTTTCCGAGAAAAAAATTGGTGTGCATTACTTTTTGACCTCCCTACGTACTATTAAACATTGACAACCTTGTTCGTGAAGTTCATTAAACCCGTCATCTTTCTATTTATAATTTATTGTTGAATTTTCTCCACCCACTCCCCTTTGTCTGTCTCACCCCTCTCCCTTTTATTCCACTCTCTTTTCAGTCTTCCACTCTCAATCACTAACAACATTTTTACATTACAATCGCTGGTCAATGCAGATTAGTTAATTTATATAATAACTTCTGTAGATGATGATTCAGGGCATCGGTATCATAGTTTTCAGATCTGGCCCTCTGAAAATAAAAGGTTGACCACCCCTGCTTTCGGGTACTTTCATGCAAAAGACAAACTGAATAATTAAAACATTATTTAACTCTTTCGGTACGTTTCGACACACCATGCGCCATGCCAATTTCGGTCATGTACGTTTAGCCGCACTGTGCGGCACTCTCAATTTAATTAGTGTAAACTGTCATCAAACCATATTTTTTTCTGGGTCTTGTATCATCTTGGTATTGGTGAAAGATAATTCCTTGTTCAATTATATAACAATTTAGATATCACATATTAAGTGTTAGATAAATATAAACACGTAGACTGATATTTAAAACCATGAAAAATTGTGTCTCTGAAATCTGTAACGCTGGATTGATAAAAACCTTCCGTACTGAAAGAGTTAAAGGAGGAAAACTGATCTTCACCTTCCCTGTAAAATTATTCTGCAGGATCATTTTAATATAATAAAAGGAGACGCTGATGTACAATAACGCGATCTATAAGCGGACTTCAGAAGCGCAGATAAGACGGTAACATTAAGCCTAATCCAGAAACAGTCGATAGAACGGAACTCCCAGCAATATATTATCTTCATTGGCTTTGAAAAAGCATTGACAGTTGAGGAAGTTATACTCGATGGAAACATCTAATACACTCTGAAATAACATTGTACTCGTCAACATAATTAACTTACAAATGAAGCAATGACTTTGGAAAGACAATTATCGAAGAGATTGAGTTCAGGCACAAATGCCTATTGCCACTTTTCCATTCTTGTTACAATAGACCGGATCATAAAAACAGCCACAGGACACAGCAGAAAAGGAACTCCGTGGACTCCACTGTCACAATTTGAAGATCCAGGTTCCGCTGACGAATTAGCATTGCTGTCACACAGCCAACAACAGATGCAAGGAATAAAACCAATAAAATGTCATAAATGTGGGCGCATACTTGATCTAATATAAACGAATTAAAAAAAAAAATATATATATATATATAAAGTTTTTAAAAATAGTTAATATTCATTTGTTTACCTCAGAGGAGAAGAAACTAGATTACGCAAATTAATTCATTTACCTTGATATATTATTATTGATAGAGCAGAAAATGAGGGCGCGGTCTCAGCAAGAATTAACAAGGCAAAGAACTGACAGTTTGTTTGTTTTTGTATGTGTACAAATGAAGCATATCTTTCACTTAAAGGAATTGTCCTCTGTAACCAAACGATTGTTCAATATAAATGTCAAATTGGTCCTATTGTTGGGACAGAAACATTGACAACATAAGGAATACCCCAGAACTTCTTCCTTCTCTCTTTATCTTCATTTACTTTCCTTCCTCACATGCCTTTCAGTGACAAGAGGAGATATAATTTGCGGTATTTTTGCTCTTCTGTTGGCCTCTCCTGCTGTTATGTTCCCAAGTGTTTCTAAAATTCCATCAATCTATAGTTATCGTGGTCGGCCCTTGAGTCTGGTGTTCTCGACCCGTTTATTGAAGGCTCGTGTTTATTTTTGGCTTCTCTGCCTTATCACGTGGCTAAATATTTTTAATATGTTGTTTCTTTATGTAGTCTATGTTGAGAATTATTCCTAGCTTTATTCTCAGTTCGTTTCTGATCGTATTTCTCTCTTTAATATTTCTGTTTTTTTTTAACCCCAACGAGAATCGCTTTTCTGTATATATATAATTGGCCTGATCTTTTTTAACATAATTTTGGATGATAGCTTTCCCACTTGGCTGAGAAGGGAGATACCTCTATATTGTTTGCAGTCTTTCTTACTACCTTTCTTTCTCTATATTGGTACGATGATTGTATGTTGCAAGTCTTTTGGAGCTTTCAGTTGTTGTCATGCTGCATTGAATATTCTGTGCAGCCATGTAACTTTTGTTTCTCCTGTTGTTGCTATTGTTTCTACTGGTATGTTGTCTATTCCAGATGCTTTATTTATTTGGTGCATATTTTATTACTTCCTCGATCTCTTCTTTTCATGAAGTTGGGTTCAGTGATTATACATTCTTGTGTGGTTTTTGTTGTGTTATTGGCAGTGTCTCGATCTCTTCTTTTCATGAAGTTGGGTTCAGTGATTATGCATTCTTGTATGGATTTTGTTGTGTTATTTGTAGTGCCATGTTCAGTAAGCCATGGAAAAAATTGTTTTACATCTCTGTTGCAGCTCTTGGTTTCTTAATATTAGCTGTCCATTGTCATTTATGAGTTAAGTGGATTCCAAGTTTCCTTTTTCTTGCTGTTATTGCTTTCATTGCTTTGCAGAAGTCTCGTGTGGCTTTCTTGAAGTCCCTGCTCCTCTTTTGTTCTAATTCTGCCCAGATGTTTTGCTTTGCTTCTTTGTTCAAAATTAAAATTTTTCTTCTGAACTAAGCATATTTTTGTATACTTCTAGGTTCTTCTTTGTCCAACCTTTAAATAATTTAGTCTTTTCTTTAACTGCTTCTCTGATTGCGTCGTTCCACCATGGGATGCTCTAAATCCCTTGCTTTCTTCCTTAGTTTTGTTTCAAATATTGTTCTTGCGATGTTGGTTATTGTTTCCTTAAACTGTTTTGCCCTTTTTCTACTGTGTTTACATCGTTATGGTGCTTCTTGAATTCCGCTGTTAGTTTTTCTTCAAGAGTTTTCCTTAATTCTTGATGTTTTAATTCTTTTATTGTTTGTTCTTTCGGCTTCTTTTGTTATGTGTGTATATTCTCTTTGTTTCTTACTGGCTGGGCTATTTTATGACCTGTGTAGTCAGTAATAGCGCGAATCAATTCAGAGGAAGAGGTATGTTTACAGCACTCGGAAAAAGATCACAAATAATCAACAACAGAAAAAATACAAAGAACAATCCGAGTTGGCAGTGCTCCCTAGCATTTGACTTTTCGTGGCAAGACGCTGTGCCAATGAGTACGGGTTCGATCCTGCTTCGGACCATATATTGTTCTTTGTTTTTTTGTTGCTATTGATTATTTGTCACTTTTTCCGAGTGCTGTAAACCAACCTCTTCCTTGGAATTGATTCCCTGATTATCGCCTCGGATGTTTCCATCTATAATAATATTCATTTATTATTATTGGTCTCCCGTTGTCAGTTATATTAGGGACAGCTCTGCTATCGACTACTCTTTTCTTGTTCTGTTTTCTTGTTAGCAGGAAATCTATCTCGCTTCTCCATTGCACTTGTACCTGCTGTATGCGTGCGTCTCTGTGTTTCAAGAATGCGTTGGTGATGAACAAATCCATTACTCGAATGCAAGTTACAGAATTCCAGCAGTCTGCTTCCATTTTCATTTCTTTCGGCTGTCTTATCGCCATAGGGTCCCGGAATATCAAGCATTCTATTAAAGTCTTCCATCACTAATGTGTCGTCGCTTGTATCAGTCTTGTTAACAATCTCATTCAGTGTCTAACAGAATGTTTCACTGTCTTTTTCGTTGTTGTTACGTTGTCGCATATATTTGTGTGTAAGTTCTTTTACCACATTTTCCTAGTACTATTGTTATGATTATTCCTTCTGCGTAATATTTTATTTCTAGAATATTCTTTGCTGCCAATGATAAAGTCCACTCCGTATTTTGCTCTTGTCTGTGATGTCCACTGCTGAGAATATTATTGTGTAGTTCATATGTTTTTTTTTTCTTTACTTCTAGTTCTTTTACTCTGGTGTCCGCTAATCCTTGTATTTTAATTTTTCACTTGGTCATTTCATTCATAAATGCTACTTTTTTTCCTTTGTTCTTTATAAGTTGATGGTAACTACTTTATATTTGTTGTCTAATATTCTGTTGTTCTGTAGTTTCTCTGAGCATAAAATGTATGTTCCCACATTGACCTGCTAAGTAAGGCTGTCACTATTGAGGTCTTAACTTAAAAAAAAACGAATGTGAGGAGAAACCCGGTCGATGTTTCACCACAGGAGTGATCGCTAGGTCTCAAATGCGATCAGTTTAGGATCTTATTGTCACTTTCTTTGTTTTTGCATTTTACAAATTATTATCTGATCTTGTCCTTCTTCTGCAATAGAACACGTGACACAATTTAAATATCCTATATATCAGTTAGAAACACTGCTATAGTCACTTCCGGTACATAATCCACGCTCCGAAATTAAAACACTCACCATCTTGAACAACCGAAAGCACCGAAACTGCATATATTTATTGCTACCTGTATAAGGAGGATACTTCAAGTCAATTGGTCAGACACGATTAGAAATTATTAATTGTGACACAAAGGAAATAACCACAGTGGAAGTAAAGCACGATGGGAATTAATGTAGCCTATGTTTTGAAAGCCTGCTACAAGCATTACTAGACAAGCTCTCATCTGAAAACCAGAGGTAAAGAGGAAATTGGGAAAATTTAAAGAACTATCGGAAACGGAACCTCGACATATGGAAGACTAAAATTAATTACATGTTGTCAAAACTGAAACAGACAAAAAATAAGAGAAAAGAATAATGAGTTCCCTTTATGGACCTAAGGCCTAATGGAAAGCTGAAAGGTAAAAATGGAAATGTGAAAAGTAATGAGCAATGTTTGATTTATATTTAAACTTTAATATACGAAACATGTTCAGGTCGAAATGCTCCGAGTATTTGTTAACATACTTGTTATGTAGACATTTTATTTATTTCATAAATCTATCTTTGACTATCATTTTATTATAATCCAATGACGAGCAGTATTACATCATCTATTTCTTACATGGTGAAAGAATGAAACATAATTAATCGATTAATTCATGTACTATTTAGCTATATAAATATGCACAGACACATACTAGCAATTAAATATATAAACATAAAGTTGGATAACTAAACTTACAGAAAATATGTAAACACTGGTGGAGATGTTTATTACATTCATGGCATACATTTCAAGCCGTTCGCACAAATCAAATTAATTATGACTGATCTTTATAATGAACCAGTGATTGCAATATTCTTAAACTGCTTTCACAATTTATTATTTACAGCCCTTGTACCAACACCTCTCGGACTGGCCTCGTACTTCTCAGGCGGGTGGTACGGCGGAGCTCCGACGTGTACAACATATCAGGTTACGTCCATCTGGTGCAATCTTTCCTCTTTGGCGCTGCTGGCCTCCATGTGCGTCAACTGTAGCTTTGTAGTGTGGCGACTCAAAAAGATCGTGCCCTATGCTCATAGTCACACCTACCACAAGGCAGGATTGAAACAATTACCCGACCCCGGTCGCAACAATTTATCGTCGACATCAGCCAACATTCCATACACTTGTCTGTACTCATCGCAGCTTTCCATCTCCAACCACAAAGCCTCCTCGCGACATATTAGTCCAAATACAGTAGAAGAAACAAGCAGTATACACAAACATGATGTTATACACAGCAGCAACATCTCAACGAAGACAAGCAGTTTGAATGTAAAAACTAACAGCAGAACAGTGGAATCTAATGAGACTTATTCAGAACTTCATTTTAGACAAAAAAATACGTTTCTATTAGAAACAGAAATAGTAAACAACGGAGCTAAGTCTGACCCGGGATTTGGTAATGAATCAAAATCCATCAAGTATAAAAAAGAAAATATCAAACGAATAGGGAATGAACATCATATACGTTTAGAAGAAGATTTTATTCAGTGTAAAAAACACCACTGCAGCCTGTCTCAAGCTGATCAGCTCAGTAATTCCAGCGGCAACACAGATTTTGAAAGTTGCAATTTTTCGAGTTTAAAGAAAAACCTCATTGAAGACGAAAGCTCAAATTCAGTGCTGGCTTCAAACGGTAACCGCTGTAGTAATGAGAACAACGGAGCAAGAAGTTGTTTTGATAATTCTCTGAACAGGACGATTTCAACATGCAGTCAAAAAATTGAGGATGATGAATCGGAACCGAACTATGGAGAAGTTGTGAGTCATGATGATGGGAATTTTATCAAAACCAGGACTGTTTCAGCACTCCTGGCAGTCAATCGAGAGATTATGTATCTTTGATGGTATTTTTTCTGTATGTCTGTACACTGACCATCTCTTCGTTACCCGTGGTAGGATTCGGTCCGCGATCCACACACAGCGAGAAGTCTTGCAGGTCATGGCTTGTCCCCATACCAGCGGCTGGGAGAGAAAGAACTTTCTATATGACCTTCATAATGTTTGTCTATATCTGTCTAGCCTTGGGCTGCAGCTCAGGAATCAGTGTTTGTCTGCAGGTAGGTTATTTACTGAGGCTCTTGTACGTGAAATTGTCGGTTTTGTTGGAGGAATATTGACTCTGCATTTCAATAGATCTGAAATCTAAACAAAACTAACAGATAATAGTAACACATCTTTGTTAAGTATGCGTTGTATTACCAATAGAATACGTTCAAAATGTTAACTATAGAGCTTACTATGTTCATGTTGTGAGAAGAGGAAAGGAATAACACACAGTGATAACTTGCAAAATATAGGAAATAGATATAATAGATAACAGCAGTCGAATATACTGGGTAACTTGAGGATGTGCTATGACGAATAGTTACCGAAATACTTGATTGAACTTGATGGAAAGTTGTCTGTTTTTTCTGGTTGACATGGTCATTCCCGGTCATTTGACTAGAATCTTATTTTTTCTTATTGCTATTCTAGATATCACGCATTCGCGAAGTACCTCTTAATATCAGTCACCTCTCTAATTTAAGATGTAAATATCGTGTTATTGTCTTATTTTTCCAGGGCCTTTTATCTCTAAGTGAACTCTCAACTTAGCCTTTTCCCTCTAAGTGAACTCTCAACTTAACCTTTTCCCTCTAAGTGAACTCTCAACTTAAATTTTCTCTCTAAGTGAACTCTCAACTTAACCTTTTCCTCTAAGTGAACTCTCAACGTAACCTTTTCCCTCTAAGTGAACTCTCAACTTAAATTTTCTCTCTAAGTGAACTCTCAACTTAACCTTTTCCCTCTAAGTGAACTCTCAACTTAACCTTTTCTCTCTAAGTGAACTCTCAACTTAACCTGTTCTCTCTAAGTGAACTTTCAACTTAACCTTTTCCCTCTAAGTGAACTCTCAACTTAACCTTTTCCCTCTAAGTGAACTCTCAACTTAACCTTTTCTCTCTAGGTGAACTCTCAACTTAACCTTATCCCTCTAAGTGAACTCTCAACTTAACCTTTTCCCTCTAAGTGAACTCTCAACTTAACCTTTCACCTCTAAGTGAACTCTCAACTTAACCTTTTCCCTCTAAGTGAACTCTTAACTTAACTTTTTCCCTCTAGGTGAACTCTCAACTTAACCTTTAACCTCTAGGTGAACTCTCAACTTAACCCTTAACCTCTAAGTGAACTCTCAACTTAACCTTTTCCCTCTAGTGAACTCTCAACTTAACCTTTAACCTCTAAGTGAACTCTCAGCTTAACCTTTTTCCTCTAAGTGAACTCTCAACTTAACCTTTTCCCTCCAAGTGAACTCTCAACTTAACCTTTTCCCTCTAAGTGAACTCTCAACTTAACCTTTTCCCTCTAAGTGAACTCTCAACTTAACCTTTAACCTCTAAGTGAACTCTCAACTTAACCTTTTCCCTCTAAGTGAACTCTCAACTTAACCTTTTCCCTCCAAGTGAACTCTCAACTTAACCTTTTCCCTCTAAGTGAACTCTCAACTTTACCTTTTCCCACTAAGTGAACTCTCAACTTAACCTTTTCCTCTAAGTGAACTCTCAACTTAACCTTTCACCTCTAAGTGAACTCTCAACTTAACCTTTAACCTCTAAGTGAACTCTCAACTTAACCTTTCACCTCTAAGTGAACTCTCAACTTAACCTTTAACCTCTAAGTGAACTCTCAACTTAACCTTTCACCTCTAAGTGAACTCTCAACTTAACCTTTTCCCTCTAAGTGAACTCTCAACTTAACCTTTTCCCTCTAAGTGAACTCTTAACTTAACCTTTTCACTCTAAGTGAACTCTCAACTTAACCTTTTCCCTCTAAGTGATTTCTCAACTTAACCTTTTCTCTCTAAGTGAACTCTCAACTTAACCTTTTCCCTCTAAGTGAACTCTCAACTTAACCTTTCCCTCTAAGTGAACTCTCAACTTAACCTTTTCTCTCTAAGTGAACTCTCAACTTAACCTTTTCCCTCTAAGTGAACTCTCAACTTAACCTTTTCCCTCTAAGTGAACTCTCAACTTAACCTTTTCCCTCTAAGTGAACTCTCAACTTAACCTTTTCCCTCTAAGTGAACTCTCAACTTAACCTTTTCTCTCTAAGTGAACTCTCAACTTAACCTTTTCCCTCTAAGTGAACTCTCAACTTAACCTTTTCCCTCTAAGTGAACTCTCAACTTAACCTTTTCCCTCTAAGTGAACTCTGAACTTAACCTTTAACCTCTAAGTGAACTCTCAACTTAACCTGTCATTATTTTTCAGGGACTTAACCGTAACTATTTGATTGCTGACGAGTTCTTCTCTGAATCATCTCATCTCTTCTTTCTATCTATAAACTTACCTTTCATTCTATAGGAATACTATTGCACTTTAACCCAGTTAGATATTTCGATTTATTGAAACATTAAAAAAACCACTGAACCATGTCGGGAGGAAATAGATCTTTACTCTGAGCTATCTCTATTTTCACAACCAAGACTTTGTAAAAAAGCACAACCGTTTGGGAGAGTTGCTGCCTGCAGTGACTCATCTTCCCATTAATGTTGTTTATGATAAACTGTTGGTTTGAAGTTAGGATTCTTTCGGATTTCATCATCAAAATCATCATTACAAGTTCAACTTATCGTGGAACACAATTCTTAATCAAATATTTTACCGCTAATCTCAGCCCTGGACTAATCAGTGTAGTCTACATCCAAATCCTCATTGTATTTTCTTATATATTTCAACTCCCCTCCTTGTGAGTTTATCTGTCCGAATTCCGGTGCTTCTGTTTTTGTTTCTTTTTTTGTTTTTTGTTAATTTACAGCCAAGAGCAACACTTGTAGATTGTTTTCATTAGATTTATCTTTATACGACGACATATAAGTGCTGACATTTGAGTTGAATTAGTTTAATCAAATTTCGATAGTCTCATGCATGGACCATATTACCAACACAGTAATCCAGCAAAGAGACCAGTTAAAACTTTGTTTATACTATTTATTATCGCTTCATCACCGCGAAGTAAATGAAGATATGGCACGACCATATAGCACGCACATGAGCTCTAACGAAATCATCGTACAAAGTATATTGAAGGAAACTTGAACTAACTTGAGGAAACTACAAGGAAACTTGAGGTAGCATTTGAAGGTAAACAAAGAACTCACATGAGATCACCAAGGAAGTGATGGGGTTCAAGTCACGGGTACCAGAGAGACAGATAGAACCATAACAGAACAGGTGTTCTTTCAGGAAACTTTCGACGACCACTAAATCAAGAAATATGAGTTCAGTCTGTAATGAGATGAAGTGTTGTGTCATAAGTTATGGTATGTCCTTCCGTTTTTCGCATTTTTATTTGTTGACTTTCTGTCTGTTCCTATAATCTTATCGTATCCTATTCCGTTTCAGATTGCCATTTCCATTATTGATATAAATAATGTTAACCCATGGAAGCCGGATATAGATGTCCATATGTTCAATCTATTCATTGCCACAGGTGAGCAAGCGCATGAAGAATGAGAGGAGACGAAAAGTGAGGCTTTACCACGAGGAAGAGAACGTCCCTGATATTGCCGAGTTGTCTGTGCTGGATGACATGAAGAGACAGTATAGCCTCACCTGCGTCGCCATGGCCGGACTGCTTACGTGGCTACCTATTGCAGTTAGTTGTTAACTTCGTTGTTAGTAGCTCGTTGCTGTCGTAAACAGGAAATGTTTGGTAGTGTATATCTGTGGTAGAGTCAGTTTATAAAACAAACGTTGAATATATTCTCAGGGCATCGTTGAAATTGGGCAAGGGCATCAGTTCAGTATGCCATTAGTTTATTGATTTATTCATGGTCCGCGGCAAGAAGCGTCGGACATCACTTTAAATATGTTCTTCCAAAACTGTCGACCCTGTGCTGTTTTAAAGCTCCACCCTTGATCTTTTCCCGTCCGTCAAACGGTCCAGCATATTTTCCCTTTGTCTACGACAATCTTTCCGACAAACCGTCCAGCATCTTTTCCCTTTGTCTACGACAATTTTTCCTTCAAGCCGTCCAGCATCTTTTCCCTTTGTCTACGACAATCTTTCCTTCAAGCCGTCCAGCATCTTTTCCCTTTGTCTACGACAATCTTTCCGACAAACCGTCCAGCATCTTTTCCCTTTGTCTACGACAATTTTTCCTTCAAGCCGTCTAGTATCTTTTCCCTTTGTCTACGACAATCTTTCCTTCAAGCCGTCCAGCATCTTTTTCCTTTGTCTACGACAATCTTTCCTTCAAGCCGTCCAGCATCTTTTCCCTTTATCTACGACAATCTTTCCGCCAAGCCGTCCAGCATCTTTTCCCTTTGTCTACGACAATCTTTCCTTCAATCCGTCCAGCATCTTTTTCCTTTCTCTACGACAATCTTTCCTTCAAGCCGTCCAGCATCTTTTCCCTTTGTCTACGACAATCTTTCCTTCAAGCCGTCCAGCATCTTTTCCCTTTATCTACGACAATCTTTCCGTCAAGCCGTCCAGCATCTTTTCATTTGTCTACGACAATCTTTCCTTCAAGCCGTCCAGCATCTTTTCCCTTTGTCTACGACAATCTTTCCGTCAAGCTGTCTAGTATCTTTTCCCTTTGTCTACGACAATCTTTCCTTCAAGCCGTCCAGCATCTTTTCCCTTTGTCTACGACAATCTTTCCGACAAACCGTCCAGCATCTTTTCCCTTTGTCTACTACAATTTTTCCTTCAAGCCGTCTAGTATCTTTTCCCTTTGTCTACGACAATCTTTCCTTCAAGCCGTCCAGGATCTTTTTCCTTTGTCTACGACAATCTTTCCTTCAAGCCGTCCAGCATCTTTTCCCTTTGTCTACGACAATCTTTCCTTCAAGCCGTCCAGGATCTTTTTCCTTTGTCTACGACAATCTTTCCTTCAAGCCGTCCAGCATCTTTTCCCTTTGTCTACGACAATCTTTCCTTCAAGCCGTCTAGTATCTTTACCCTTTGTCTATGACAATCTTTCCTTCAAGCCGTCTAGCATCTTTTCCCTTTGTCTACGACAATCTTTCCTTCAAACCGTCCAGCATCTTTTCCCTTTGTCTACGACAATTTTTCCTTCAAGCCGTCCAGCATCTTTTCCCTTTGTCTACGACAATCTTTCCTTCAAGCCGTCCAGCATATTTTCCCTTTGTCTACCACAATCTTTCCTTCAAGCCGTCCAGCAAGGTCGGAAGGCATGTTGTTGTTGATCTTTAGTAGTCACTGGCTATCTGACAAATTTGTCTCGTATCTATTCTTTTACTTCAAATAGACGCAAAATGGGGAGGGTTGAGGGTAATAAAGGAAGAAAAGTATGACAAAATAAAAGGATGTGTATGATGTTGTCCCATCCTGCTGAAACTAGACTTCTTTAGTTTCCTGCACTGTAAGATGGGCTGTGACTTGTTCCAGAATTAAAGTAAGTAACGTTCTGAGACGATTTTTGCATTGAAAAATATTGGCCCAATTATCCTCCTACGATGTATGGCGCACCACACTCCGACTTTCCGATTATGAAGCGGCACTTGATGTAATTTGGAGCCGCGATAGCTCAATGGTTAGTGAACTGGACTACAAAGGACAAGAGGTAGGGTTGATCCCAACCGACAAACTTCCGGTTCACCCAGCCTTTAATGGGTACCAGATTTTCTCTGAGAAAGTACAGCAGCACGGGCGTAATACCGACCACATTACCCCCAAAAATCATGTGCCGAGGGTCTGTAAAATTTATGGTCACTAACACCATATTCCCTATACGCCACTTGGCGTGACGGGGGTACTTTACTTTTATTTTTGTTTGTTTACTTAATGTAATTCTTGGGAGTTTTCACTGCTCCACACATGATTGTTCTGACTGTTGACGTAACCGGAGAGATGAAACCATGCCTCATCAGTGAAGAAAATCACGTTGTTCAGAAAAGGTATGAAGTAGTTCAATCGCGAATTGAAATCTCGTTCATGAAATTGAGACGACTCAGTTAATCTGTAAGGACGAAAGTTCAGCTTACTCTTCGGAACCTTGTGGAGGGTACTCATTGGTAAATTTACCTGTTGAGACAATCGCCTTAAAGATTTATTAGGGGACATTGTAATTCTGGTTCGGATATCAAGCATTGTGTCTCTTCTGACTTTAAAATCCTTCCAAATTGATATGCATCTACCACGCTAGATCTACTAGCACTAAACATGTCGATCCAATTCCTAACAACATTGGGGTGGGGGACTTGTGAGTCTGGAAGTTTCAGTACAAATTCTCGAATTACGTCTTCAGTATATTGCCAGCACTACGGAAGACATGTTCAACCATAAATATCCTGTTTGTTTTCAATGTCCATTTCCTTTCAGCAAAGAAACTGTGGATACAACAACGGCTTGTTATGTTATGTCGCAGGTGGGCTTGTGGACACATAATATGATGACGTAAATTTCATCAATCGGTGATATAATTTCAAAAATATTTTCAAGTCACTGCACAATAACTTTATAAACACCCTGTAGTTGATGACGTGTTCGTGGAGACGCGAGTTGTTTCATGAGAATTCTAGTTGATGACTTGATCGTGGAGACGTAACTGGTTTATGAATTCTAGTTGATGACTTGATCGTGGAGACGTAACTGGTTTCTGAAGAATTCTAGCTGATGCCTCGTTCGTGGAGACGTAACTGGTTTCTGAAGAATTCTAGCTGATGCCTCGTTCGTGGAGACGTAACTGGTTTCTGAAGAATTCTAGCTGATGCCTCGTTCGTGGAGACGTAACTGGTTTCTGAAGAATTCTAGTTGATGACTTGATCGTGGACACGTAACTGGTTTCTGAAGAATTCTAGTTGATGACTTGATCGTGGAGACGTAATTGGTTTCTGAAGAATTCTAGTTGATGACTTGATCGTGGAGACGTAACTGGTTTCTGAAGAATTCTAGTTGATGTCTCGTTTGTGGAAACGTAACTGGTTTCTGAAGAATTCTAGTTGATGCCTCGTTCGTGGAGACGTAACTGGTCTCTGAAGAATTCTAGCTGATGTCTCGTTCGTGGAGACGTAACTGGTCTCTGAAGAATTCTAGTTGATGACTTGTTTTGGTGACGCAAGTGGTTTCAAATCCCAACTATTTGTATTATTTAAGTTGTGACATCGCGACAACAGGATTATAAATTTCGGCTCAGCATTTAAAATAATTGACAATAAGAGTTAAACAAGATCACTTTGTCTTGTGTTTCAAATACTGACTGTTTCAAATTGACATGTATACAATACAACGTCCTCTTGAACGAATGTAGATCATTTTATGCACACGGTAGTTTGGTGTGAGAGATTCTGCCACATGCCTTTGTCTAAGCTATATGTGTTTAGTACAGCGGCCATTTTGAAAGATTGTAAATCTTGTGTCTGAAAGTGGCGGCAGACTTCTTCAAAGATACTTGTCTGTGACTTGACAGCATTATTGGTTATCGGTTTAATGAAAATCCGAGTTAAAACTTTTGAGATTGTAATGTCACTTATGTAAATACATTGTTTTATACTTTTATATTAATTGTATTATTATATTAATTACGAATTACATGGATAGCAAAGATTATTAATAAAGAGTGTTTAAGGAATTGGAGAAACCAGAAATACTAGAATCATAAGAATACAATCTATATTTATTGAACTCGTGATGCGAAAAGAAGGCATTGAGAATAGCAAAAAGAAGGCATTAGGAATTGTACATAACTGGCAGAATAAATTAAAAGAGAAGCAGAGGAAAACCAAGAAAAAAATATTGAACAGTTTATCCAAATGGCAATAAAAAAAGATCACCGACTGAACCGACCAAATGAAGAACCAACCAATGTGAAAAGATATGATCGCAAACTCCAACTGGCATGACACCTGTTGATGATGACAAGGAAGATATACATTATTTATGGCATAGTCGTTACCTTCAGCCTTAGAGAAAAACACTACTAACTTCCGAGAACCGTTTGGATTATTTAGCATCAAGTTGCTTGTGTGTATGAAACAATCAACGTTGTACTCTGACAGTGTCCGTTTTCCTGCCCTGTATGACCCTAGATATATATTATTCACTGTTTTGTCAATCCCAGCAGTGCCCAATACTGATTCCACAGGAAGATCGATACCAGCAAAGATTCTTCTCAAATTCTCCTAGTTCTTGTCCTATTTTGTAAGGTTTTCATGACTTCGTATTGTGTCTATTATTAATTCGATCTGTCTGATTACATATTAATGTGTCAGCACCTGCGAAATTCTATTTCAGATCTTTCATAAAACACAACGTTTTGGGAAGTGGTACTGATAGGAAAGTTAATAAGTTTACTCTGTCTTTCATATAGGTATGACATTCTATGAGAATGTGTTTTGCAATTTCTGGCCCGTGTCCATAAAGCCATATGTCTCAGCATATTTAATTAGCTATGCAAAAATAGCACATAATAAAATAGTTAAATATAGTTCTAGAACTTATTATATCAGCTTGAAGCGATAAAACGCCATAGCAGCATTTGCATGGGAGGCCGTCGTTGCTATTTCTAGTTAATATTTCCAATAAATATGTAAATCAGGTACTAATTGTTACCACTGCTTCGACTGGGGCATGTTAATCAGAAAACGAACTCTTTTTTGATGATAAATAAATGTTGTTATAAATCCATCATCAAAGGTCAGTATCATGAAAAATGGAAACGAGAACACCAAAGGCATAACGAGAGTGACGGATACCATCAACTATCAAGGAGGGATCAAGTCATCATACTTCGCCTATGCACTGGCCACAATAGAATGAGAAACCATATGTTCACCAAATTCAAAATAGGTACAACCAGCCTATGCCACTGTACACTGGACAACATGGCAACAAAAAATGTTCTACAGGATTGCACCCAGTACACAGACCTGAGAAGAGCAATGTGGTCCACGCCCACCTCGCTGGAAGAAAAACTATATGGGGCAATCGAATCGCTTAAACAGACAGCTGACTTCATGAGAGAGTTTGCGATCCTACTCTGATTGAGACTTGATCGCAGAGAGAGAGAGAGAGAGAGAGAGAGAGAGAGAGAGAGAGAAATGTTGTTATCACTACACTACTCATTTTTAAAAATGATAACACTGACAAATACACAAAATAATAATTAAGATACCAGTAAAAATGTTGCTATGTTCAAGTACCTAGCGAAACAAACATTGAATGTTGATGCAGGTGATGTTGACGCTACAGAAGGCTGGTGTTCAGGTGAGCGAAGCCACGTTGATGTATTCCAATATTGCCACATCTTTACCTGGCCTTCTAAACCCACTACTGTACAGCCTTGCTCTAGCCAAGTACCGAGCAGGATACAAAGCTATAATGAGCAGATGCTGCTGTAGCAGAAAACATAGGAGCCATCATTTTAGAGGTAAGTGTTCGCAGCAATTAATAAACTATCAGGTGGCTACATAGCATGCCTTCTTCTTCTTTTTTCCTTCCCCATTTCCTTTCAACGTTGAGGGCAGATATAATTTGCCATCTCTTCTGCTGCTGTTATGTTTCCTTGTGCTTCTAATAACCCGTCAATCCATTTTTTTTGTGGTCGTCCCTTCGGCCTGGTGTTCTCGCAACGTTTATTGAGTGCTCGTTGTGTTGTGTATTGATCACTCTGACCTTGTCACGTGGCCAAACCATTTCATCTGTTGTTTCTTTATATATTCTAAGGCGGGTGTTATTCCTAGATTTTTTTTCAGTTCTTCATTTCTGCTCTTGTCTCTCAGGCTGTTCCCTGTCATTTATCTAACACACTGCATCTTAGCAGAGGTTATTTTTCTTATTCTTGCATCTAGGGTCCAGAACTGGCATTGGTAGCACAAAGTTGGGATGAAGATTGTATTGTAAAGTGCCAGTTTTGCCTCCAGAGTTATTTCTTTGTTGAACAATAGTATTGCACGGCTGCTTGGTTTAATATATATAAGTGACATTTTAAGTCAAATAGTAGAAATGTGGCACTCATGGGTTACGATGTCCTACGCCTACAACATTCTCTTAATTCGTTAAAACTGATTCTTTGGGGAGTGGTTCCAAAAATAGACATACAAAAATATGAGTGACTCTTCTATGTGAATTAATACATGGTGATAGCGCCATTTTAGAAGATACAAGTTTATGAGGAGAAACTTTTCAAGTCCGAACTAATTTGTGAAATTGCTAATTGTCCACCATAATTGCTAATTGTCCACCATAATTGCTAATTGTCCACCATAATTGCTAATTGTCCAACATAATTGCTAATTGTCCACCATAATTGCTAATTGTCCAACATAATTGCTAATTGTCCACCATAAATGCTAATTGTCAACCATAATTCCTACGTGTCCACCATAATTGCTAATTGTCCACCATAATTGCTAATTGTCCACCATAATTGCTAATTGTCCACCATAATTGCTAATTGTCCACCATAATTGCTAATTGTCCAACATAATTGCTAATTGTCCACCATAATTGCTAATTGTCCAACATAATTGCTAATTGTCCACCATAATTGCTAATTGTCAACCATAATTGCTAATTGTCCAACATAATTGCTAATTGTCCACCATAATTGCTAATTGTCCAACATAATTGCTAATTGTCCACCATAATTGCTAATTGTCCAACATAATTGCTAATTGTCCACCATAATTGTTGTTAAAACTGGAGATATATAAGTTCTTCTAATCATCATGCTTATATTATTGAAGAATCGTATACGTGTAACGTTTTTGAAGTGAATATAAACAGACAACTAAAATATCAGTTACAAAAAGTATTGTAGCGACATTTTCTACTTATCCTTGCCCGACATTTTCTATTTATCCTTGCCCGACATTTTCTTCTTATCCTTGCCCGACATTTTCTACTTATCCTTGCCCGACATTTTCTATTTATCCTTGCCCGACATTTTCTATTTATCCTTGCCCGACATTTTCTTCTTATCCTTGCCCGACATTTTCTACTTATCCTTGCCCGACATTTTCTACTTATCCTTGCCCGACATTTTCTACTTATCCTTGCCCGACATTTTCTATTTATCCTTGCCCGACATTTTCTTCTTATCCTTGCCCGACATTTTCTACTTATCCTTGCCCGACATTTTCTTCTTATCCTTGCCCGACATTTTCTTCTTATCCTTGCCCATGGACTATTAGAAGCAGTGGTCGGCATGTTTTATGACATTAGGTGAATCAGCCAATTATGGGATATGTTGATATAGAAGACCTAACACTGTACTAACACCAGGGCTAAAAATAAGAATAGCAAAATGTTATGTCTTCTCTACATTCCTATATGGTGCAGAGACATGGACATTAGACAAGAAAACAGAACAGAAAATTGAAGCCTTTGAAATGTGGATATATAGAAGAATAGGTAGAATTGGATGGAAAGAAAATAAAACAAACGATGAAGTCTTAAAACAACTAAACATGAAAAGAGAACTACTAAATACAGTTCAAACAAGACAAATGCGATTTTTGGGCCATATCAAAAGACACAACAGCCTACTGAAAGTAATCCTGGAGGGAAAAATACAAGGTAAGAGAGGCAGAGGCAGACCAAGACTAACATGGACGATTAACATCAAAAGATCGACAAGTCAGCCTATGACAATATGCACCATCAAAGCAAGAGACAGAGCAGAATGGCGCTCCATGGTAGCCAACCTTCGTTTCGGAGATGCACTCGATGATGATGATCACGGTACTACCTATAGAGTGGATATGCTGCAGCTTCTCCAGCAGAACCACAAAATCAAGAAAATCATTGCGGCCCGCTACATCATCCTTTTTGTGCCTAATATGATGTTACTTAATTAATCTCATGACATTTGATCAATCAAGAAATCAACTCTATTGGCAACTCGGACACATTTCCAAACTGTTCTCCTGCCCATTTAAACTCTAACATCGTTGTGTAGAATCTATTTGTCATTGAGAACTATTTCCCTATTGTACTAAATATTTCTAACGATTATTGTTGATATTTCTGACCAATCAATTTATCCAGATTTGCTTAAGAATTGTTCATTTTGTAATGCTGGCTTTTTATATAACTAATTATGATTGATTTCATCTGCTATACGTCATCAGACATTTCATTTTACTTCTCAAAATACAACACTATGCATGGGTCACCGCGACATCTCGACATACCTAAATATATGTATCTGAACCTGTCTACAAAGTTTAATGGTAAAGTATCGATTTAGATTGAAGAAGGATTGTCGAGAGAACTTGATCTGTGTGGAGAACGATACTAATTTAAAATATTGAACGCAAAGTGGGGGGAGAACTCTATACAAACAAATAATAAATACGCCGTCTACTTGCAATGACGGTTATATCGCTGAAGCACACTTGTAAACTCAAAGTCGTTAACAATTTCAAACTCACTCCACCTCGACTGCAGAACCAATTATACTGTATTGACCACTTACTTTCTGTTACATCATACAGTACAAATAAGAAAAAAATATGGTGAAATAAGAAAAATATGATGAAATAAGAAACACTATGATTAAATAAGAAAAAATATAATGAAATAAAAAACAATATGATGAAATAAGAAAAAATATGATGAAATAAGAAAAACAATATGATCAAATGAGAAAAAAATATGATGAAATTGGAAAAATATGGCGATATAAGAAAAATATAATGAAATAAGGCACAAATGATGAAATAAGAATAAATATGATGATGAAGGGAGCCGCGATAGCTCAGTGGTTAGTGAACTGGACTACAAAGGACAAGAGGTAGGGTTCGAACCCAACCGACGGCTACCGGTTCACCCAGCCTTAAATGGGTACCGGATTTTTTTCTGGGAAAGTACAGCGGCACGGGCGTAATAATGACCCCATTACCCCAACAACCATGTGCCGAAGGTCTGAAAAATTTATGGTCACTAACACCATATTCCCTATACGCCACTTGGCGTGACGGTGGTACTTTTTACTATGGTGATATAAGAAAAATATGGTCTAAACAACCTCATGTAGATGCATCGGGTTGTGGCCTCTATTGTCTAACTCAATAGAAAACTCCTGACTCATACTAGCAATGATTTCGAGCCATATCGATTGGTTTTCTTTTAGTATTCTTTTCTCTTACATAAAATATAAAACGTTTTATTTGTCTAGATTGTATTCCTTGTGTATAAACCCATTATCGTTGTATTCTGAGACTGTTACTACTCTGGTCTCTTGTCTGAACATATGGGAAGACATCAGCACACAGTACGTACCCCGTAGCACTAGCAAAAATCAATGAGACAATGTCAGAGTTAGTTAATTTAATTTCCAATAATAGCAGTTGTAATTACTGTATTTTTGCTCGGAGAGCGACATATAGCCTTCTTTTTTAGATTTTAAACCGTTAATGATTCCTTTTCGATTTTCAACCGTCTATGATTCCTTTTCGATTTTCAACCGTCTATGATTCCTATTCGATTTTCAACCGTCTATGATTCCTATTCGATTTTCAACCGTCTATGATTCCTATTCGATTTTCAACCGTCTATGATTCCTATTCGATTTTCAACCGTCTATGATTCCTATTCGATTTTCAACCGTCTATGATTCCTATTCGATTTTCAACCGTCTATTATTCTTTTTCGAGCTCAACTTTCAAGTGGAAGCTGAACGTTACCCTCCGTCTTTGATATGACTAGACATTTAATCTCACCTATTCTGACATACCGGTTACTATACAAAGAACAATCATCATTTTTTGGCCATGTAATGAGAAGAGAACAGCTGGAATATATTGTAACAACTGGGAAAATTGAGGGACGAAGAAATAGAGGGAAACAAAGAGAAAAGATACTAGACAGCTTAAGAGAATGGCTTGGCAGAAGGTCAACAACAGAAATGATAAATAACTGTCGTGATCGAAAGTTGTGGAGAAACATGACACCTACGCCAGCAGGCCTGGTACTTGATGATGATGATGATGATGATGATGATGATGATGATGATGATAAAAAGAAAAGATACCATTACTTCTCCTGGAGCAGGAGACTTCTAGACATGACACAAGCACCTTGTCGTCAAAGCTCTGGGTACCTCCAAACATGTAGTTTTCCCAAAAGGCACAAACGATAATTTGAAGTTTATAGTCTGTTGTTTCAAGTCATTTGCCAATTTCTTTAGTATCATTCTCGCAGAGGTCAACTCCAACAACAATAGTAGCCCTTGATTCCAATCTTAGTTGTCGTCTCGTGTATTTTCGGATCTTCTAGGACACCTAGGTGGGTGGTATTTGGCTTCCAATTCCAGTCTTGTTAGCGATCTAATCCTGTTCTATAACTAAACGTAATTCTATCTGGCATTGACGGTTAATTAAAGGACGAAATCGACATTGATAAACAGAAAATCTGACACTTTGGGAATCAGAGGTCAGGCTTGGTACGAGTCAGGTCAAAATGACTAAGTAGAACAGAAGAAAAATGTCTGTTTATGTGTGTATGCGACGTGTTTAAGTGTGTGTATACGTGGGTGCGTGTGTAAACTGCGAGTTGAGAAAACCATAATTATAAATACATTGTGTTACTTCATATTTGGGGCAGTGAACACTCATGAGTCTGTCTGCAGTGTCACGATGTCGATTCTGTATAATTATAGTATATAATTAGACAGTACAGCCTGCAGCTGCCCTGCTGCCTTGTAGGTATGCTCGGGAGAGTAAAAGGCTAAGGGAGGGTACCCTGAAGTAAAACAATCCCACTGCCTTGTGGGTGAGGCTTTTTAGTCAAAGGCTAGCGGAGGCAACCGTAAACAAATTGACAGAAGGCAACAGAAAATCACCTTCGTAATTTCATTGAATAATCTTGAATCGCCACAATAATTATAATAAAATTATATATAAAATATAACATTAAGACATTTCCAAGCAATGCGAGCTGAAACTTATCCACTAGTATTGATGAAGGATATTTCCATGACGTTCCTTGCGGTAGAGCAGTGACTTATTAAAGTTTATAATTTTAGACCAAAGTATTTAGAGATAAAGAAGGCATATATCTCTTCTTTGATGTTAGTACCTTCAGAAAATGGGAGGGTCACATGTCTCTTCTTTGATGTTAGTACCTTCAGAAAATGGGAGGGTCACATGTCTCTTCTTTGATGTTAGTACCTTCAGAAAATGGGAGGGTCACATGTCTCTTCTTTGATGTTAGTACCTTCAGAAAATGGGAGGGTCACATGTCTCTTATTTGATGTTAGTACCTTCAGAAAATGGGAGGGTCACATTTCTCTTCTTTGATGTTAGTACCTTCAGAAAATGGGAGGGTCACATATCTCTTCTTTGATGTTAGTACCTTCAGAAAATGGGAGGGTCACATGTCTCTTCTTTGATGTTAGTACCTTCAGAAAATGAGAGGGTCACATGTCTCTTCTTTGATATTAGTACCTTCAGAAAATGGGAGGGTCACATGTCTCTTCTTTGATGTTAATACCTTCAGAAAATGGGAGGGTCACATGTCTCTTCTTTGATGTTAGTACCTTCAGAAAATGAGAGAGTCATATGTCTCTTATTTGCTGTTATTACCTTCAGAAAATGAGAGGGTCACATGTCTCTTCTTTGTTGTTATTACCTTCAGAAAATGAGAGGGTCACATGTCTCTTATTTGCTGTTATTACCTTCAGAAAATGGGAGGGTCACATGTCTCTTCTTTGATGTTAATACCTTCAGAAAATGGGAGGGTCACATGTCTCTTCTTTGAGTTAATACCTTCAGAAAATGGGAGGGTCACATGTCTCTTATTTGCTGTTATTACCTTCAGAAAATGGGAGGGTCACATGTCTCTTCTTTGATGTTAATACCTTCAGAAAATGGGAGGGTCACATGTCTCTTATTTGCTGTTATTACCTTCAGAAAATGGGAGGGTCACATGTCTCTTATTTGCTGTTATTACCTTTAAAAAAAAACCAATATACTGCAAGTCATCGTAGCAAGAAATGCATAAGGGAAAATTAGCAAAAACTTCAAAGGGCTGACAATATCAAGAGGTGAAAATTGTAATTTATTATACCATCATGACAAGAAAGAGAGTAGAAAGATGTTTCACGAAGGTAGGCTATGGATGTAGAACTACTCTTTAAAATATTTCTATTAAACTGAGTAATATAACACATTGTGAAGATATTATCTCAGTTTAATAAAAAGTTAATTAAAGTGTCCCCGTCACACCCAGTGGCGTATAGGGAATATGGTGTTAGTGACCATAAATTTTACAGACCTTCAGCACATGATTTAGGGGTAATGTGGTCGGTATTACGCCCGTGCCGCTTTACTTTCTCAGAAAAAAAATCCGGTACCCATTTAAGGCTGGGTGAACCCGGAAGCCGCCGGCAGGGATCGAACCCTACCTCTTGTCCTTTGTAGTCCAGTTCACTAACCACTCAGCTATCGCGGCTCCATATTTCAGTTTAATAGCCAGCAAATATTAGTATACAATATAGGCAATAAGTAAAATACCCTCCGACTGCAAACATTACAAAACGATGTATTTGGGGAAACAGGAAAAATGAAGGTAAATAGCATCACATATTTTAAAAAAAAAACGTTTTTCTTAACAAACCGTAATGTTCAGGCTCCTTTAATTTGAGGAAGTGTTGTTTCCCAAGACAAAATGTATAAGCCAAAGTGCTGATGTAAATTATTACTATTATTACTTTTTTAATTATTATTAGTAGTAGTATTACTTTAATTACTATTAGTAGTATCAGTATTATTACTTTAACTATTATTATTATTATTAGTAGTATTGCTATTACTACTATTATTCTTATTATTCACGGATAAGTCCTAGTTAGGTTATTGATTTCAATAATGTTCCGACAACCCCTAATTTTCAACAATAGCGATTTGAACCAACTCATTTCCTTGTGAGTGACTCGGAAGAGCCAAAGTCTATGAGAACATATCTCAACACAGAAATCTGGCAGGAGAGACTAAATCAGTTAGTGTATTTCACCTAACATATCTCAACACAGAAATCTGGCAGGAGAGACTAAATCAGTTAGTGTATTTCACCTAACATATCTCAACACAGAAATCTGGCAGGAGAGACTAAATCAGTTAGTGTATTTCACCTAACATATCTCAACACAGAAATCTGGCAGGAGAGATCCTAAATCAGTTAGTGTATTTCACCTAACATATCTCAACACAGAAATCTGGCAGGAGAGACTCTAAATCAGTTAGTGTATTTCACCTAACATATCTCAACACAGAAATCTGGCAGGAGAGATCCTAAATCAGTTAGTGTATTTCACCTAACATATCTCAACACAGAAATCTGGCAGGAGAGATCCTAAATCAGTTAGTGTATTTCACCTAACATATCTCAACACAGAAATCTGGCAGGAGAGATCCTAAATCAGTTAGTGTATTTCACCTAACATATCTCAACACAGAAATCTGGCAGGAGAGATCCTAAATCAGTTAGTGTATTTCACCTAACATATCTCAACACAGAAATCTGGCAGGAGAGATCATAAATCAGTTAGTGTATTTCACCTATCTTCTGGCATCCTCTGCACCTCAGCTTTGATGTAAAGCTACTTTTCTTTGGAACGTTTCGACCTGAAGACATGAACGGGGTTAGTGCAAAATGGGCATAGTGCTGTCTTGTGTCAGGCAGAGTTAGCAAATAGAAATATCAACCCGATTGGTAAATGATAACGTTTAAAGTCGATACAAGGAGCGTTAGGAACATGTGTCCCAGATCCGACATTTCATCATCATTATCGTCATCATCATTGAGTGCCGTCTCCGCATCGAAGGTTGGTTACCATGGAGCGCCATTCCACTCTGTCTCTTGCTTTGATGGTGCAGATTGTCATAGGTTGACTTGTCCATCTTTTGATGTTACTCGTCCATGTTAGTCTTGGTTTGCCTCTGCCATCCGACATTTCAGGCTGTTTAAAATGATGAACATATCAGATTATTATATTCCACTATTATCATCGTAGTCGCTACTTCTTCAAAAAACATTATCAATATATGTGAAACATTTGATACTGTATTTTAAATTTCTCATATTTAATATGTTTTGTATGACTATTACTTGGCCATTTTTTTTTTCTTAAATTGTCTGTTATTTTTTCAATTTTTTTAAAAGATAACATTTATAACTGGTAAAACAAAAATCAATTATATACTAATTATCAGCGGATTATTATATTCAAGTCTAATATACATATCAAGACCTGCAAATTATAACAATAATTGTCATCTATTAAAGTTCTTAAAAATAACTGCCACGCATTCTATAGACGAGCTCAAGATAGACCTCAAAGAAAAAAATATCCACACAGAACATTCTTCACATAAGTTCAAATGTATCAGTAGCAAAGAAAGTCCCATATCAGAACATTCTACACACAAGTTCAAATGTATCATCATCATCATGTACCATACCGGTTGGCGTAGGCGATCATGCCCTTCCACAATCTTCTATCTACAGTGCATCGTCTCAGTTCTGTTGTTGACTGCTTTCAATGCCATGATACCAAGCCATCAAGTATTTTTTCTCTCTCGTCCGCGATCTCTCTTTCCTTTTATTTTGCCAGTTGTAACCAAGTATTCCAACTTTCGTCTTCTCATGATATGCCCGAAAAATGTTGATTGTTTCTTTCTGCTGTTTTTTAGGAGCTCCCTTTTTGTGTTGGTCTCTTTGAGAACTTCCTCATTGGTCTTTTTAGCTGTCCAGGGAACTTTCAACATTCTTCTGAGAAATCCCATCTCTGTGGCCTCTAATCGTCTTTTCATATGTTTGTCTACTGTCCATGATTCGATTCCATAGGTCAGAATTGGTTCTACATAGCACCGATGAACTCTCTTTCTCATTTCTATTGACATATATTTGTTGCATAAGATATTTGTCATTTTCTGACATGCTATTTTGGCCTGAGCTATTCTGTTTTTTTCCCAAATGTTTCAGTAGCAAAGAAAGCTCCATATCAGAACATTCTTTACATACGTTCAAATGTTTAAGTAGCAAAGAAAGCCTCATATCAGAACATTCTACACACAAGTTCAAATGTTTCAGTAACAAAGAAAGCCCCATATCAGAACATTCTATACATACGTTAAAATGTTTCCGTAGCAAAGAAAGCCCTATAACAGAACATTCTTCACATACGTTCAAATGTTTCAGTAGCAAAGAAAGCCCCATATCAGAACATTCTACAAAAGAGCGCAACTATCAATGAGAGGAAGGTGGTGAAGAGCCCCTAATCAGAGCACTATATAATATAAAAAAAAAGCTCAAGGTTTTTAAGATTAAAAAAAATCATTAATTGCTATTTTTATTGAAAATTAAACAGCCTAAAAGAAATCGGAGTAATTTGTTCACAAATCTGTTGTTATTTATATTCCAAAATATCAAACGATTTTCATGCTGCATGGTATGCACCATTCTAATCTGTGTGAATGCTCGTCAAAATATTCACGTACATTGTTCTCGGCATAGTTTGCTGCATTCTATGCTACTGGATGCTCGCTCGTCAAAATATTGAATTCTCTTCGCTTTTTGGATTGTTCTAATGTGAAACTGTCTAATCGATGAATTATGATCTTTGTTTTAGAAACCTTTTGTGTTCCCTTTACTCCGTGTTTCTTGTAATCTGAAACGACATTTTATACGGTCTCGCATTTCAGATAAGATTATTTCAAGACAAGAACATCGTTTTCTTGGCCAGATGAAGATATATTAAGCTGCATTTCCTTGCAAATCTATTAAGACGTTCTTTCTTAAGTTCTTTGAGAGGCGATAATGCTCTGCGAAAACTTTTGCGAGTTCCTGTTTGTCACTAATAGCACAAGCTGGCACAGAAATAAACCCCTTTAACTTTCATTCTAGTTCTTTGTTTTCTTTTAACTCATTTTATAAACAGGCCGGGATATTTTAAAAAATGCTAGACACAATTTTGTTAAAATGTACTTTTGTGCGTTCGCTAAGCAATTAATCAATTTTGTTTTCAACCCTCACAAGAGCGTTAAATAAGCGTAGTTAAGTTGTATCGTGGTTTAATCTTAGCTATTTCTTTGTTATCCAACAAGGTTAGTGGAGTAGAGTTCTGCCCTACCAAAGGAGAAGTAAGACGTCTCCTTTCCTCCGCTAGTCTTCGGGACACCCTTGGGCAAGGTTGAGCTCCCGTTTAGTCCCCCTATCAGGGTTATGTGAAGCCATTGGAGCAGGTGGTGGATGGTGTTGTGGGAGCAGCCGGCAAGTAGCGCGGGTTATGGTCCCCACACCACGATGGCAGGCAGAGGATCTCATGTATAGAGACAATGGCGGTGATCTCCGACTAGTATAGTCACTGCCAAGAGGGAAAGGAATGGCAAACTACCTTCTTATATTGCCCAGTATATTTATGTCAAAACACAGCTTAATATCTACAGCTAACGACGTTAATGGGGACTCCACAGCCACCTCGTCCGGTAGGGAACTGCATGTGCTACAAAACCCGATCGTCATCAAGCTACTGTACGCAAGATCAAAAATAAAGATTCGCTTGCAATATGAACTTGGAACATTAGATCAGCATTCCAGGTTGGCAAACTTGGAAACATCAGCCAAGAAATGAAGAGAATGAAGTTGAACATCTTGGGACTATGAGAAAATGAGATGGAAAGGAGCAAGATTATTACAACGCGACAGTGGAAATGTAATTTACTCTGGGGGAACCACGCACGAAAGAGTAGGCTTCATGTTAGATAGAGAAAGAAGCAAAACAGTGAAAGGATTTTGGCCAGTATCAGACAGAATTCTGCTAGTAAAATTGAGAGGTAGACTAATGGATATCAACATAATTCAAAAATATGCACCAACAAGTAATAGCGAAGAAGAAGACATTGACACTTTTTACAACGAGCTAGAGATGGAGAATGGGCTAACATCTGTTATAACATGACCAGGAGTAGACTGCAAAAGTGACCATATACTAGTAGTTGGAAAGATAAGAATAAAACTGAGGAAGACACAGAAATCCCCAAAAAATATAACATTAGAACTAGATATGCTTAGAGTAGATAGACAGATGAGTGATAAGTACAGTACGATAGTACAAAATAGAAATAATGCTAATGAGAAAATACAGGACATCGAAGGACAGTGGGAAGTGTTCAAACAATCGATTCAACAAACATTAAAAGAAGTAATCATCATCATCATCGAGTACCGGGCCTAGTGACGTAGGTGATCATGTCTCTCCACAACTTTCGATATCGGCAGCTATTTATCATTTCTGTTGTTGACCTTCTGCCAAGCCATTCTCTTAAGCTGTCTGTTATTTTTTCTCTTTGCTTCCATCTCTTCGTCCCTCAAATTTTCCAGTTGTTACAATATATTCAAGTTGTTCTCTTCTCATTACATGGCCAAAAAATGATGATTGTCTCTTCCTAACAAAACCGACCTCAGGTCAGGTCGGGTAATTTTACCTGCTACTGTATGCAGTAAACAGTACAACCAGTGGCTGCCCTGCTGCCTTGCATGTAAGCAGACTAAGGGAGGGTACCCCGACGTAAAACAACCCCACTGCCTTGTGGGTGAGACATTTTAGTCAAAGGCTAGCGGAGTCAACCGTAAACAAACCGACGGAAGGCAACAGAAAACCACTGTAAATTTCTTTGTATAATCATGAAAAGAAGTAATACCAGTAACTAAAAGAATCAACAAAAAGAAATGGATGGCGGAAGATATACTACAACTAATGGACGAAAACATAAGAAAGAAGAACGGACACACAAAATATTGCACAAAGAGATCCAAAACAAATGCAGAAAAGCTAAGGAAGGATGGTTAAAGCAGAAATGTGAAGAAATGGAAAAGCAACAAAAGAAAGACTCAAAATGTATGCACAATAAGTTAAATGAACTAATAGGAAGAAAAGAAGTCAAAGTTTCAGGATGTGTGAAACCAAAGGAAAGAAATATAATAATGGGACAGGAGATTTATGTGAGATATATTTGTTGCACTGTCTTTCATTACAGTAAATTATAATAGTAAACATTTTAATGACATTAATGAGCAGGTCATATTTGTAGCACTCTCTTTAATTGCATTAATTAGTAATTTATATATGTAGCTGTGTCTGTACGATAATTAATAAGTTGTATTCGTCGCACCCTTCTCTCTCTCTCTCTCTCTCTCTCTCTCCTTCTCTCTCTCTCTCTCTCTCTCTCTCTCTCTCTGCGATCAAGGACTCAATCAGAGTAGGATTCCAGACTCTCACTTGACGACAGATGTCTGTTTACGTGAATTGATCGACCCCACAGACAGAACATCATCATAATTAGAGTCTGTTAGATCCACTCTGATTGAATACCTGTTAAAACGTTGCACGGTGTTCTGCGCCAGTGGCCCAGTGCATCCGATTTCAGCCAGCATTTTATTCAGGTTTGCTTTCCTTAGCCCTTCATTGTCCCCAATCTTCCTGCAAGGCAGCGGATTGTCTTTTCTGTATGGGGATTCTGCCCTTAGATGGTAGGTCCTCCCGGGTTTACGACACCATCTGCCCGAGTCACTAGAGGTGACTAACACAGACATGCACACACAAAGCACCCTTTTTAATTACAGCAATTATATATATATATATATATATATATATATATATATATATATATATATATATATATATATATATTTGTATTTGTAGCATTATCCGTATAGGAATGAATAATTTATATTTGTTGTACAATTTGTAATTATATTAATGAATAATTTATATCTGTTGCATTATCTTTAATGACATTAATGAAAAATGTATATTTGTAGGTGTCCAGAGTCAAGCAAACATGGCCGACGATGAAGCCAGCACAGATACGGCTCTGGACACATCTGTCGCAGGTCACACTTGCATTCACGGCAGAGCCAATCCCAGTCAAGACAATCTCTCGGATGCTAATGTTGAAATCTACGACGACGAAAAAGATGACGATGATTTTCAGGAGGAAAATGATCACTTAGAGGACGAAAGAAAGAATCAGACATCCACACTGAGTGAAAAAACACCGCTTCAGGCTATACTGGTGTCTTTACCACCAGCTGGCGCTTTCAGGACAATTTTGGCGAACCGCACCAAATCCCCATGGCAACGACAAAACGACGCGTTTTCTTCGTCTTCCAGCGATAATGATTGTTTACTAGTTAGTTCTGATTTTGTAGACGAGGAAACCGGATTGTGACATTTATTTTTGTGAGAATAAAATTTCTTATATTATATTCATATCTCGTCAGTGTTTATTTTATACACAGTATAAACGTTATTATTTACTAAATTTTTTAAAGCATTTTAAATTAAGATTATTATGAAGAACGCATAATTCTTTTTGGTAATTTCCTAGTTTGATCAGATATATTATTTCAGTTGGAAGAGTGATGTCCCCTAAAATATGTCTGCCAAAATACAGTGGTTCTACGCATTCTTGGCGTTGGGGTCATTACGCTGGCATGTAATCATTTCGAAGTATCTGTTGATTGGGCGTTGGGTCCAGGGGTTAGGTTTAGCTTTAGTGTTAAATATTTATAAATATATTATAACGCGTGACAAAAACGACGCCACTCGGCCTAATTATGATCTTCTGATCGAAGGGAATTGTGCGATTGATTACCAATCGCCGTAATTTACTGCCAAATGTTGGAAGATTGTCAAACTTTGGCTATTAATTAAAATGCACATACACACACATAAATACAAAAAATATCTAGAAATAGCTTTACGAAACACAATGCAACGTCTGTATTACCTCAAATTACCTCCGAACACCACGCTGACCCAAACGCCAGTGTGAGTGACACATGCCAGCGTAATGACCCCAACGCCAAGAATGCGTAGAACCACTGTATTTTGGCAGACATATTTTAGGGGACATCACTCTTCCAAACTGAAATAATATATCTGATCAAACTAGGAAATTACCTTCTTTTTCATGTTTTCAATAGCTATCAAATCAATAAACATGATATTCACTCCGAAAGTACAATAATCCCCAGCAAAACAATCATATTCAGGCAGGATATTTAAAATAGATCACGCTGTTCTATGTGTTTTAGGTTGTTCTTTATGGCGGTGCTTAGAGGCTTATTTCTATAAATTCGTTTCTTTTAAGAATAAAAAGTGTTTGCAGACAACATTGTTCTCTATCTGGGATGTGGAATGGTTTGAAACATCTTACAAGTAACTCTTTTCTCTTCATGGCCCCGTATAGGACTTCTCTCTGTCTTTTTTTTCTGTCCTGTCTAAATTAGTGTATGAAGAGGATTCTATTTTCGTATCTTTCTTAGTCGGCTGAATGTCCCCTTGTAAATCCTTCTAAAAAATAAAGAGAGATCGCATGCGACAGAGAGAAAATATGGATAGCTTGGTGGTATGGCATGGAAAACAGTCAACAACAGAACTGATACGATACACTGTAGATAGAAGATTGTGGAAGGATATGATCGCCTACGCCAACCGGTATGGGACATGATGATGATGAAGTCCTTCTCTTTTCGCTTACAAAGGTTGGCACAAAACTGGCTTCTTTGTGTGTGGTTTCGTTTGAGTTTAGATGTTCCTAATTGAAATATAGCACACTATGTGGGCATTGGCTTACGAAGACAATAAGTCACTTACTTGTCTGTTGATTTTCTAAGGCAATCATCATCATCAAGTACCGGGCTTGCTGGCGTAGGTGATCATGTCTTTCCACAAGTTTCGATCTCGACAGTTATTTATCATTTCTGTTGTTGACCTTCTGCCAAGCCATTCTCTTAAGCTGTCTGGTTTTGTTTCTCTTTGCTTCCATTTATCTCTTCGACCCTCAATTTTTCTAGTAGTTACAATATATTCCAGTTGTTCTCTTCTCATTACATGGTCAAAAAATAATGATTGTTTCTTCCTTATATTGGAAATTAGCTCTCTTTTTGCTTTGTCCTCTTTCAGAATATTTTCATTACTCTTCTTAGCTGTCCATGGTATTCTCAACATTCTTCTGTAAAACCACATTTCTACAGACTCCAGTGATTTTCTTGTCTGTTGTCCTAATGTCCACGATTCATATCCAAATGTTAAGACTAGCTCTACAAAACATTTAAGTACTCTTTTTCTTGTTTCTATTGTCAAATGGGGGATTTTGGAATAGAAACAATAACAAAAATATTGAATGATATCTACAACAGCGGATATATACCAGACGACATGCTCAAATCGAGAGCCGCGATAGCTCAGTGGTTAGTGAACTGGACTACAAAGGACAAGGGGTAGGGTTCGATCCCAACCGACGCCTTCCGGGTTCACCCAGCCTTAAATGGGTACCGGATTTTTTCTGGGAAAGTAATGCAGCACGGACGTAATACCGACCACATTGCCACAAAAATCATGTGCTGAAGGTCTGTAAAATATAAGGTCACTAACACCATATTTCCCTATACGCCACTTGGCGTGACTGGGGGTACTTTACTTTTACTTACATGCTCAAATCAATATTCATAGCCCTACCAAAGAAATCGGGTGCGATTAAATGCGTTGATCATCGCACAATAAGCCTTATGAGTCATATGGCTAAGATATTACTAAGAATCATCATGCGAAGAGTGCGAAACAAAATCAGTCCAGAAATTAGCGATGAACAGTGTGATTTTGTTAGAGATAAAGGAACAAGCAATGTCATTTATATCATAAGATCTTTAGTAGAAAGAGCCATAGAGGTGAAAACAGATCTATGCCTATGTTTCATAGATTACACCAAGGCATTTGACAAAGTAAAGCACCAAGAAATAATCAAAATTTTACAAAGAATAAACGTAGACAGCAAAGATCTAAGAATAATGAAGAACATGTACTGGCAACAAACAGCGGCCATAAGAACTGGAAACCACTTGGGAATGTTTCAACAAATAAAACAGGGTGTTAGACAAGGTTGTGTGCTGTCACCAGATTTGTTTAATATTTATAGTGAGATTATTTTAAGGTCCATATGGACATGCCTGGAACAACAATTGGAGGTCAGAATATAAATAATCTAAGGTATGCTGATGATACAGTATTAATCGCTAAGAGTGAAAATTAGTTACAAGAAATGTTGGACATTATAGTGAAAGAAAGCAAAAATAAAGGACTCAGCCTTAATAGCAAAAAGACAGAGGTAATGGTAGCAACATAGAAAAAAGACATCACCTCAGTGCAAAATAAAGACAAGTGGATCAATTTTAAAACAGGTAAAAGAATTTAAATATTTGAGAACTTTGTTAACCTCAGACGGAAGATGTACAAAAGAGGTGAGATACAGAATGGCTCAGGCAGCTTTCCAAAAAATGAGGAAGATACTATGCAATCCATTTTTGACAATAGAAACAAGAAAAGAGTTCTTAAATGTTATGTAGAGCCAGTCTTAACATATGGATGCGAATCATGGACAATAGGACAACAGACAAGAAAATCACAGGAGTCTGTAGAAATGTGGTTTTACAGAAGAATGTTGAAAGTACCATGGACAGCTAAGAAGAGTAATGAAGATGTTCTGAGAGAGGTCAAAGCAAAAAAAGAGATAATTTCCAATATTAGGAAGAAACAATCATCATTTTTTGGCCATGTAATGAGAAGAGAACAACTGGAATATATTCTAACAACTGGAAAAATTGAGGGACGAATAGACAGATGGAAGCAAAGAGAAAAAATAACAGACAGCTTAAGAGAATGGCTTGGCAGAAGGTCAACAACAGAAATGATAAATAACTGTCGAGATCGAAAGTTGTGGAGAGACATGATCACCTACGCCAGAAGGCCCGGTACTTGATGATGATGATGATGATGATTGTCAAAAATGGATTGCATAGTATCTTCCTCATTTTTTGGAAAGCTGCTTTTGCCTGAGTCATTCTGCATCTCACCTCTTTTGTACATCTTCCGTCTGAGGTTAACAAAGTTCCCAAATATTTAAATTCATTTACCTGTTTTAATATTGTTCCACTTGTCTTTATTTTGCACTGAGTTAATGTCTTTTTCTTTGTTGTCACCATTACTTTAAGGCAATGTCTGTTGGTTTTCTAAGACCATAAAAGTCACTTGCCTGTTGGTTTTCTAAGACCATAAAAGTCACTTGCCTGTTGGTTTTCTACAACCATAAAAGTCACTTGCCTGTTGGTTTTCTACAACCATAAAAGTCACTTGCCTGTTGGTTTTCTTCAACCATAAAAGTCACTTGCCTGTTGGTTTTCTACAACCATAAAAGTCACTTGCCTGTTGGTTTTCTACAACCATAAAAGTCACTTGCATGTTGGTTTTCTACAACCATAAAAGTCACTTGCCTGTTGGTTTTCTACAACCATAAAAGTCACTTGCCTGTTGGTTTTCTAAGACCATAAAAGTCACTTGCCTGTTGGTTTTCTACAACCATAAAAGTCACTTGCCTGTTGGTTTTCTACAACCATAAAAGTCACTTGCCTGTTGGTTTTCTACAACCATAAAAGTCACTTGCATGTTGGTTTTCTACAACCATAAAAGTCACTTGCTTGTTGGTTTTCTACAACCATAAAAGTCACTTGCTTGTTGGTTTTCTACAACCATAAAAGTCACTTGCATGTTGGTTTTCTAAGACCATAAAAGTCACTTGCTTGTTGGTTTTCTACAACCATAAAAGTCACTTGCATGTTGGTTTTCTAAGACAATAAGTCTACTGCCTATTGTCTGTGTTGACTTTCAACTCTGGCAAGTGCAGTATAATTTAGCACTCGTGTTAAGTAAAGATAAATGTGCAGCGCGAGTTTCCCTTATATCCTTTGTACGAATTTCCTGTTGTTTGTTAGTTTGTTATATATTTTATGTGAACTTCCTGGTGTTTGTTAACTTGTTATATCATTTTTATTATGAACGTTGTTGTGTTTGTTAACTTGTTATATCTTTTGCATTATGAACGTTGTGGTGTTTGTTAACTTGTTATATCTTTTGCATTATGAAAGTTGTGGTGTTTGTTAACTTGTTATATCCTTTGCATTATGAACGTTGTGGTGTTTGTTAACTTGTTATATCCTTTGCATTATTAACGTTGTGGTGTTTGTTAACTTGTTATATCTTTTGCATTATGAACGTTGTGGTGTTTGTTAACTTGTTATATCCTTTGCATTATGAACGTTGTGGTGTTTGTTAACTTGTTATATCTTTTGCATTATGAACGTTGTGGTGCTTATTAGCTTGTTACATCCTTTGTATTATGAACGTCATGGTGTTAACGTGTTACATCCTTTGTATTATGAACGTCACGGTTTTAACTTGCTATATCCTTTGTATTATGAACGTCATGGTGTTAACTTGTTATATCCTTTGTATTATGAACGTCACGGTTTTAACTTGCTATATCCTTTGTATTATGAACGTCATGGTGTTAACTTGTTATATCCTTTGTATTATGAACGTCACGAGGTTAACTTGTTACATCCTTTGTATTATGAACGTCATGGTGTTAACTTGTTATATCCTTTGTATTATGAACGTCACGGTTTTAACTTGTTATATCCTTTGTATTATGAACGTCATGGTGTTAACTTGTTATATCCTTTGTATTATGAACGTCACGAGGTTAACTTGTTATATCCTTTGTATTATGAACGTCATGGTGTTAACTTGTTATATCCTTTGTATTATGAACGTCACGGTTTTAACTTGTTATATCCTTTGTATTATGAACGTCAAGGTGTTAACTTGTTATATCCTTTGTATTATGAACGTCATGGTGTTAACTTGTTATATCCTTTGTATTATGAACGTTCTGGTGTTTTTTAACGTGTTATAGAAAAAAAAGGAAAGAGCCCCCGTCACGCCAAATGGCGTATAGTGAATATGGTGTTAGTGACCATACATTTTACAGACCTTCAGTATACGATTTTTGGGGTAATGTTGTCGGTATTACGCCCGTGCCGCTTTACTTTCCCAGAAAAAATCCAGTACCCATTAAAGGCTGGGTGAACTCGGAAACCGTCAGTTAGGATCGAACCCTACCTCTTGCCCTTTGTAGTCCAGTTCATTAACCACTGAGCTATCTCGGTTCCCACATTCTTAGTAGCGAAATAATATAACATTGTTTTACTCACTTTTCTATAGGGGACCAGACTTGTCTAAGGTTCTACGTATGTAGCATTACATTCGAATAATATGCCGTTATATAGTTTACACATTTTTGCCGTTTTTATTTATATGCTTATCCAAGTTTAACGTATACTTTCAATGAATCAGATTGCAATAATGTATAGTGTAATAAACGTATAATTTTACGTATTAAAACTACCACCAAATAGTATAATTTTGCCTATTAAAACTACCACCAAATCGTAGAATTTGTGCTTATTAAAACTACCACTAAGTACATTTGAGCTAAAATAACAACCGAGAATTGTCATAGGTCTTAAGGGTTCTTCTGTCACAAGTGGTATACGGTGACCTTATCATAGCTGTTGCTAATCCTTAAGGCAAAACCAAACAGTAATGATTAATTAATGTTAGAGACATTTTTTTGCTGATCTCAGCTTGGAACTAACAGCAGTGCTGTTCAGTGTCCACAAATGAATTCCCTTCGGCTGTTAGATGAAATACGTAGCCGTTGGACAGAGACAAACCTTTCTGAAGTCCCCCGGGAAAAAGAATTTCTGTTTCTACGTGACTCACACTCCAATGTTGTTTTGTTTACCTCGAAATTCTAAGTTCTGGCCGAAAGAGTACGGCCTGACAAATAAGAACGCATAAGCTCCTCATAGACTTGGATGGAATAATCGACCAGACGCGAAACTATCTTTGCGTCTCTGTGCTTGTCATCAAATCTTGAACGATATTCACAAGGGATTTGAGAAAAGCGTTTTTAAGACTCAGTTAAGTGGAGGTAAATGAAAAGTCTGAAATACTTTGTTAATGTATTTTTTTTTAGTTCACAATGAAACGCTAAAAGTTGTACAAGAACATGTTGGAATTTTTGACCAATATTACTTAGCGTAATACAAAAGACAACAATTCAGTCTATTCTATTTCTTTCATTATGTTTATCCATTTTATGAATAAGTTAACGGATGGTATAAATTAAATTAATAAACAATCAATTTATGCAATTAAATTATTGAAAAGATTATAAGTAGTTTTGTGTGCACGTTTTATGGCCTAGAATGTGTTATATTAGTTCACATGCTAATATTAACAAAAACGAAAGTTGGTAAAAGCGTGGAGATTTACATCTCACCAACGCTCCTGCATACTGAGTAACTCGATGCACACGTTAAGAAAAGTGGAGGCGTGCTCTGTACGCATGCAATGGATAGAGTCATTGCAGAAGTCAAAAATACGTAAGGTCACATTTGTCTACGTCCCAGGACAAGCGGGAGTAAGGGGAAATGAAAGAGCGGACAGGTTGGCTAGCTGCGCTGTCGTTGAAGGCGGTTAACCAATGGACCAGGCGGACATCATCAATGCCCTCCGAAATGTGGGAAGAGCACAGGACTTCGACAACCATGAGTCCACGCCACTCCTCCGGATGAAAGAGATGGGAGTTAAGATGGGCACAGCCAGAAACGAAAAATTTAGAGGGCGTGTAAGAATACTAATCAACCAACACAAAACTGGAGTCGTCAGTCGCTGGACACTGCGAGACTTGCTGAGAAGGGGATCTGAGCACCTATGGATATGTTCGGAGTGCAATGATGATGACCCGCAAAAAACTCAATATCTCAATAGAGATTTACAAAAAGACACATTGATGACAAAAATCAATCTTGTTCTTTTTTTTTAAAGTTGTTCAATCTACACACTTCTTTGAGGCTGCTAACTATACACGACCCATTGGCTATTCACCAGTGTGCCCTTCCCTCGACACCAGCAAGGTCTGGCACGATCTATTTCTGATCTGTGACGTTTCTTTTGATTCCAGCAATTGCCTGCAGATTGAGCATGTCTCTCTACTGTGCGGATCCACAGCCAACTATAGATTTTCTAAGGCCTGAGGACAGAAAAATAAAACATGAACACCCACCAACTATAATGATGTTTTAAACTTTGTGAGTGTGGGCGGGGAGGGGAGATGGTAGAGTGACGTCAGCCGTATATTGCTTCTATAGCTGAAAAAGTCAGGCTAGTTGGTGGTTGTTTTTCCGATGTTATTTTCCACCCGCAGGTCCTGGTAGATCTAAAGTTGACTGTGTGCTTATTGAGTCACTCAGTAACACTGACAGGAGTGTAACTCGTGAATCCAGTCAGATAAAAGCCTTCGTCACAGCCATCGTCATGTGGCTGGTCATCATTGTGCAGGAACGCATAGCTTCATGAGTTGCTTTGCCACTGAAACGCGTAGTGAATTCCCAAGCACTCCAGTGGGATGAATTGAGACGGTGTTTTCTAATAACACATTTATCAGATCAGGCCAAGGTATACAAGGAACTATGAAAGGGATAGGTCACACATTTATCAGATCAGGCCAAGGGTATATAAGGAACTGTGAAAGGGATAGGTCACACATTAATCAGATCAGGCCAAGATATACAAGGAACTGTGAAAGGGATAGGTCACACATTAATCAGATCAGGCCAAGATATACAAGGAACTGTGAAAGGGATAGGTACACATTAATCAGATCAGGCCAAGATATACAAGGAACTTTGAAAGGGACAGGTCACACATTAATCAAATCAGGTCAAGATATAAATGGAACTGTGAAAGGGATAGGTCACACATTAATCAGATCAGGCCAAGATATACAAGGAACTGTGAAAGGGATAGGTACACATTAATCAGATCAGGCCAAGATATACAAGGAACTGTGAAAGGGATAGGTCACATATTAATCAGATCAGGCAAAGATATAAATGGAACTGTGAAAGGGATAGGTACACATTAATCAGATCAGGCCAAGATATACAAGGAACTCTGAAAGGGATAGGTCACACATTAATCAGATCAGGCCAAGATATACAAGGAACTGTGAAAGGGATAGGTCACACATTAATCAGATCAGGCCAAGATATACAAGGAACTGTGAAAGGGATAGGTACACATTAATCAGATCAGGCCAAGATATACAAGGAACTGTGAAAGGGATAGGTCACACATTAATCAGATCAGGCAAAGATATAAATGGAACTGTGAAAGGGATAGGTACACATTAATCAGATCAGGCTAAGATATACAAGGAACTGTGAAATGGATAGGTCACAAATTTATCAGAACAGGCCAAGATATACAAGAAACTCTGAAAGGGATAGGTCGCAAAAAGGCAGACATACTCGTAGAAAGCAAATACACTGTCAAAAACTGCCAGAGTCCAAACTTCGCTAAGTATCAGATACAGCGAGAGACAGAGAAAGCAAGAGGTGACCACTCTAGCCTTTAATCGCGACCCAACGACTTATCCAGACAAGGCATTATTGTTGAAAGAAAAAGTCAATATATCAGCAATAGGCTGAAAATGTTATTTTCATTTCAAGATTACAACTACGTTCATCGTTTATATCTACAAATAAATCAAATAATCAGCAAGCTGGAAACTGTTAACACGTTCGATAACTAAAGTTACCATCACTAATAAGATAAGCTGTTTGGAAGATATTAATAGAATGTTAACAATTGTTTTACAAAAACTTTTGGAAATAAAATACTGACGTGAACGCTACAACTATTTTGCAGCCCAAGCTACTTAAAACCCGAACTATGCAGCTTGATGCCGCTAAACTAGACTCTACTTCAGGTAGCCCGAAAAGTCAATGGCTATTATCTTAGAAGGGAACGAGTAAAACACGGTGTATAGTGACAGCTTTACAAAAGAGGACAGTACAGATTATTGACGTTTTGTCCTACATGCTGGCCTTCTTCAGAAAACATGGAGAACAAAAACGAACGGACAAGCAAGAGAAATATATTAAACCACATAAAAGAAAGTAACGAAAACTGGTAAAACAAAGATCGAAAAAATACAGAGAAAATATAATGAAGCTTTCTCATATGTAAAAAAAAAAAGTAAAGAGCCCCTGTCACGCCAAGTGACGTATAGGGAATATGGTGTTATTGACCATACATTTTTACAAACCTTCAGCACATGATTTTTGGGGTAATGTGGTCGATATAACATCCGTGCCACTTTACTTTCCCAGAAAAAGAAATCCGGTACCTATTTATGGCTGTGTGAACCCGGAAGCCGTCGGTTGGGATCGAACCCTACCTCTTGTCCTTTGTAGTCCAGTTCACTAACCACTGAGCTATCGCTTTTCATTTTCTAATATGTAGTGTAATATATTTCCGTTCGTTTTTGCCGTCCCTGTTTTCTCATGTAGTCTGAAACGTCAATAATCTGTATTGTTCTCCTTTGTAAAGCTACCACCATTTACTGTGTTCAACTCGTTCCCTGCTTACCAGATTTACTGCAACACTACAATTATTTCCTTGTTCCCAATTATTTTAGAACATAAACTGTGGTGGAATGTTTCAGCCATTATGAACAGACCAAAAAAGTTACCAAATATAAATTAAAAGAACTGATAGCTAGAGATAACTTTTCCGTAAACTCAATTAAACAAAGAGAATGAACAAAAGTTCACAGTGGTCTAAGTTTGTGTGTGTGTGAGTGCGTGCATACGTGTGTGCGTGTGTGTGTGTGTATGTTTAATGCAGGATATAATTTTTAGAAGGCAGAGAAAGTACTGTCAAAAAGTAGGAATAGGCAATAAAACAAATATGACCATTAAAACCGCGACAAAACCTGTGTGTGTGCATATATATAAGAAACTAGCTAATACAGTATAGCATGGTTTAACTTTGCGTATTTTCTTTAAGCTTTGAATTTTATGATTTGTATTTTGTGTGTGTGTGTGTTTCTCCTCTCGAAGACCTATGGAGCCGAGACGTTGGTCTGCCCTATATTATTATTTCCGTAAAGCTGAAATACCCAATACTTAGCTATTTTTTTTTTTTAACTACCACGGTATTTGAAATATTCGATTAAGCTTGTTTGATTAAGCAATCAACCTGTTTTAATTACAAGTATTATGCAACCAAAATAGAAATGAATAAAATAAAACCTCTATTGAGACAAACATTTCCTGTTCATTTGTGAACACCAGTATCGATAGAAAAAAAGATACTTGAGATTTTGAAATGCATGCATTTTGTTAAATTATAGGCCATTGAACGGCAGACACTGCTGGTTCATTGGAACACAGCAGACGCACTAATAATGCCTGGTTCCAGGGAGCCAACTTAATCAGGAGGATCCAGCGACGACTAATAGGATTATGTCCAGATACAGGCGAACAGGGTAGGAGGTGGTGAAGGAAGCAAGGATAGGGAAAAATGAGGCCAGACTTGAAATAAATGAGCCAATGCAGATTTGGCGAGTGAGATATAGTGGGACGTGTATGAAGTTTATTTTTAGAATGCACGGTGCTTGTTTAGATTAGATGAGATGACGTGCAACACCACTTTTTCAAAGGTCATAAGATTGACCTCGTCGACTTTGAACCTTCCATAGTGATGACGTGAGTCATAGACAAGAGAGAAAGGTAATGGCATTTGGACAAAAAATGCAAATATGGTATGACAATATGTCATTATGGTTGGAAAAGAGGCGTGACTTAATGAAACGTTAGAAATAAAGATTTGAGATTTCGGTTTCCAAGATGGTGGATCTAGTTCACGTTCTCTCGATCGCTGCAGAAAGTGCATTCGGGATTTGATTTTTTGGGGTTCTCTGTTGCACTTTTCTGCGTTAAAGTGAAAATGATCTACTTATTACATCTGCGCCGATAAAGCGGAGTCGTACGCCGGCAATATTCCCTTTTTGACAGATCAAGTGTTGTGTATTTGACCTTCCATCGTCTAGACTTGATCTGCGCTTTACGTCACATTGGTGCTGTTCATGACCGTTGTTGGAATTGCTTGACGCAAGTTATATACATGTTATTCATTAATGTGAACTGCTTCGTCAGCCGCAGTTTTATCTCTTTAGGGAATTTGTACCGTGTTTTGTTCGTTGTAGGCTACATTCACTAGAATATTCAGGAATCTAAAGGGCGCGACATTGTTGTGTGCGCGACATTGTTGTGTGCGCGACATTGTTGTGTGTGCTACGTCATCGTAATGGTTCATCGTATATCCCTAGACCGGCCATACACTAATCTTACGGTCTGTTGTTTGATGTGCGACGGGGATAATCTGACGACTAACTGTGTTTATATGTTCGGAATTGGAGTCAACAAGGATGGCCTAACACCAACAAGCGCTATACATTTTTTTTTTAATATGACGATTATCTTTTTCAGGACATGAACTTCCAGTATATGGTGGATAGGCGGCAGGAACCATTGAAGACTATGTATGGAAAGTGTTCCTTGTTGCAGTTTCCTCATATTCCAAGTCCGGCTTGTTGCAGGAGCTACTGAGTTAAGTGCACACCGTGAGCTGTGTGTTTCATCAGTTTTTATTATGTTTCGATATTCAAATTGTTTACGATGAATGGTGATATCGTATGACAGTGAACAGTTGGCTGTGTTCACTTTCTGCGCGGTTTCGCCTTATGTCTTTTGACGTGTGCTGAGACTGCTACGATGGGGACTACAGTTACCTTTCTTTGTTTGGGAGATGAGATATATTTATTCGGATGATTACGCTGGCACGGGCGATTGAGCAATTATGGATTTTAATTAATTTGCAGTGATACCGGGGCCTTCCATAACCAAATAACCAAATAAAGACTTGATGCACTGGCCAGCCGCCACGCAGTATGCAGTTTTTGTTATAGAGTTTCATATATTATGGACAAGACAAGCCTTCGATCTTTGATCCAACGTCGAACTGCTTGGCAAATAATATGTTTAACACTTGGCTTGACCAGACTGGGCTTTATTTGACTTGACTTGACTTAACTAGACTATTTTACTTGACTATATTTTACTTGACTTGACTATATTTTACTTTACTTCCCTTGACCATATTTTACATGACTTGACTAGACTGACTTGACTTGACTATATTTTACTTGACTTGACTTGACTATATTTTACTTGACTTGACGACTATATTTTACATGACTTCCCTTGACTATATTTTACTTGACTTGACGACTATATTTTACATGACTTCCCTTGACTACATTTTACTTGGCTTGACGACTATATTTTACATGACTTCCCTTGACTATATTTTACTTGATTTGACGACTATATTTTACATGACTTGACTAGACTGACTTGACTTGACTATATTTTACTTGACTTGTTTTGACTATATTTTACTTGGCTTGACGACTATATTTTACATCTCTTCCCTTGACTATATTTTACATCTCTTCCCTTGACTATATTTTACTTGACTTGTTTTGACTATATTTTACTTGACTTGACGACTATATTTTACATGACTTCCCTTGACTATATTTTACTTGACTTGACGACTATATTTTACTTAACTTGACTAGCATATTTGACTTGACTTGACTGTCCTCCACGTCTGTTCCGAAGTGTTGATATAAAACAGGGTGTTTCAATCTCAAATGCTTTGTCGTTTACTCCTGCACAGCCATTACCGTGGTGTTTAGTATTGCATTCAACAGAATTTTCTAGAACTGCCTTTTCAACTTTCTCCTGTTGCTTCTGAGTTGTCGTGGCGCCATGGTTGGGTCTATTGAGCGTATGTTAAGTAAATGTCGTACGTCCTGGTCGGTTATTTCTTCTTCTATAGTCTTTCGTCTAATGATCATGATAGCCCATCGCACGTATTCATTCCGCCGTCCAGTTGAGGCCATAAACAAGAGTGTTACACGGGGATCATGATACAGAAGTTGAAGAAATGATGATGACAAGTTCATATCTTATCGGATCCAGCTGAAACTGTGATAATTCGAATAATAATTAGAACACGAATAGTAGACTGAATGTGGCTATCATCTGTGACCACGAATAGGAAGGACGACAAGTTGCAGTAGAGGAAGCGTGTTAAACAAGAAAACAATTGAAACCATCAATTCATGTAAACGTCATCATCGGTTGCGACCTGTAGTGATGTTCCTTGTTGTAATGATTATACTTTGGTTATCGATCTATATTTAGAAGAAAACAAAGCTACAGGACACGGAATTTTAGTTCGGTATTAAAACAAGCAACTGTTGTGTTGCTCTACGTGTCGCCGTCTTACATTTATTGCTGAGTCTGCCATGGCAAGTCATTGTAGAAGACTATTAAATGCGAGAAAAATAAGACCTGGATAAAGTGAAATTAATAGAAAGTCTGGTAGGAAAGACACAAACAATCTGTTAAAACTGTTGTCCTAGGAGAGATAACTCTGACTACGAACAGCTACAGCCCATTCAAAAAAGTTGATGGAAAACGAAAGCAGTCCTAATAATGATGAATATAAATGTGCTGGACTGTAAGATGGGACACAGTGCAACGAAACTTTTTTAGGAGAAGCATAAAAGAGTAGATGACGTCATCCAAGGGCGATTGCCCCAAATTCGAATTCCAATACAAGATATTTCTTAAATTTCAACAATTGTTGCATCCATGCCATCACTGCAGTCGACATTTCAAGGTTCGATGCCATTTGGTCTCCACCAACACATTCTTCTTCCTCATTCACTTTTCAGTCGTCAAAAAGAGACGAAATTAGATAGTTTGCTCCTTGACTGTCCACTTCAGCTGTCACACTTGCGATGATTTCTACAACTCCGTTTACTCATTTTTGTTTGAGGACACCCTCTCATGGTGTTAATTATTGACAGGCTGAGGACACCCTCTCATGGTGTTAATTATTGACAGGCTGAGGACACCCTCTCATGGTGTTAATTATTGACAGGCTGAGGACACCCTCTCATGGTGTTAATTATTGACAGGCTGAGGACACCCTCTCATGGTGTTAATTATTGACAGATTGAGGACACCCTCTCATGGTGTTAATTATTGACAGGCTGAGGACACCCTCTCATGGTGTTAATTATTGACAGGCTGAGGACACCCTCTCATGGTGTTAATTATTGGCAGGTTGAGGACACCCTCTCATGGTGTTAATTATTGACAGGTTGAGGACACCCTCTCATGGTGTTAATTATTGAGAGCTGTGTGTGAAATGTTTTGTTGCTTATTTCTTGCCATGTGTCCAAATCTATTTAATTTAATGCTTCCATGCATGTTCTTCTCGGGAGATTATAACTCATTTTCTTCTCCGTTGTTCACTTCAAATTTTCTCTAAAAAAAACTGACTTCCATCATGGGTTTGACGCAGTTAATTTCGGTTGTGTTTATCTTATTGATTTTAATCAAAGGGCGAAAAATAGATCAACAACTTGTCCAATACACACACACACACACACACACACACACACACACACACACACACACACACACACACAAACACACACAAACACACACAAACACACACACACACGCTCCATCTCAAACAAGATGCAGACAGATTCAGAGAAAAAGAGGATACACGGCGAAAGAAAATACAAATTAACATTTCTACGGGCGCTGCAGGAGCCATAGTTAACAATGACTAACGTAATCTACTACTACTGCTACTACACACATACACACACGTGCACATACACGCAGGGCCGATTCAAGGTACCGGCGACTCGGGCAGTTACCCAGGGCGCGATATATGCTTATGGACGCCATCGAGGATTTTCCTAAATTTTCATTATTTTTTTTTATTTTTATTTTTTTTTTTTTTTTTTGGGGGGGGGGTGAAAATATTCACAAATAAACTTAAAAAGGGCGCTGAAGTTCAGCTTGTCCAGGGCTCCTGGAACCATAGGGCCTTCGCACTGCATACACACACACATGCACACATACACATGTATATTTTCTTCTTTTACCTTCCCACTTCTTGTGGAACGTTCTTCCTTAACAAACACTTTCCAATCCGTCTTTTTTTGTCCTGCCGTTCTATTAAGATTGTTAAATGTCTCATCCATTCTAGTCATCTCTGCTTCCATACGTCTCCTCCATGTATAATTTGGTCTTCACCTTTGTGCCTTCTTCCCTGGGGATTCCAAAAAGGGCATTGTCTTGTAAAACTCTCATTTGGCTTCCGCAGTGTGTGTCCTATCCAGCGCTATCGTCTTTGTATTATCTCTTTTTCCGCTGGTATTTGACTGATACTTTCCTATACTTCTAATTTAGTGATTTTGTCCTGCCAAATTTCACACTTTTATTCCGAGCAAGCATCCATTAACGAAAGTCTGTCTCTTCGTGGCTGGCATTTTCGCTTTTCTCCATGGTTTACAGCCATATAATAGGATATATATATATATATATATATATATATATATATAGAGAGAGAGAGAGAGAGAGATAAATAAGAAGAAACGCACAAATAGAGAAAGAAAGAATGGTGTGGGTAAAAACATAATTAGAAATAGAGAGGAATGTAGAAGGAGAAATAAAGATGGCGAAAGATACAAATAGGGAGATGATAGAAGTGGTGTAGTTGGAGAGAAGGGTGAAATATACATTTAACGATGTATACGAAAGAGAAATATACACATAGAGCGAGTGCATGATGTGGAGAGAAATATAGTGAGAGAAGAAAGATACACCTAGTGAGAGAGGCGAGGTGTAAAGAAAACGTTAAAGAAAAATAGGAATTTAGAGAGAAGGAAAGAGAGAAACGTGTGTAGTGAGAAATTGATAGAATGATGCACCCGGAGAAAGAGTATTGGTTATAAAGAGCAGGAGAGAGAAAGAAAGTCACACTTTGAGAGAATAGAGGGGGTAGAGTATGGCGAGAGAGAGAGAGAGAGAGAGAGAGAGAGAGAGTGAGAGAGAGAGAGAGAAAGAGGAATTCTGTTAACACTTTGAGACAGTGTAAAATGTGGCCTTGTCCACAAATTGGCTCTGAAAATGTCCATAAGAATCCGCGTCTTAAGAAGCATTGTAGGTGGTCGGCACGACCACTAAGCGTGTCTCGTTTATTATGTAGCAGACAGAAATCCTTAGAACTAAATAAATAGAAGGGAAAGTTCTGTCAGCTAAAGTCCTGAGGATCAGTCACAATTCATTGTAATATATGAAATCGTATGACAGGGTAATAGAGTATACAGACAGAGAGAGATAAGATGTAATAGATAAAGTATGTTAGGTGATAGTTGAACATATAAATGTATAAGACATGTATATGTGTGTAGTAGTAAAGTAAAGTACGCCAAGTCACGCCAAGTGGCATATAGGGAATATGGTGTTAGTGACCATACATTTTACAGACTTTCGGCACATGATTTTCGGGGTAATGTGGTCGATATTACGTCCGTGCCGCTTTACTTTCCCTGAAAAATCCGGTACCCATTTAAGGCTGGGTGAACCCGGAAGCCGCCGGTTGGAATCGAACCCTACCCCTTGTCCTTTATAGTCCAGTTCACTAACCACTGAGCTATCGCGGCTCCCATGTATATGTGTGTGTTTGAGCGTATTCATGTGTAAGCGTGTATATTTTGCTTATGAAAAAAAAAGTAAAGTACGCCAAGTGGCGTATAGGAAATATGGTGTTAGTGACCATAAATTTTACAGACCTTCAGCACATGATTTTTGGGGTAATGTGGTCGGTATTACGCCCGTGCCGCTTTACTTTCCCAGAAAAATCCGGTACCCATTTAAGGCTGGGTGAACCCGGAAGTCGTCGGTTGGGATCGAACCCTTCCCCTTGTCCTTTGTAGTTCAGTCTACTAACCACTGAGCTATTGCGGCTCCCATTTTGCTTATGACCTAAACATCATTGTCCGAGCTTTGAAAAGTCGTGACTCGTCTAGAGGAAGGGCAGAGTACGGCTAGCAGCTCATCTGCTAAACTAAAATCGTTCAGCAACCCATAGCTGACTTGTGAAAATAATTAATCAAAATCCTGCTCCATTTCCCAACTAATGCGACATTGTACGTCTTCGCTGACGGTCTTAAACACGCAGATGCCAAATTATAAAAGTAATGCCTGATGCTGTCTTGCCGAGCTGTTTCACTTGTTTATAATTTTGTCAATACCTGAATGGTAGGTCCCGCAGCCAGAATAAAGAAGATATACTTATGTCGAGTGGTTTCATCTTTTTTTCTCTAGTGTTTTTTGTTTCTTTATGTAGCTTCCACTTCATTCCTTTCCTCAAATGTTATCAGGTCGCTTCTGATATTTCTTCTGCATCTGCTACCCTTTCCCAATATTTTTTTCTTTAACGGAGGATTCAATCCGGGATGCCTTGCAGACAACTCTGTAACTTACTGTCGGTCTACCCACAGGTTACTTCCCTCTATCTACAAGTTCTCCATATAATATTTGACTAGGATTGTATGTTTTATTCCAATCCTGTAACATGTTCCAGCCACCACAACCTTCGACTCCTGGGTATTGTAGTAAGGACAGGATGGAAGTCTAAAGTGCTGCAGGAAATTTAAGGTCGTTACTGGTTCTGCAATTTTATATTCATTATTTTTCTAAGGCAGCCCACGTGGAAATTGTTTCTTTTCCTGGCGCCTTGAATAGGCTGTCCAAGTTTCAGATCTGCACATGAATGTGCTAAATGCAGTGTTTGATGCATTCGGAGCTTTATAAAAATAAAGGTAATTCCATAGCAATTGTCGTTGGGTAATGAAGAATCAGTGATTCACTTAGTCTCAGCTTCATGAGGTGGAGTCACTTAATCCATTGCTCGCTGTCTTCTCTTCCCAGAGAAAGTCTCAGCTTCATGAGGTGGAGTCACTTAATCCATTGCTCGCTGTCTTCTCTTCCCAGAGAAAGTCTCAGCTTCATGAGGTGGAGTCACTTAATCCATTGCTCGCTGTCTTCTCTTCCCAGAGAAAGTCTCAGCTTCATGAGGTGGAGTCACTTAATCCATTGCTCGCTGTCTTCTCTTCCCATAGAAAGTCTCAGGTCCCCATTTACAGAGGCTGAGTGGACGTCTAGAGCCTTTTAGGTCTGAAAAAGTGTAATTCAACTGGCATTTGAACCGTGAATCTTAAAGAACCGTCATATGTAACGTTAATTTTATGTTATATTCTGTCTGTTGTGTTAGTCTAGTCCCAAACGTTGCGATTGATATATTTCATAACCGTGACAGTAGATTCTAAATAACTGAGTCTTTATACTGTTTCAACAGGCGTCCATTCAAGGATATAGTAGTTGGTTTGATATTTACTTGTGCTAGAATTAGTTGCTATTTCACTTATTGTTAACCAATAATATAGCTCTCATTATTTGCGGGTGATTAAAACGTATCTCTTTAGTGAGCAATTCAAGTAGCATTATCAACAAAACTTATACAGCTAACTCTGAAAATGTACTCTCTAGCCTGGTAAAACAATTATGAATCGGAAGTGGATGTAAATCGCGGTATTAGAAAAAAAAATAGTGATGACTTCGTATATGGTGTGTCCAAATATGTAAATGATTATCAATATTGATGAGAGAGGCAAGAGCAGCAGGAATCGGCTCCCTCAATGAGATAGAACTGCTTGCACAGAACAGAGACAGATGGCGAGATTTGATAAAATATCTTTAAAAGGAAACTGCTAGAACAAAAATTCATATAGGAGAAGGTGTATCTTGGTCTACGCCCTATGGGCCGGTTACGGCTCGAAAGGTCAATAGATAGATAGATAGAAATATGTAAATATCACAGTTTCACTATAACTCCGTAACCTAGGCATGACTCAATAAACGTCATTTGCAGAAGGATGAATAATAAAATAATCATAATTCTGACAGTGGAATAGCAAATAACGTCTGCAACGGTGCGAGCTAACAATAACAACTGCATGTGCAGCACACTTGTTCGGTTTGAACCAAATGTGGAGAGGTCGGGATTTTGTTCCCAGAGACTCAAGATTTCAAGTTAGGTGAGACCAAATATCTAGACTTATGGGAAACGGACGATTAAATCGGAGATTCGAGTTGATCACGTAAAAGAACACTTGACAGTTGACAATGAAAGAGTAGGCTGTAAGTTGTTGCTTTGACCAAATAAAAATAAATTTTAAAAAGTAAAATTCATACCTTCTTTCATACAAAATTAACCAACTTACCCTAAAATTAGTCTTGGAACCCTGAATGATGCTATAGAGTTTGAGCATGGCGCTGTGATCTGCTTATGTTATCAGGAACGAGATGGAAATATTAATTGACATTGTACGAGTATAGCAGTGATGATCCTAACCTAATACAAAATACGAACACACTTTTCTCAGCGCTAACAGTTACAGCTTACAATTATATTTCATGTCATATCTGGGGGGAAAAAGACCCAGTAAATGCAATGAGTGCGGTCAGCGAAACACAGCTGAGTGCATGGGTCAGGATCAGCGAATAAGAGCTGATCAAGATCCTACTTAAAGTCCCAACGGTGCTCCTGAAAACAGACTATCCGTTTTGGCCAAACGAGCAGATATTGAAGAAGGAAGGCAACGTGGTACTAAAAAAAGTCGGGTGTGTTGGGTCGAACGACGCAAATATCACAGCCTGGCAGCAAACCACAACTCAACACATCTATGTCCATTTAACGTCCTTTTATGTGCGGATATTATATAGGACTAATAATTCCTTGTGTGGTTATCGGGTATATACAAGACGGACGGACAGACAGACAGACAGACAGACAGACAGACAGACAGACAGACAGACAGACAGACAGACAGACAGACACAGACAGACAGACAGACAGACAGACAGACAGACAGACAGACAGACAGACAGACAGACAGACAGACAGACAGACAGACAGACAGACAGACAGACAGACAGACAGATAGGTTAAACGACAACAGAAAAGAATATATGGATAAGATCACCTACGTAAGAAAACACAAAGTGTACGATAACATTATCCCATCCTACGGTGTTTGTAATAAGCAAACCTGTCAGACAGAGGTAACAAAATTATCAGCCGGAGATGAAAGTGTTCATGTATAAGATGTTGCTGACGAAATCAGTCTAACGGCATTGACAGTCAGACACGCTTGGCTGGAAACTATTGAGTAATGACAGGAAATTATTGAGTAATGAAAGGAAATTATTGAGTAATGAAAGGAAATTATTGAATAATGAAAGGAAATTATTTCTAAAAAATGTTCTGTTTGTGAAATGCAGTGGGAAAAGTAGGCAAAACAAGAATGTCTCATCAAAAAATAAAACATTAAAATTTGCTAGGAAATGCCAGTAAAAAAATATAAGGCTAAAAAAAAAAATTAACTTAATGAAAAGAAAGAACAACAATGAAACAAATCTATCTATTGATCTTTCGAACGGAAGAAGGAACATAGGGCAGAATTTCTAGACTCTTGCACAGTATCTGCATTGTGTCTCGCTACACGGCTCTGTTCTGAACGAGTTGGTCAATGTCGACGAGGACCCTGATATCTGCTGTTGTTACCTCTCGCTTTAATGTTATAATTAACACAGTACAAAATAAAATATTACAATAAAATAAAAACATTCAAAAGGTGCGGAAGCGAAAGTTCCAGTTTAAATTTTTTAATGATACGAAAGAAAATAATGACAAGAAACAAAGAAATGGACTGGATTCATCGAAGGCAGCAAAACACGCACTTTAAACAATATATAGCGTATAATATATATATATATATATATATATATATATATATATATATATCAGGGACACAAAGAAAGAAGCAAAAATAAATAGAACTTCGACCAATCAATAGGTAATGGAATCGAAAACAGACTATCCAATTGGGCCTGCAATAAATGCATAAGCATGACAAAAGTGTAGTGTGACTTTAAAATACATTATAGTTGTCTCTGTGCAAGTCAAATGTTCTGAAAGAGGTCAAAGTAAAAAGAGAGCTAATTTCCAATATTAGGAAGAAACAGTTATCATTTTTTGGCCATGTAATGAGAAGAGAACAACTGGATTATATTGTAACAACTGGAAAAATTGAGGGAAGAAGAGATAAAAGGAAGCAAGGAGAAAAGATATCAGACAGCTTAAGAGAATGGCTTGGCAGAAGGTCAACAACAGAAATGATAAATAACTATCGAGATCGAAAGCTGTGGAGAGACATGATCACCTACGCCAGCATTCAGGTGAGAGATGGTGAGCCTTGACAAATGCTGAATTTAGCAGAGACATGATCACCTACGCCAGCAGGTCCGGTACTTGATGATGATGATATGCGAGTCAATCAGTCACCATCTGACCAGGTGAGAGATGGTGGGCCTTGATAAATGCTGAACTTAGCAGAGACATGATCACCTACGCCAGCAGGTCCGGTACTTGATGATGATGATGTGCAAGTCAATCGATCATCATCTGACCAGGTGATAGATGGTGGGCCTTGATAAATGCTGAATTTAGCAGAGACATGATTAAATCTTGCAAATGTTCGTCCTAGACACCCAACAGCACCCACCAAGGCTGAAAGCGGTCACCGACTCATAACTGACTGATTGGCTGGATCACTGAACCATACATGATCAAAGCCAGCTCGTCGTGGGTCAGAGGTCGTCGTGCGTCGTGGGAACCGATATGATCAAACGAGTAGGATTCGAAAGGTAAGACAAGCCGGTCCTCAAAAATATTGTACTGAAGTATGGTGCCTTTGGTCGAGAGATGCAAGTATCAATAAACGTCAGCAGGAGGACTGGTTGGTCTCGAGGCACGTCGCCGATCTCGAGACAGAGAAATTGTGAGTTCAAATCCTGGCTGCACCAGTTGGGATTTTTATTTATATTATCTATTATATTATCTATTATATTATATTATATTATATTATATTATATTATATTATATTATATTATATTATATTATATTATATTATATTATATTATATATTATATCAACTAGCCTTATTATTAGCAGCGAGGCCCGGCTTGAAGCGTTAATTACTCATCGACGAAAACAAGTATGAGTAATTCTGAAGACGGAGTTATCTGCCTGTGCGCCGAGGGACGCATGTACACACGGCTGCCAGGAAAAAAACAGGTTGACAAGCAAAATTCAATTCCTAGTCTCTAGACACTTCGCCAGAGATCAAAGCTGGCAAACAGCAGAGCCACGTCTCAGCTATTTTAACGTGTCGTTAAGGACGCAACTTGACCAGTAGTAATAGTGGAAAATTAGCAGAAAGAAAGGTATCAATATTTTTTAATTACTTCATAAGAAAATTATTTATTAATAAGACTACCTAGTTATGTACTTCTTATATGCATTTTGTGTGAAAACTGACTGATATTATAACTTATACATAGGAGGTTTACATGCAACTCAAAAATACAAATTCACATACCAAGCCACTAGTTGAATAAAGTATTGCAAGCAGGGATCCGTATATTCAAAATACCCTGGAGCAACCGAGTTCAGTAATGAGATTTCGTGCAGAGAAATGACAATGAGTCCTGGGAGTTCCGTACTCCAAAAAACAAATGAACAGACAATTCTAATTTCACGTCAGTTGAGTCAGGGACAAAGCCAGTAAATAACTTCAATTTAAAGACAAAAACAACGAGCCTTGTTCAACGTCGTTGTCCCTTGCTGGTTGTGTCCCTTGCTGCATCACTTTCTTATTCATCTCTCGCCCAATGCAACATGTCTTTGTGCACTCTAATTTTGCAACAAAATCGCCATTCTCACAAGTTACGTAAAATGAAGTAAATTACGTTTGAGAAATGTCTTGCCTGGAAGAGGTGAGGATGGTGTCAACATGAGGATGGGATTAGAAATGTGGGAACCCGAGGGGGTGGGAGTGTTATTGATTAACAATGTGCGGGTGGTTCCAAAAAGAAGAACATTTCCGGAAGATCATTACAAATGGAGATTTGAGAAATAAAAGAATAAATGTGTAGAGAAAAAAGGAATGAATTAAGATGTAGAGAATAGAACAAATAATAATTATGACTGTTATAAGAGAAAACTAGAGATGGAAAAATGATTGGATATGGGGATGGAAACTGTGTGGGAGGTGTAAGAAGTGGGAATTATAAATGGTGACGTGATGGTTAAATGGAGGACAATGATGGGATGGTATGAAGGTGATGTGAGGATGGGAAATAGGGAGGTGATTTGTGGATTGGAAATATGGAGGTGATGTGTGGATGAGAAATAAGGAGGTGATGTGAGGATGGTAAATAGGGAGGTGATTTGTGGATTGGAAATATGGAGGTGATGTGTGGATGAGAAATAAGGAGGTGATGTGAGGATGGTAAATAGGGAGGTGATTTGTGGATGGGAAATAGGGATGTGATGTATGGATGGGAAATAGGGAGGTGATGTGTGGATGAGAAATAGGGATGTGATGTGTGGATGGGAAATAGGGAGGTGATGTGTGGATGGGAAATAGGGAGGTGATGTGTGGATGAGAAATAAGGATGTGATGTGTGGATGGGAAATAGGGAGGTGATGTGTGGATGAGAAATATAGATGTGATGTGTGGATGAGAAATAGGGATGTGATGTGTGGATGAGAAATAGGGATGTGATGTGAGGATGAGAAATAGGGATGTGATGTGTGGATGAGAAATATGGATGTGATGTGTGGATGAGAAATAGGGATGTGATGTGAGGATGAGAAATAGGGATGTGATGTGTGGATGAGAAATAGGGATGTGATGTGTGGATGAGAAATAGGGATGTGATGTGTGGATGAGAAATAGGGAGGTCTATCTATCTTTCGTTCGCCTGAAGTATTGTCTATATCTGCAATGTCGTTTCCTGTATAAATTTTACTGTCTTTTGTAATTCTTGCAGTGGCCCATATAGTTTTGTATGTAGTGTTGTATCTATGGGCCAATGGATTTTCCTCAGTCTACTATATTCTGTGCAATCTTGAAGTATGTGTTCAGCAGTTTGGGGCGCCTGTCCACATGTACAAGTAGTTGAGGTGCCGATCTTGAATTTTGTATACATATGACTATGGAGTCGATTGTCGCCTGTTCTGAGGCGTATAATGATAACTTGTTCATATCTATTCATATAATGAAAGGCATCCTGATTTGGGGCTTGTGGTCCTCTGATTGATTTGATTATCTGTTTCTTCTGATGGTATGTAACCGGTGTATCTAGTTGTGTGCCTGTTGAACCTTCCTTTGCCAACTGATCTGCTTTCTCATTTCCTGGTATTCCACAGTGAGATGGGATCCACTGCATGGCAACCCTGTGGTGCTTGCAGAGTTCAGTCAATAAGGTCTGCAGATGTGGTAATTTTATGGATTCCAGTGCTTGGAGCACTGATCTTGCATCTGTCAAAAACACTACAGGCTGCGGGCTAAGATTACTGTTCAGCAGTTTTTCTTTTGCCAACTTTATTGCTTGTATTTCTGCATCATAATTGTGACAATATTTCCCTGTTGCTATTTTATTCATATCCCTAGTGTTATTTGGGTACTCTATATAATCACCTGCTCCCCCATTTTTTACTGCAATCTGTGCTGATCCATCTGTATACACACGAATCCATAGGTCTTGTGGGTATTCTTCATCCAGGAAACTGAGAGTTACTGCTTTTCGCTGTAGACTATTCTGTTCCTCTTTGTCAACTATTCCTTTCACTTCTGTCCGTATTTGAACTGATAATCCTGATTCCTCTGTCCAGGGAGTCTGTTCTGGTATGGGCAGTAGGGTGTTAACAACTCTTGGCATGTCTGGTGTTTGTCTACTAATACGCTTGGCTTGGTGGATAAAACTGCTTCTCTTAAGTCGTCCCAATGCAAGATTTTGGAATCGGTCCTTCATTGGATGTCTCGGCACGCAAGCAAATTTTTCTGCCTGTATCAGCACCTTTGTGTCCCTCTGTTTTCTCAGTGCTGGTATCCTCCACAATTTCTCCATCTCCAATATTGGTGTTGATTTCATTGCTCCTGTGATGACCCTAAGTGCCTGGTTTTGTACTTTATCCAGTTCTTGCAGTGTGGTGTTTGATGCTGAGCACCATACAGATGATCCATATTCTAAATGTGGGCGTATACTCTGTTGGTAAACTTTACTGAGTATTTTCCCACTCGCACCCCATGTAGTTCCACACAGCTTTCTTAGAAAAGCCAATTTTCTCCTTGCTTTTTTGGTTGCCTTATTTATCTGCTGTTTCCAAGATGGTTTGTTATCAAATGTAACTCCGAGATACGTAGCTTGTATGCCTTCTTTTACATGCTCATTGTTTATGTAGATGGCTCCTGCTTTTTGTTTTGGGGAGAGAGTATAAAGTGTGGTACTGCATTTGTCTGTATTGATGCTGATACACCATCTATTTGTTCATGAATTCAGTGCATTCATAGCTCTTTGTAACAATTTGGAGGCCACTGTTGCATACTCCTCTGTGCACCACATTACCAAGTCATCTGCATACATTGCCACTTTGATGCCATGTGGTAGTTCAGTAACTAGGTCATTGATGTAGATCAGAAAAAGTGTTGGAGATAGTACCCCTCCCTGTGGAACGCCTTGGCGCAGTAAGACCTTCTTACTATCCAGTTGCACTCTGGCTCTCCTGTTATGCAGGTATGCTTTGACCCATTTGTACATCCTGCCATTTACTCCATAATTTCTCAGTTTCTTCAAAAGCTCTTCCTTCCATACCTTATCAAATGCTTTCTTTAGGTCTATCCATGCTGCTAGTACCAGTTTCTTTTCTTGAAACGCATCCTCAATTTCCTGGGAAAGATAGGTTGCCTGATCTTCGGTAGAGTAACACTGTCTAAAGCCTGCTTGTTGTGGGACAAGGAGATTTTCACTTTCCAGGTACCACTGCAGTCTGAGATTGATTATACGTTCCATTGTTTTACACAAACAGCTTGTAAGGCTGATTAGTCTATAGCTGGATGCCATTGAACCATCTTTTCCTGGCTTTAGTAATGGTATCATAATTGCTTCTCTCCATGCCTGTGGCACTCTACCTGTGATCCAGCAAATGTTGTAGATCTGCAGTAGTTTTGCTTTAGCTGCAGTTCCCAAGTTCTTAATCATTTCATTGGACACTCCATCATTGCCTGGTGACTTTTTCATTTTTAATTTGGATATTGCCAGCTCTAGCTCTCTTTGTGTAATGGGTATTTCCATGACTTCATGCGCAGTCTCTTCTTGTCTTGCATTTTGTTGTTTTAGACGGGTCTCTTGACGTTTCTCTAGGCTAATTTCAATATTGTTGTCATTTGCAAAGGAGTCTGCAAAGTAATTTGCTGCATGTTTACCTGTTAGGATGTTTCCATCGTTCTTCAGTGTAATTTTTGTGTTCCTTTCTGTACCCTCATCATTCAGCTGTTTTACAAGCTTCCACACTTTTCGTGTGTCTCGTTCGAGATTCAAGGACTCTGTTTTCTCTTTCCAGCTTCTCCGTCTTGCTTGTAGTTTAGCCCATTGAAATTTGGCTTTAGCATGTTGATAGTTATTGTGGTGTTCCTGGCAGGGGTTATTTTCTGCTTGCTTTCGAGATATTTCCATGTCATTGTGCAGTTGTTCTAGTTCACTACTTCAGTATGGTTTGTAGTGTTTCCGTGCCCCTCTAAGTATTGTTTCACTGGCAGCTTGTATTATTAGTCTGCTGAATTCATCAACTATTTTGTTGATGTCTCTGTCTGTATTTAGATCTTTAGTCAGTACACTGGTGTAATGTTGATACATTTTCCAGTCTGCCTTTTTGTAATTCCATCTGGAGAGAGTGCTGCTTTCCCTGACGGCCTCATTTTGCACCATTAAAAAGACAGGTCGGTGGTCGCTGCCTCCAAGTGGTTTCCCCACAATACGTGTGATATTCCAATCCAGGTCTGGTGAATGGAAAGCAAGGTCTGGTGTAGATGTGGTATGCCATGATCTGGAGTAGAATGTTGGTGGATCTGTTGCCTGGTTTAATAGTATAAGCCCATTGTCATCCTGCCAATTTTCAAGTTCTTCACCTCTCTTGTCCATATCTTCATAGCCCCAGCTCTGTGAATGGCTGTTAAAGTCTCCACATACAATTATTCTTTCTTTTAATGTAATTGTGTCTAGTGCTAGTGGGCGGTCACTCGGACAGTAGTAGTTAAGTAGGTGAAAGTCTGTATTTCCTGTCCTGAGGTGCAGTATTTGATATTCCGCCCCATCCATGTACACTTTAATCTGACATGCATTAATGTTGTTCCTTACAAGTGTCAATATTCCGTCCTTTTGTCTGTTTTTTCTGTCAGATCGGTAGCACTGGCATCCCCTAATCTTCAAGGCTATGTCGTTGTTTAGATGGGTTTCCTGCAAACAGCATATGCTTATTTGTTCTTCATGTAGGATATTTTCTAATTCTATCTTTTTACTGTACCCATCTCTTTTGCTGTTGATACCTTCAGCATTCCAGTGCATTATTTTGAGTGGTCTTATTTTGGGTTGGCCAGTAGCTCTATTCTCTCGCCCCCTGACTCCACAGAGTGATTGAGAAGGACATCCAGTAATAGAGGTTGGGCCCTTTCGAGGCTGAGGGCCCGGCGCTGCACCTGCCTGCGTGTCCATCACAGGGCGAGTGCCATATCGATTTGCAGTTATAGACATACTTCGATTTGCGTTGAGTGCGTGGCATCCTGATTGTTGTAGTGCGCCTTTTGGCTGGTTGCCTCCGACTTCAGCACTTAAAATTGCTAGAGCAGACTGTGGTCTTGCACGGGTGTAGGAAGGCCTGGCCAGTCTTGGTTTTCAGTCCCTGGTGACTGTTAAGCCCCATCCCCACGACAAGGAGCTGGCCTTGATGAAGAAATAGGGAGGTGATGTGTGGATGAGAAATATGGAGCTGATGTGAGGATGGGAAATATGGAGGTGATGTGTGGATGAGAAATATGAAGGTGATGTGTGGATGAGAAATATTGAGGTGATGTGTGGATGAGAAATAGGGAGGTGATGTGTGGATGAGAAATAGGGAGGTGATGTGTGGATGAGAAATATGGAAGTGATGTGTGGATGAGAAATATGGAGGTGATGTGTGGATGAGAAATATGGAGGTGATGTGTGGATGAGAAATATGGAGGTGATGTGTGGATGAGAAATATGGAAGTGATGTGTGGATGAGAAATATGGAAGTGATGTGTGGATGAGAAATATGGAGGTGATGTGTGGATGAGAAATATGGGGGTGATGCGTGGATGAGAAATAGGGAGGTGATGTGTGGATGAGAAATATGGAGGTGATGTGTGGATGAGAAATATGGGGGTGATGTGTGGATGAGAAATATGGGGGTGATGTGTGGATGAGAAATATGGGGGTGATGTGTGGATGAGAAATATGGGGGTGATGTGTGGATGAGAAATATGGGGGTGATGTGTGGATGAGAAATATGGGGGTGATGTGTGGATGAGAAATATGGGGGTGATGTGTGGATGAGAAATATGGGGGTGATGTGTGGATGAGAAATATGGGGGTGATGTGTGGATGAGAAATATGGGGGTGATGTGTGGATGAGAAATATGGGGGTGATGTGTGGATGAGAAATATGGAGGTGATGTGTGGATGAGAAATATGGGGGTGATGTGTGGATGAGAAATATGGAGGTGATGCGTGGATGAGAAATAGGGAGGTGATGTGTGGATGAGAAATATGGGGGTGATGTGTGGATGAGAAATATGGAGGTGATGCGTGGATGAGAAATAGGGAGGTGATATGTGGATGTGAACTATGAAGGTGATGTGTGGATGGGAAATATGAAGATGATGTGTGTACTGAAGAGACGTGAGGGTAGAAAATATGAATTGATATGTGGTGGTGGTGGAATTAGCAATGGCTCAGTCGGGATATGTAATGTAAATGAAGATTTGAGAAAAGAAAATAAGAGTGGAGATTTGAGATCAAAAAATTTGAATGGAGATTCGATGATAGAGATTGGCTTTAACAAACACTCAACCGCCATTAAAAAAAAATACGCAATAATATTTATAAATCTAATTAATGAAACATAGATTAAGGAATAGATGGAGTTATTCAGCAACCAGATAAAAGCAATACTTATGGAGAGTTCTATGGATTTATGAAGATTATTTTAAAGAACAAATGGAATTCTGCATAGCACGTAAAAACGTACAATGTATACTTTACAGCATAGCAAAACAAAAAAAAAAACCTTTGAAAATATTCAGATTTCATACACGCTACATGATACGAAAGTCCCACTTCTTCACCATCTAGAGCTGTGGTGGTCAACTTGTTTGATCGAGGACCGGATTATACCCACGGCTAGGACCACAGGTCGAAACTTACAAGAGTATCGTAAAAATTACCTGAAGTGACTTAGTAATAAATATTAATGCTTGCGTGCTATCACGTGACACTGATAGAAAAGCAAATTTGCAGTGTCAACTATAAATAACTTTGATTATTGTCGGAATCAACAGTTTGTTTATTTTTTAATCCGACTGGAACTTTGGTTTTTATTTATGGATTTTCAAAATGGGAATTTATGTGGACGCTTCAATGGCCAAGAAAATAGACCGCCATTTGGCCACCATTGCTTTTGAGAAGTGAAATGACTAATAATGTGATTGAGGGAACTTGTAAAATGACTGCCAAGTACTAGCTACACCTGTTAACATCATTTTATTGAAAGCTATGGTGGTAAAAGCCTCTGTCAAATCTGATATCACCTTTCTTGTATGCGCGCAGCGCGAAGTACCTGCCAGGCATAGAACATTTATGACAAGGATTGATTATTTCGTTTATCTTCTGATATAATTAGTCCTATATAATTATTAACAAACTGTTAGGTGATTTCTCTAAAATTTGGCTGACACATTCTTTATTTTAATATACTAAAATCGACATCCGGAGAAGACTTGTAATAATAATTCCAAATAGTTGTATGGTAAGCTTGTAATCATTCAGTTTGAACATGTATTTGGTACAGCGAATGTGTTACAATCAATTCAGATCTAAACTGCCCATAGACTTGGTGGTTAACGTTTTAACTTCTAGACTTGTCGTGCTATGTAAGTTTATCAAACGTATCGTTACAGAGTTTCAGGATATGGAGTTGAAAGGTTGAAGAAAGATGAAATAAACATAAAGTGTGCTTTTGAGGTAGGATTTTGGTTCTTTAGTTGTTGTTTTCGTTAACGGTCTTTTTCATACAGGTTGATTTGGACTGCAGGTAAGATAGAAAACTAATCTTGTATACTATTTGGAGTGCATACAATTTTTAGTGTATGTGAATTTGGCTGTGCCTACCTTCTTTTGAAGTTATCATTGGAATATAAATCCATGTTTGCTCTCCTTCTTTCATTACCAGGTACTGATGTCTGACTTAATTAGATTTCATCTGCCATTGAGAAACACCACAGCTAATCTTAGATTTGAAGAAACTTTAATAAAAGTGAGTTTGTGAAATACCACTCCGGGAATAGCTTTTATTACATTTTGTCACCGTTGAGTGCAGATGTTGCATATTACATATCACTTACATATCACTTACATATCACTTACACATCACTTACACATCACTTACACATCACTTACACATCACTTACACATCACTTACACATCACTTACACATCACTTACACATCACTTACACATCACTTACACATCACTTACATATCACTTACACATCACTTACACATCACTTACACATCACTTAGTACTTTGCTATATGACTCTTCAGTATTCTTTTGTTATAGCCTTTGTTTATAGTAGGTGGAAAAGTCACTCAAACCTGTACCTCATGCCACCATGGTCAACCACATCATGTTTAAAAGGTGGTCACGTACATATAATAACATATAATAAAAAATACAAAGCATTCGGATATACATTTTGATTTGGATCATAATTCTGCATTATGAAGCTGGGAACAAAATTAATGAGGATCAACAACAGCCATTTTTAACAAAGACATAGTGTACAACGCTATTGCATTATAAAAGGTTTCAAAAACTTACACAGTGAGAGTAAAGATCATACAACACTATTGGGAAAAGATTTTGACAATACAGAAGGAAAATATGGTACAATAGCGAATAGAACAGCAAAATTGGAATGCATGAAGAAAAGAGTATATAAACAATCAGATAACATCATACGATAAATGTAACATCATAACAAAATTGAGGCTTATGGCTTGTCGAAAAAAATAACAGAGAAAAGAAGACAAGCAACAAACACTAATCATTATGCCAGTAGGGTTTAACGTCAGCTATGAATGTAGAGACAGGCAAAAAATAAGGAATGGCTTGGACGAAGATGGCTGCATAATGTGTATATGATGAACAAAACAAACTTCTGCATACAGAAACGAAAATGCGACCCAAAAAAATGCTAAAATTCACTTGCACATGTTGCACGTTCAAAAAAAAGGTGAAAAGCTATAAAGACAAAAGAAAAATATGAACATAAGATGACAGGAATATTAAACAGGACTGATGACAAAATAAATGTAATATAGGCTAACGGCCAATCATAGAATGCAAAACAGAATCTAACTTTCTAAAAGCAGAAATGGAAAAAGCTATAAAAAGTAATGAAAATGGAAACGCAAGTCCTGAAAACATGCAGAAAGAGATGATAGAAGCATTAGGGGAATTTGGCAGTGAAAAGATCACAAATGTATCTGTAGCCCACGCTGTATAACACAGAATCTGAGAACATCAATATTTATTGCTTTGCTAATAGAAACTAGCGCTATAGAATACTATGGCTTTAGAACAATAAGCTTGATGAGCCCCCGTCGCAGAAATTTTATTTTCAGGAGAAAATTCACAACAGAATCAAATGGAAGTGGAATAACAGCTAGTTCAAATTTAGGAAAAAATGTGGAAGAAACGAATTTATCTTCCGTATGATAATGTTAATAGAAAAAGTATGTAGGAATTAACAAGCTATTTTATGTGCGCTGTATATATATATATATATATATATATATATATATATATATATATATATATATATATGTGTGTGTGTGTGTACCAGTATATATATATATATATATATATATATATGTGTGTGTACCAGTATATATATATATATATGTGTGTGTGTGTGTGTGTACCAGTATCTATATATATATGTGTGTGTGTGTACCAGTATATATATATATATATATGTGTGTGTGTGTGTACCAGTATATATATATATATGTGTGTGTGTGCCAGTATATATATGTGTGTGTGTGTGTACCTATATATATATATATATATATATATATGTGTGTGTGCCAGTATATATATATATATGTGTGTGTGTGTGTACCTATATATATATATATATATGTGTGTGTGTGTGTGTGTGTACCTATATATATATATATGTGTGTGTGTGTGTACCTATATATATATATATATATATATATATATATATTGCATACGTTTGACAGAATGGACATAAGCAACTCAGAAATTACATAAAAGAGACATACCTTCGATGATAGAGAACCAATACTCATGTGTGAGTTATAGTAAAAAAAAATAGCAGAGATAAGATGTAACTGATAATTCTGCATAAAAGAAGTAAAAAGAGGAGCCAGTAAAGGATAAAATCGTTCCGTGCTTACTTCATTTATATGCATAGACGTTTTCTAAAGACATTAATGAAATGCCAGCTTTAATCATCAATGGAAATATAATTTACAGTCTAAGATATAAAGCTGATAATGTTTTAATGACAGTGAGCCCGGAAGAGCTACACACAAATTAGTTACTTAAATCAACAACTTAGAGATTATGCATTTGAAACAAATATTTTTTTTTTTTATTTTCAAAATTGTAGTATTAATGGAGATGACACACAGGACTTTTGCAGGTCGTGCTCTCAAACCTCCAAATGAATTAAAATTATCCAACTATCAATCAGTTTTGGTTAATTGTGCCAATACTGAGATGCAAACATTATTCAAAATACATTAAAACAAGGAACAAGGTGTCTTTATCAAATACCCAATGTAGCATAACACGGCAAAAAATCACATAAAACGCCTGCATATTATTGACAACAAATTCACAACAGAACATATTGTAATCACGGCTTCGTTTGCCTTCAAGAAATCACTTGTCAGAATAAAGCACAAAACATCGAGACTCCAACAAGTAAAAACATTGGGAGGAAACAAATACAAATTATACAACAGCTCATGTCAACAAAAACAATCACTACAATGTTTGTCCGTGGATAAATTATCACCTTGAGTGGTCTTCACTTTGAAGGTTGGATACCATGGAACGCCATTTCCTTTTATTCTTGTCTTGGTGGTTCAAGTTATTCTGCAGTCCACAACTTGATGTTATCAGTATTTGCTTTTCCCTCTTCGTGTGCCTAACAATTTTCAGTTGTCTTGCTCAAATTATGCGTAAAAGTTCATTCTTAATTATGCTTAATAGTTCATTCTTAATTTCCAGCTGCATCAAAAGATGAATTTTTTTTTGTTTAGTTCTTTTCCCATTCAATTCTTTTTATTCTTCTACAAATCTACATTTCAATGGCTTCATTTTTCTTCCGTGTTTTCTTATTTAGTGTCCATGATTTGAGACATGTAGTGGAAAGGTAAGGCACTGATTTTCCGCATGATCTAGAGCAAGTCACAGAAGCTTACAGCCACCAACAACATTTAACATTTTCTTAGATCCAATGATGAAGGAAGTTCTTGAACAGTGAGTATCGGAATGCTGAACATTTCCACTTATCGTTATACATGTGATAATTCATCATCATCATCGAGTGCCGTCTCCGCAACGAAGGCTGGCTTACATGGAGCGCCATTCTGCTCTGTCTCTTGCTTTGATGATGCAGGTTGTCATTGGCTGATTTGTCCATCTTTTGATGTTACTCGTCCATGTTAGTCTTGGTCTGTCTCTGCCTCTTTTACCCTGTATTTTCCCCTCCAAGATTATTTTTAGTAGGCTGTTGTGCCTTTTAACATTGTCCAGAAAACGCATATGTCTTGTTTGAATTATGTATAGTAGTTATATTCTCATTTTTAGTTGTTTTAAGACTTCATCGTTTGTTTTCTTTTCTTACCATCCGATTCTACCTATTCTTCTATATATCCACATTTCAAAGGCTTCAATTTTCTGTTTTGTTTTCTTGTCTAATGTCCATGTTTCTGCACCTCTTCTTCTTTTTCTTCTACCTATTTTAGCTCCCAGTGGAGCATAGGTTTCCAACAAACACTTTCCAAGTCGTTCTGTTTTTTGCCATTCTTTTAAGATCCATGTTTGTGCAGTTTTTTCGGCTTATTTTTTTTGCAGTATGGGATAGCCAGTGCCATGCCCAACCCTCCTATCTCGCTTCTTACGAACATGCCTGGTAGGGTACAGCGCCGCTATTCTTTACTCCCCTTTCGGACCCCGGCAGCGCACGGGCGATGTTTCTGCACTATATATGAACCATGAGATGATATAACATTTTGCTATTCTTAGTTTTAGCCCTGGTGTTATTTGTTATGATGTTAGTATGTTTTTTCATGACATTAAAATTACTTTTTGCCATTCCTATTCTTTTGTTTGGATAGCTTGGTGTCATGGCATGGAAAACAGTCAACAACAGAACTCATACGATGCACTGTGGATAGAAGATTGTGGAAGGACATAATCGCCAACGCCAACCGGTACGGCACATGATGATGATGATAATTCTTTTGTTTATTCAGTTATAAATTTTCCATCACTGGTTATAGTATGTCCAAGGCAGTTGTAGTTCTGAACTGTCTCCAGGTCTATTCCTTTAATTTTGATATCCACTTGTGGGTTGTGAGTATTTTCTTTATTGTGATGATTTGCAGGTAATAAATACATGTCAAACATAAATGGAATATTGTCAATCTAGATGATACAAAAACATTGTCAAACAGAAAAAGCACAATGTAAAGAAATAAAAAATAATTATAGGACAGCGTTTATAAATCGTGCGGCAATTCATATATGGAGAATCCAGCTGATCACTTTGCCAAGACGATCGAATTATGTATTGTATGGATGGTTATATAATGTTTCTTTGTTTGAAGCTCTTTTTCTTGATAAGCTTAAAGACTAATTGATTTGCAATATGTTTATTATATTACCTTGTGGTTCAGCGCATTCAGTCGCTGAACACTGGAGGATTTGCTGATGACGGGATCTGAGCATCTATGGGAATGTTCGGAGTGCAATGATGATAACCCGCAAATAACTCAGTAACTTAGCGCATTTATCTCCTCTTCAGGACTGCCTTCCTATCCTTTAATTTTCCTTAACCTTTCTACAAGACAAGAATTATTTGTGGTCAGAGTTGTCTACCCTAGGACAACTTTACCGGAATAACGAGTTTTTCCTCCATTGGCCTATTATATGACCCTTTTCGTCTTGCCAGGCGGTCTAGTGGAAGCTATTGTGTATTTTTTTGAGGTTTTGTTTTTGTCGAGCAGCTTCTCTCGTGGCTAATTCTATCAATGTTTGACAAACACAAGCGGCCACAGAATGAACAAGTCAGGCTCATTGATCCACAGGGCATATTTGCCTATAGTTTATATCAAAATCGTCTCTTAACCAGATGTCCTTCAGAACCAATATGCTCGTTCGTCATGGATTTGTTCCAGTGTTTTTCTTCTTGGCTCTTGTTTTAAATCTACAACCCGTGCATGTGAGGCTTGATATTAATCATATACTATTTACAATACTAAACTACTTTTAACATAAACCGCAGTCCCAATAACTGAAATGTGTTCTCTAAACAGATTTCCCAATTTAATTTAAATTCCTGATGTGAAAAAGACGGAAAAGATAAAAAAAGAAAACATAAAATAAATAAATGATTGATTCATCTCATCAGATCCCAGTTATCAACACTTCACATGCATGGCTTTTTACCTTCATTCAATTCTTCATCCATTCTACTGTTCCCCCCTGAAGACAAAACGATTTCGAAAACTGTCCGGGTATTGCAGGATGGCAGAAATTGCCTAATGCGCTGTCTCTGATACGTAAAGCGCGTGAAATGGAGCACAGTGGTCACGTGAGCCCGCTATTCAATAATAAGTCTGAAGAATGCCCAGTGCACGTTAAATCACGTGAGAGTCAAACACGTGATTGGTCGATAAAATGGTGACATAAAGATATGTTGGCTTGGCTAGGGAAGTCGTTAATAGTGACGGTGTGATCATTATTTTAATAATAATTATGATGAAAATGGTGCTGAATTTGATGATAATGATGATTATGATGATAATACTGCAAGAGGTGTTCGGATGATGATTAAAACGATAATATTGATGTTGATATTGATGGTGACAATGTTGTTGAAGATGATGCTGTTAATGATGACGGTACCATTCTCTATGCTATCGTCTTTATCTACCTAAAATATGTGGGCTTGTCGTCCTTGTTTAGCTAATGTATCATTGTAAGTATGTTTATGTATTGTGTTGCTGCAAAGTTAAGAAGTCGTACTGAGGGTACCTGTGATGTTTCGATTTATCTATTTGTCGTTAGCCTGAAGTATTGTCTACATCTGCAATGTCGTTTCCGGAATAGATTTTACTGGGGTTTTTTTTTTTTTATAAATTCTTGCAGAGGCCCATATAGCTTTGTCTGTAGTGTTGTATCTATGGGCCAGGGGATTTTCCTCAGTCTACTATATTCAGTACAGTCATGAAGTATGTATTCAGCGTCTGGAGCGCCTGTCTACATGTACATGTGACTGTGGTGCCAATCTTGAATTTTGTATTCATGTGACTGTGGAGTCGATTGTGCCCAGTTCTTAGGCGTATTATGTTAACTTGTTTCAATCTATTCATTTCATGAAAGACATCTTGATTTAATGCTTTGTGGTCTTCTGATTGATTTGATTATTTGTTTCCTGTGATGGTTTGTAACTTGTTGATGTTTCGATAATCTGGGAGTAACGTTTATTCCTCCTCTCATTCAATCTAGCCGTACGTGCTGTAAATATATCAAACTGGTAGAACACTAGTTGCAGCGTCATTCTAGTGTTGGTTATAACTAAAAGTAAATAAAATAACCTATTCCTGTGATATTGATTACATTTTTTTGCTCCACCGCCAAGAGACTTTAGTGGAGGCTGCAGATGAGAGGTTTCATATCTCAGACTAGTCACACGTTTACCCATAACATGAAGATGAGAGGTTTCATATTTCAGACTAGTCGCACGTTTACCCATAACATGAAGATGAGAGGTTTCATATTTCAGACTAGTCGCACGTTTACCTCTACCACCAATCCAGGGATTTAAAAAACTAGGGTGGGGGCAGATCCTACAAAGAATCGAAATCACATCCGATGATTGGAAATCGATAGGTCAATTCTCAGTGTTGGTTCAGTCTGAGTTTGATCTACCCTTTCTTTTCGCTCCTACATTCTTTCCTGATCCTTGTACCGTAGTCTGTGCTGGTGACGTCAAGCGTTTAAGTTTAAATTAAGTAAAACGATTAATTAATTAAACCTTTAAAGGAATTTTTTTCCATGAGTTGTTTTAGTATGTGTAAAGTCACCATGCTAATTTCCAATATTAGGAAGAAACAATCATCATTTTCTGGCCATGTAATAAGAAGAGAACAACTGGAATATATTGTAACAACTGGAAAAATTGAGAGACGAAGAGATAGAGGGAAGCAAAGAGAAAAAATAACAGACAGCTTAAGAGAATGGTTTGGCAGAATGCCAACAACAGAAATGATAAATAACTGTCGAGATCGAAAGTTGTGGAGAGACATTATCACCTACGCCAGCAGGCCGGTACTTGATGATGAAAGTCACCATACATGTGAATACTCCAATTCATTTATTTTATGCGACTTTAATATGCCTATAGGGTTGTGAATAATAGAAATTTGTTGAATAAAACTGGTTATAATTGGTAACTTTCTGTTAGAAAAAAAAATACAGTCAACACTGTTGTGGTATATCGTTGATAATCTTTAATTTTTCAGGCAATCAGTTTTGTTCCTGTTTTTGTTTCATTATTTACTTATAGAAACTTTACAGTCGAAACGTTTGTTATTCAGTCCTTTTTATCTGTAAAGCTACGGCATAACATGTAAATGTTATAGTTTTTCCCTTACAAAAAATAACATTTTCACAGCACGGCTATCTGTAACTTTCTGTCCTGACTTCTTCCACTAAACGTGGATGACAGAGAAGGAATGTGTAGTTATAGTTCGTTCAGAAATTCCTGCCCACAGAGTTTATTAATTATCTCGGAAACTGTTTGATGAATTTCTGTAATTCTTTTTCATGAAATCTTATTTTTTCACCTACCTTGTGTCTGATTTTTTTTCCCCTAGTGCCATGCATTTAGGACAGATTTTTGCTTCTTTGGGGTATATAAAAATATGATTTTTTTTGCTTGTCCCAATTTTCAGGATTTTACAATACCCACATTTGTTGTCATCAACTCAGCGTTTAAAAAAGCAAATTTCAAGTGCTCTCCAAACAATCCAAGCACCATCTCGCGCCCCCTAAACCGTAACTTGTGAGACGCAAACCACTGCGAGGTTTGTTAGAAAACTGACATAATTTACAGTAAAATATAATGTTTAGAGCACATGGTTTGATATTTTCCTAAAATTATATAACGAAAAACTATTTGTGCAAAAATCAGACTACATTTGTACTTAAAGTTATAAAATCTTAAGGTCAGTGACAAAATAAGACTTCACGAAAAACAATTACAGAAATTCATCAAACAGTTTCCGAGATAATTGATAAACTCTGTGGGTACGAATTTATGAATGAACTATAGAAAGACGTCAGCAAAACAAATAAACTAATTATAAAAATACAGCTGCTCGTGCATCTATTGAATTTATCCGTTGTCTGACTTCAGAAGACAGATGTTGTCTGACTTCATAAGACAGATGTTGTCTGACTTCATAAGACAGATGTTGTCTGACTTCATAAGACAGATGTTGCCTGTCTTCATAAGACAGGTGTTGTCTGGTTTCATAAGACAGGTGTTGTCTGGTTTCATAAGACACATGTTGTCTGGTTTCATAAGACATATGTTGTCTGGCTTCATAAGACAGATGTTGCTTGTCTGCATACGACAGATGTTGTCTGTCTGCATTAGGAAGATGTTGTCTGTCTGCATTAGGTAGATGTTGTATGTCTGCATTAGGAAGATGTTGTATGTCTGCATTAGGAAGATGTTGTCTGTCTGCATTAGGAAGATGTTATCTGTTTGCATAATACAGATGTTGTCTATCTGCTTTAGGAAGATGTTATCTGTTTGCATAATACAGATGTTGTCTATCTGCTTTAGGAAGATGTTGTCTGTCTGCTTTAGGAAGATGTTGTCTGTCTGCTTTAGGAAGATGTTGTCTGTCTGCATAATACAGATGTTGTCTATCTGCTTTAGGAAGATGTTGTCTGTCTGCATAATACAGATGTTGTCTATCTGCTTTAGGAAGATGTTGTCTATCTGCTTTAGGAAGATGTTGTCTGTTTGCATAATACAGATGTTGTCTATCTGCTTTAGGATGATGTTGTCTGTCTGCATAATACAGATGTTGTCTATCTGCTTTAGGATGATGTTGTCTGTCTGCATAATACAGATGTTGTCTATCTGCTTTAGGAAGATGTTGTCTGTCTGCATAATACAGATGTTGTCTATCTGCTTTAGGATGATGTTGTCTGTCTGCATTAGGAAGATGTTGTCTATCTGCTTTAGGATGATGTTGTCTGTCTGCATTAGGAAGATGTTGTCTATCTGCTTTAGGAAGTTGTTGTCTTTCTGCATAAAGCAGATATGTTCACTCCGGCGCTAACAATCTGACAACTTTTCTAATTACTACAAGCAACGAAACAAAACACCGATACCAAAAAACTGTCAAATAAAGAAAAATTAATTCCTTCTAATAAATGAAGACATGCTGAAAATAATTCAATATTTAAAACAAAACATGATTGCTCCTCAAAAAACGCGGAATTGATACGAAGAAAAATATAAATTAAATCAATAAATGCATCGACATATTTAAAAAAAAAAAGAAAAGAAAGGATTATTTGTTTTTAATAAATAAACCAATACACGGGGAAAAGGGAGTTAAACTCTCAAATATAACAACTAAGACACTTGTGCACAACAAAGAGCATTTGCCGAGAAGACGATCAACAGAGTTTGCATTTTCAAATAAAACTGGAAGGCATAGAAATAGGCAGACAAAGAGGAAGTGAATGAAAAGAACGAAACGGAAGCATATATTTACTGAAGACACTAAAGACAGAGTGATTTCCTTGTTCTTAAACTTAACAGATTTAAGAACAGAAGAAAAAAAAAAAAGCACCGATCTCTAAAGCAATTTCGGTTTAAACGAGTGTCTTGATTGGGGTTTTCAGTAAATGAATATTCTCAATGATAGGCACACAGGAGCACGTGGCATCTAATGAGAGAGTTTTTCCCGCCACAATGGCAGCCATCAGTGTAGCTCGATATGGCAAGGAAATTTGATTCGGAACCCGTCGGTCTGCATTAAGACTAATCACGAGAAACCTGCGCATAAAATTTGGAATGAACGATTCTAAGCAGTCTCAGAACGTTCTTCTTATGTTCGTGGCAATTTGTTCTTCCCTTACAGGCATCTATTGGTAAAATCTAAAGCGCTAGAACATCCAAACAAATAGAAATTTTGAAACAATTCGTGGAAGATCGACAGAGCATGAGGGTAACTCAGTTTTGTCCTTTTTTAACTCTATTGGTCAAAGCAAGATTTTCAGTATATTAATGTTTACATATTGAATCTCACAATGAGGCGATTTTAGCAGGAGTACACGGCAGGAAGTGTTTATTCTGTAATATACATATGGTTTCTTGTGTCATGTTCTATAAAGTGTCATGTTTTCATTCATTCATTGGATGTCGTCTCCACATCGGAGATTGGCTGCGATGGAGCGCCATATCACTCTGTCTCTTGTCTTGATGGTGCATGTTGTCATAGGATCGCCTGCCCATCTTTTGATGTTATCATCTATGTTTAGTCTTGGTCTACCCTTGTCTCATCTGTCTTGTTCCTTCCTTTTCAAGATGACTTCTAGTAGGGTATTGTGTTTCTTCACATATCAAACAAAATTTCAGTAGTCTTTTTTTTCTAATTGTGTTAAGTAATTCTTTTTTTATTTTTCGTTTTCAGCTGATTTAGAACTTCATTATTTGTCTTCTTTTCCTTCCAGCCAGTTATCTTCATTTTCTTATAGATCAAAATCTCAAAGGCTTCAATTCTCTGCTATGTTTTCTGATTTAATGTTCTGATTCTGCACCATACAAGAAATTTTAGTAAATTTAACATTTTACAAATCGTAGTTTTAGTTGTGTTGTTAAAATTGCTTTTTGTCATTCCTATTCTTTTTGTTTACTTTTGTCTTATATTTGCTATAACTTGTTATAATATGTCCAAGATAGCTATATTCTGCTAATATATGGTGCATTGTCTTGTCAAAATGTGACCACGTCAATATTAAGCAGGTAAAAGTAAAAAGTAAAATACCCCCGTCACGCCCAGTGGCGTATAGGGAATATGGTGTTAGTGACCATGAATTTTACAAACCTTCACCAATTGATATTTGGGGTAATGTGGTCGGTATTACGCCCGTGCCGCTTTACTTTCCTAGAAAAAATCCGGTACCAATTAAAGGCTGGGTGAACCGGAAGCCGTCGTTTGGAATCGAACTCTACCTCTTGTCCGTTGTAGTCCAGTTCTTTAACCACTGAGCTATCGCGGCTCCCACATTAAGCAGGTGTTTACGTTAAAACTTGCGGAGGGAGTGAGAAATAGTAAAAAGGAAATTAATTAACGAATCTTTAATATCATCATCAGCAGCAACATACAACACACTGCTGATTGTGGTTGTTGCTGTTCTCCTCATAATGTCACGCGGGAAATTGCCATTTCTACGACCCTAGATGGTGATATCGGTTGCCGCAACAACATTCCTGATTTTTTTTTTTCCCGTGGATTTTGATGAAGAGGTTAGAATTTATTCATTTCTACGTGTTCAGAATTAGGCTTTAAATATCAATTGACCGTAACTTAGCTGCTGCGATTATCATGATCTCATTAGCATACATTTCATATAGTAAGGATTGATCTGAACTTGTAAGGACTTTTCTAAAAATGTATTTATAAGTCTTACAGTGCAATTTGTACAGAAAACCCATCGCTTTGGGGCAAAACTAACAACGTGTGTAACGTTCTGCAATTTTTCCGATTAAAATAAATCTACACATACCATTTCACAAAAATAAAATGTATACACAATTTCAAAAAAGTAGTACTAGTTATACACAAACTAGAGGGAGCCGCGATAGCTCAGTGGTTAGTGAACTGGACTACAAAGGACAAGGGGTAGGGTTCGATCCCAATCGACGGCTTCCGGGTTCACCCAGCCTTAAATGGGTACCGGATTTTTTTCTGGGAAAGTAAAGCAGCACGGGCGTAATACCGACCACATTACCCCAAAAATCGTGTGCTGAAGGTCTGTAAAATATAGGGTCACTAACATCATATTTCCCTATACGTCACTTTGCGTAACGGGGGTACTTTACTTTTTTTTTTTTACTGTGCAATTTGTACGGAAAACCTATCGCTTTGGGGCAAAACTAACAATGTGTGTAACGTTCTGCAAATTTTTTCGATTAAAATAAATCTACACATACCATTTCACAAAAATAAAATGTATACAGAATTCCAAAAATGGTACTAGTTATACACAAACTAGGCAATCAAATTATACAAAACTTGTCCTTGAAACTGAGTATAAATAATGAGACCAACCAATCATGCTGCATGGATATTCACAACCAAGGAAACAATATTTGTGTTACTAAAATTATAATATGACAGTTGCAGTCCAATATAACCTAGAAGACAGAGTCTGGGGTTGAGAGGGTCGTGTCATGTCAAAAAGGCACACAAAAAGTCAAGGTTAAACAGTAACAATACATGCGGGGATAGTCAGGTATAGGTTTTCCCCCCACTTGTAAGGCCTCACAGACCTTATAAGACCTCACAGGCCATGTAAGACCTCACAGACCTTATAAGACCTCACAGACCATGTAAGATCTCACAGATAGAGTAGGACCTCAAAAACCTTGTAAGACCCCATCGACCTTGTAAGACCTCGCGTACCATGTAAGACCTAACTGACCTTGTAAGACCTAACTGGCCTTGTAAGACCTAACTGGCCTTGTAAGACCTAACTGACCTTGTAAGACCTAACTGACCTTGTAAGACCTAACTGACCTTGTAAGACCTAACTGACCTTGTAAGACCCCATCGACCTTGTAAGACCTCGCGTACCATGTAAGACTTAACTGACCTTGTAAGACCTAACTGGCCTTGTAAGACCTAACTGACCTTGTAAGACCTCACAGACCTTGTAAGACTCTCTCTCTCTCTCTCTCAGCTCTCTCTGTATGTGCTTTCCTTAGCCTTTGATTGTCCCCAATCTTCCTGCAAGGCAACAGATGATCTTTTCTGTAGGGGGATTCTGCCCTTAGATTGTCGGCCCTCCCAGCTTTACGAGCACCATCTGCCCGAGTCACTAGAGGTGACTAACACAGACATGCACACACAAAGATATGAGATATGACTAACACAGACATGCACGCACAAAGATGTGAGATATGACTAACACAGACATGCACGCACAAAGATGTGAGATATGACTAACACAGACATGCACACAGCGATACGAGGCATGACTAACACTGACACACATCAAGATATATGACACATGCCTAACATAAACATGCGCATAAAGATATGAGATATGACTGACAGAGACATGCACACACAAAGATATGACACATACCTAACATAGACATGCACACAAAGATATGAGATGTGACTAACATAGCCATGCACACACAAGGATATGAGATGTGACATACACAGACATGCACACACAAAGATATGAGATATCACTAACCCAGACATGCACACACAAAGATATGACACGTGACTAACACAGATACACACTAAGATATGAGATATGACTAAACACAGACTCCAGTAAGTGAGAACACTTTGAGCTGAAGCGAGGTCTTAGTCAGATGATGGTTAAAGGTATTCCATTACTGCCACCGAGAAGTATAATACAGTGTCTCTGCTTCTCTGGGGCGCATTTGTTTTCAAGGAGACGGATGTACGGTTCACTATTCTTTCTCTGGAAGTTTCTATTGAGTTATTGAGTTATTTGCGGGTCATCATCATTGCACTCCGAGCATGTCCATAGGTGCTCAGATCCCCTCCTCAGCAATTCTTGCAGTGTCCAGCGATTGACGACTTCAGTTCTGTGTTGGTTGATAAGTCTTCTTACACACCCACTAAGTTTCTCGTTTCTGGCTGTGCCCATCTTATCTCCCATCTCTTTCATCCGAAGAAGTGACGTGAACTCATGGTTGTCGAAGTCCTGTGTCCTTCCCACTTCTCAGAGGGCATTGACGATGTCCGCCCGATCCATTGGTCGACCGTATATAGCGCATCTAGCCGACCTGTCTGCTCTTTCATTTCCCCGTACTCCCGCATGTACAGGGACGTAGACAAAGGTGACCTTTTACTTCTGCAGTGACTCTATCCATTGCATGCGTACAGAGCCCACCTCCACTGTTTTTAAGCTCATCGAATCCCTCAGTATACAGGCGTGGGTGTAGTCTTGTGACTCTAACCAGCTGAATGTCCTGGTCACTGCCATCAACTCCATCGTCATGCTACTCGTGGTCATAACGTATGCACCACTGTCCTCCTTGACTATTCTGCCTGCCGAGCATGCTGTAAATGCCCATTGTAAATGCGTGCTGTAAATGCCCATTGTAAATGCGTGCTGTAAATGCCCTATGGTGTCGTATTACAGATCCGTCTTTAGATAGATAACTGCATCTTTCTCATCGGTGTTATCCCAGATAAGACCGTTGACCTCAGTATTGACCATGACTGAGTTATGTTCCCTACATTTCCTATCGAGTGTAATAATACACGAGAATGTCCCCTTGAATGACGTAGGCACCGGTATCCATTCCTCTCCAGCGTTGATATTGGTAAGCCCACAGACCTGTTTGATGACATCTTCTGCTCGTCCCACCCATGATCTGCCTCTTTTTAGCCTGACACCCTTCCCTGTGTTGAGCTCATGATGCAATGGATGCTCTATATCTGCACCTATCTTCAGGTATGCTCGTGCCCTCCAGATCTTGATCTTCTATTTCTAGAGCAAGTGAAAGCACCTCCTGGCCTGACGAGAACTGCTATTCTTAACTTTAGATTTCATCATGTAGCTATCGAAGTGACTATATATATTATATCATAAATAACATTTGAAAATATAAAATATTGAAATTCGTTTATTAGTTCAGACCTAAAATGTGATTAATCAATGGTTACAGTTTTTTTCTCCAAAGACTAGCTTTAGCATCACAATCAGACAACAATGCTCGTATGTGTATGTGTGAGTGAGTGATTGTGTGTGAGTGTTTACAAATGTGCATACAACAATGTAGCCCGATTAACTGGTCCCTTGAATCGGACAGTTTCTTTCTGTGAACAAATCTTATCGTTGTAAACCAATCTATGAATGATAAATGTCCCTTTGAAATTGCTTCTCTCATATTTTCTGTAAGGAAAGTTGTTTAGCTGACCAGTGAATAATCAATTCAATGTGCTTTCATTAATGTGACTCCACGGAATATATCTAACTACATAACATTGTAAACGGTAACACTTACCGTCAAGTGCTGCACAAGAATCAATAAAAAAAAGTTATTATAAAAAAAATAACTGTTTATCCCGTTATTTTTTCCCACCAGATCTTTCTTATCCAGAAACACTCTTCACTTTTCATTAAAAAATGTCAAACATGAAAGAACGAATAAAGGTAATATAGATTTAAATCATCAACCTTTTAAATTGTGTTGATGAATACAGAAATTGATTGATTCTTCCATATCAACAAATTGTCTCCCCTGTCAAGAACAGCTATTTGTGAAGTTGCCCATTCTTCAGAGCTGTGAAACAATATATGACATTTAGACTCATTGTTTCCTCATTGAGATATATTTGTGTACATTTCTTGAACATGCGTGTACTAGTACGTGAGCTGGCTAATGCATGCTTGCCCACTCCCTCCTTTCTCTAGGCTCTAGTTAAATTTAAAACTGGCGCCGCTATAATAAGATTACTGTGTCCATATTTGCTTCCCTTCTTAAAACATCTCAAATCGGATTGTGGCATTATAAAACCTTGCCAGTGGGACGCAAACGGGATGTAGTTAATTTTAAGCAAGTCATAGGCTGTTTGAGATTCTTCGTGTCTGCACCAGACATTGTCTTATCCTGTGATTACTTGATTTGACAGGGGAAAATGACAGTAGATATTTCTAAAACTAGCAGATGACAAAAGAACTATGAGGCGCCCAAAACTCCGATTTGTAGACGTGTAAACGTAACATGAAGACTTTTGAACATAAATCCTGCAGCCTGGGATGAGTTAGTTGCAGGCCACAATCTTTAGGAACGCAGTCTAGGGCTCTAACTCAAAGCAAGAAACAGACAGATTCATAGAAACAGAGAATACACGGCGAAAGAAAGGAAAACATAACATAATATTTCATAGGAGTGCTGCAAAACCCATAGTCAACTGTGACTGACAGAGGCTACTATTATTATTTCTAAACATGTTTCCTTCTCATACAGTGGTGAATCTTTTTTTTTTGTGTGGGTGGGGGGGGGGGGTGTTTGTTTTGTTTCTTTCATCTCCAAATGGAACGATGCCAACCACTGTAACCGCAGCATTGCTGTTAACCCTCAGATGATCAAGACCTCACTTCACTTTCAAGAACGGCTACCTGGGAGCATTTTGCGTTAAAACAAGACTGGCCCAGAAGTGAGGGGCTTAGTCGCCACCGTAGTGGTGGGAGTCTGTTGAATTAGAAGACCTAGGACCTTATATAAAAGTGAGAGTACATCTAGAACAGGATGGACAAGAAATGAGGGTATAGTCAATGAGGGTATGGTCAATGTGGGTAAATTAGGGTATAGTCAATGTGGGTAAAGGGTATAGTCAATGTGGGTAAATTAGGGTATAGTCAATGTGGGTAAATTAGGGTATAGTCAATGTGGGTAAATTAGGGTATAGTCAATGTGGGTAAATTAGGGTATAGTCAATGTGGGTAAATTAGGGTATAATCAATGTGGGTAAATTAGGGTATAGTCAATGTGGGTAAATTAGGGTATAGTCAATGTGGGTAAATTAGGGTATAGTCAATGTGGGTAAATTAGGGTATAATCAATGTGGGTAAATTAGGGTATAGTCAATGTGGGTAAATTAGGGTATAGTCAATGAGGGTATAGTCAATGAGGGTATAGTCAATGTGGGTAAATTAGGGTATAGTCAATGTGGGTATAGTCAATGTGGGTATAGTCAATGTGGGTATAGTCAATGTGGGTAAATTAGGGTATAGTCAATGTGGGTATAGTCAATGTGGGTATAGTCAATGTGGGTATAGTCAATGTGGGTAAATTAGGGTATAGTCAATGTGGGTAAATTAGGGTATAGTCAATGTGGGTAAATTAGGGTATAGTCAATGTGGGTATAGTCAATGTGGGTAAATTAGGGTATAGTCAATGTGGGTATAGTCAATGTGGGTATAGTCAATGTGGGTAAATTAGGGTATAGTCAATGAGGGTATAGTCAATGTGGGTATAGTCAATGTGGGTATAGTCAATGTGGGTATAGTCAATGTGGGTAAATTAGGGTATAGTCAATGTGGGTATAGTCAATGTGGGTATAGTCAATGTGGGTAAATTAGGGTATAGTCAATGTGGGTAAATTAGGGTATAGTCAATGTGGGTATAGTCAATGTGGGTAAATTAGGGTATAGTCAATGTGGGTATAGTCAATGTGGGTATAGTCAATGTGGGTAAATTAGGGTATAGTCAATGTGGGTAAATTAGGGTATAGTCAATGTGGGTAAATTAGGGTATAGTCAATGTGGGTAAATTAGGGTATAGTCAATGTGGGTAAATTAGGGTATAGTCAATGTGGGTAAATTAGGGTATAGTCAATGTGGGTAAATTAGGGTATAGTCAATGTGGGTAAATTAGGGTATAGTCAATGTGAGTATAGTCAATGTGGGTATAGTCAATGTGGGTAAATTAGGGTATAGTCAATGTGGGTATAGTCAATGTGGGTAAATTAGGGTATAGTCAATGTGGGTAAATTAGGGTATAGTCAATGTGGGTATAGTCAATGTGGGTAAATTAGGGTATATTCAATGTGGGTAAGTGAGGGTATAGTCAATGTGGGTATAGTCAATGTGGGTAACTTAGGGTGTAGTCAATGTGGGTATAGTCAATGTGGGTAAATTTGGGTGTAGTCAATGTGGGTAAATTAGGGTGTAGTCAATGTGGGTATAGTCAATGTGGGTAAATTAGGGTGTAGTCAATGTGGGTAAGTGAGGGTATAGTCAATGTGGGTATAGTCTATGTGGGTAAATTAGGGTGTAGTCAATGTGGGTAAGTGAGGGTATAGTCAATGAGGGTATTGTCAATCTGGGTAAGTGAGGGTATAGTCAATGTGGGTAAGTGAGAGTATAGTCAATGTGGGTAAGTGAGGGTATAGTCAATGTGGGTAAGTGAGAGTATAGTCAATGTGGGTAAATGAGGGTATAATCAATGTGGGTAAGTGAGAGTATAGTCAATGTGGGTAAATGAGGGTATAGTCAATGTGGGTAAGTGAGGGTATAGTCAATGTGGGTAAGTGAGGGTAAAGTCAATGTGGGTAAGTGAGGGTATAGTCAGTGTGGGTAAGTGAGGGTATAGTCAGTGTGGGTAAGTGAGGGTATAGTCAATGTGGGTAAGTGAGGGTATGGTCAATGTGGGTAAGTGGGGGTATAGTCGTCCCCGTAGTCTGTTTTATTAGAAGACCAGGTGTTAAAGTACGAGCACATCTAGGATAGACAAGATCCAGCTTCTCCCTACCAGGGGAACCAGCCCTCATCTGGATCTAAGAACCAACGGTTGATGTCGACCCCGAAACCATTATATCTGCCAATCAAAATCATCTCTGAGATCGTCACTCTGATAAATTACGTCATCACTTCGCATCTGTTGAGAGTTCCGCAGTTATGTATAATGAGCCCTATTTTGTTTGCCCTTCAAACGGATGCCTGTCCTTTCGGTAGCGGTTTCTTATTTTTTTATTTCCTCAGAATTTAATCGCAGTTGTACACTTGTTCCCCTACTCTTTTTATCCGTGTTATCTAGGATTTCCTCCCTATTAATTTATATTATCTTGATATCCGTTGAATTTTTGTAGAAAGTGTGCGTCATTGTCTAGTTGCCTTGTAATCTTAGCTTTAGGCATGCGCAGTCTTGATTTTACTGCATTCAATTATAGGATCTATGCGGAAAAGGAGAAATAAAAGCAAATAAATGAGAAATTGGCGGTGGGCTGTGGATAAAAAAATATAACTGATAGGATCAAGCATGATGTACTTTGAAATAGAAAACATTGAAGGCCCAAGAATGCGGAGAAAGGTTGATCTTTGCTGAATGAAAACATAAAAAGTAAAGAAAAAGGAAGGATGGAGATGCCTTGCCCGCGGCCTAGGTTTTCACTGGGGACCTGAAGGGCTTTGATTGAGTGAAAAGGGGAGATCAGTGGGAACGATAACCAAGGAGATAACGAAGTGGAAGAACTTTGATGTTGCTTCACGACGCCGCATTGTGCCAGGGACTTGATGAAGCCCTAAGTTGGGTAACGCTAAATTAAACTTAGAAGCGCCTAGTCACACACACACACACACACACACGCGCACACACACACACACACACACACACACACACACACACACACACACACACACACACACACACACACACACACACACACACACAATAAATAAATAAACATCAGAAAGTCTTTATGATAGATTACAATGTTAACAATCTTGAGCCGCGATGGACTTTGAGGATCCAAAACTATAGCTTATTTATGTGTGTGTTGAGGAGTACTGGTTCTATCCTGATTTCGGCTATCTATTGTTATTTGTTATGTAGAGCCAGTCTTAACATATGGATGCGAATCATGGACAATAGGACAACAGACAAGAAAATCACTGGAGTCTGTAGAAATGTGGTTTTACAAAAAAATGTTGAGAGTACCATGGACAGCTAAGAAGAGTAATGAAGATGTTCTGAGAGAGGTCAAAACAAAAAGAGAGCTAATTTCCAATATTAGGAAGAAACAATCATCATTTTTTGGGCCATGTAATGAGAAAAGAACAACTTGAATATATTGTAACAACTGGAAAAACTGAGGGACGAAGAGATAGAGGCAAGCAAAGAGAAAAAATAACAGACAGCTTAAGAGAATGGCTTGGCAGAAGGTCAACAACAGAATGATAAATAGCTGCCGAGATCGAAAGTTGTGGAGAGACATGATCACCTACGCCAGTAGGGCCGGTACTTAATGATGATGATTGTTCTTTGGTTTTTTTTCTTTCTGTTGTTGAATATTTGTTATTTTTGTTCCCGAGTGTTGAAATCATACTTCTCCCCTGGAATGGTTCGCTGATCTATCGCCTCGGAAGTTTCATTTATTATTATTTGCCTCCAGCAGCTTATTTAGCATATGCTTAACTTTGACCTGCAGGGCGTACAGGCAGGCCATTGGCTGCTCTGTTGATCGAGACGAATGAGAGAAGAAGAAAAAGAAGAAGAAAAGGAAGGTTTATGGAGCGTATCTAATATACCTACACCCGTCTGGGAAATGTGAATTCCTTTGTTCTAGCTACGCTTACACATTTCCATTACAGTTTTAGTAAAAGTAAAGTGTCACACCAAGTGGCGGCGTATAGGGAATATGGTGTTAGTGACCATCAATTTTACAGACCTTCGGCACATGATTTTTGGGGTAATGTGGTCGGTATTACGCCCGTGCCGTTTTACTTTCCCAGAATAAAATCCGGTACCCATTAAAGGCTGGGTGAACCGGAAGCCTTCGGTTGGAATCGAACCCTACCTCTTATTACAGTTTTAACGGGATTCTAATTTCCGGTGTATAACCAAAACCCTGAAATAACCAACCACTTGTATCACAGACACGATGGACAATAGATGTTTTAATTTCTGTAGATGTTCTTGATTTGACTGTCGACATCAAACGATCTGGGTCTGTCGACAGGACTTGTACTGATGTAAATAAACTTGAGAATTCTTGGACAAGTTTGCGGGAATTAAAATATAGGTTGATATTTTTTTGAATATATTGAGTGTCTGTTTATTGATTTGGTTTTTAAAAAAGTAATCACCATGGACCGTTACTGTCGCTAAGTGATGTTTGCATCCATGTTACCTTCAAGATCAACTAATTCGAAGTTGAAGACAAATGTTTTTTGTAAGCTCCAATATTCTTCCTTAATTCTGTCATTGATCATAATTTATATAGCTCATAGACGCATAATCATGTAGAGAATAAACATGTAGAGGTATAATCATGTAGACACATAAAAATGTTGACACATAATCATGCAGACACATAATCATGTAGAGACATAGTCCACTACAACGACATATATTACGACGACAGATTTACCAACGTCCAGTTTAAAGTAAATTGTAAACTTGAATACAAAATCTTCAACTCCAATCGCATTCTCTCATAATGTTAAATCCTATACAACATTGTAAATGGTATTATCAGTATTAAACTGTATGTAACCCTCTCAAAACTGAAAATCATTTCACGACATAGAAACGACTCTTCTCTCCAGTCACTGATTATAAATTATTTCAAACCAGTCTTGCTAGCAGAACAAACAAAATCTTAGTGTTTTATATCTTCTTTATAGTTCTATATCTGTGTCTTACATTCGTAACACCATCTGCTCCGTATCCATTTTAGGTTAACTATCACCACACTTCTGAATAATAAATTTGAATACAGTTCCTGCATCGCCAAATAGTCCCGGTCTGATGCTATTCAGTCCATCGAATTAACTGTCACCATTCTGCCTAAATGATTAGTCTGCAACCTTCCATACATTAGCTGTCCACAATTCAAGTCTTGAAAAATAGCTATGTCTCATTGTTGAGACAGATTCTACTTAATTATCGACTCTATCAAGTAGCTACACGATTCTTAGCTACTTCTACTGGTCTGCTCGGCGTCTTGTCTCACTCCATAACTTTCATAACTACAAATATGATCCTCCTTCCAAAAACATAATTCTCAGCTGTCGCTCCGGATCTAACAGTTTATATTAACTTCTCTCTCCCTCTCTCTCTCTCTCTCTCTCTCTCTCTCTCTCTCTCTCTCTCTCTCTCTCTCTCTCGTCTATATCCCTGTGTTTACCTCAGCTATTTCTTTATTTTCTCGCGATTGGCCGTCGACTATTCTCATTTTAACTAATCGCTGTTTAGACGGCTACTTATTCTCCCAAGCGTCTTGTGCTAGTTAACTTTCGCCTGGTCTCAATCTAACTTTCTTTTTTCTATTGTTTTGGTTGTCTATATTTTAAAACTTCCCCGTACACTCAATTTGTCCGTAATGTTCACATGTACTGTAAAATATTTCCTGATCTGTCTTTTACCGTATCCTTCCTATTCCTCTACTCTGGAACAGTGTCACTGAAGGAAGCTCAAAATCCAAAGTATTAGCCAGAATGGCACAGCCAACAGTAGCCCTGACAAGACTAAACAATATTCGGAAAAAGCAAAATCAACTCCTTAAAGAAACATAATCACAGACTATTACAAACAGTAGTGGCATCTGTATTCCTATACCCTGTCATTATGCTCGTATTAGACGTTCATCATCATCATTGAGTGCCCTCTCCACATCGAAGGTTGGCTACCATGGAGCGCAATTTCACTCTGTTTCTTGCTTTGATGGTGCAGATTGTCATAGGTTGACTTGTCCATCTTTTGATGTTACTCGTCCATGTTAGTCTTGGTCTGTCTCTGCCTCTTTTACCTTGTATTTTCCCTTCCAATATTACTTTTATTAAGCTGTTGTGTCCTTTAACACGCCCCCAAAATTTCATGTGTCTTGTTTTAATTGTGTTTAGTAGTTCTCTTTTCATTTTTAGTTGTTTTAAAACTTCATCGTTTGTTTTCTTTTCTTTCCATCCAGTTCTACCTATTCTTCTATAAATCCACATTTCAAAGACTTCAATTTTCTGTTCTGTTTTCTTGTCTAATGTTTTGCGCCATACAGGAATATTGAGAAGATGTAACATTTTACTATTCTTAATTTTAGTCCTGGAATTATTTGTTTTGATGTTAGTATATTTTTCATGGCATTAAAATTACTTTTTGCCATACCTATTCTTTTGTTTATTTCAGGTGTACATTTTCCATCACTGGTTATAGTATGTCCCTGGTAGTTATAGCTCTGAACTGTCTCCAGATGTATTCCTTCAACTTTGATATTTAATTATGGGTCTTGAGAATTTTCTTTGTTTATGATCATAGTTTTAGTCTTTTTGATATTCATATCTAGTCCATATTTTTTTTGCATTAGACGTTATCCTCCACATTTCTGAGACATTCGAGATGCATAATGAGGTGATACATAACTCGGTCAATCCTAGGAGCAGCATAATGGGGTGATACATAACTCAGTCAATCCTAGGAGCAGCATAATGGGATGATACATAACTCAGTCAATCCTAGGAGCAGCATAATGGGGTGATACATAACTCAGTCAATCCTAGGAGCAGCATAATGGGGTGATACATAACTCAGTCAATCATAGGAGCAGCATAATGGGGTGATACATAACTCAGTCAATCCTAGGAGCAGCATAATGGGGTGATACATAACTCAGTCAATCCTAGGAGCAGCATAATGGGGCGATACATAACTCAGTCAATCCTAGGAGCAGCATAAGGGGGTGATACATAACTCAGTCAATCCTAGGATCAGCATAATGGGGTGATACATAACTCAGTCAATCCTAGGAGCAGCATAATGGGGTGATACATAACTCATAACACATGACATGGCGCGTAATTAATTTAATTTGTAAAGGGCTCACAGTGTATCCACGTGCTGCAGAGCTATTTACTGGAGTTGGCCAGTTTATAACGTGGAAACGGGTTCTGGACCGTGCGACTGAGTAAGTGCACGTGAGTCTAGACCATCCACAGCATCGACGTTCAGCGACAAAATCATCTATGAGACTATGACGACGGTAAGTATTCAGTACTCTTCTTGGTGATAGGGCAGTAAGTACTCCTGGATTTCATTATTTCTACAATAGGCGACACCTTGGGCAGGCCATCCTTGTGCGCAACAATATGGTGGCAGCTGCGGTTGATATGTCTGCGAGGGACAATGCAGAATCGCAGGTACATGCGGTTAGGGTGCAGACCCCAGTTCATTACGTGATTGTAAATGTGTATGCTTATAATGGGAAGGTGAACACACAACAATGGCAGAATCTCTTCGAGTTCGATGAAGAGAACGTCATTTTCTGCGGAGACTTTAATGCTAGAAGAAACCAGTGGGGCAACGTCATAACCAACAAGCAGGGAGAAGACCTATAGAACGCACTAGTGTCAGTCGATTTAGTGTGCTTGAATGATGGAAGGGCAACAAGATAGGCCACTCGAACATGGGACTCTGATAATGTTGTAGACCTTGCACTGGTGTCTTCCACCTTCGCACTCGTTTGCAGGTGGAGTGCACTGGGGTTCCACGGTAGTGATCACTATACATGGGTCCTCCTAATTGAGAAAAGCAGAAATAGAAGCCAGAAAAGAAAGCTACACACATTCTATTACGAGAAAACAGACCAGGATGTCATTAGCAAAATCAGACATAGGAAACAGAGCGCCCTTCGTAGGAGGCAGGAGAAATGGACGCAGCCACCCTGGTGGAACGTAGATGCCGAGGAAGCTTGGCAGAGCATGAGACAAACGGCCAAGACATTTTCAGAAAGCCAGAAAGAATGGAAGAGCACAACCTGAGCTCTTGAAGCGTCTGAAAGTAGAGGTCGACCAAAAAATGATGCACTTTAACCGCTGTGCTAAGCAGGCTAAGGATGCCAAATGGATGACTTCTGTATAAAAAAAAAAAAAAAAAAAAAAAAAGTGTGCTCAGAAAATCGCTAGCCACATTCTGACGCCTTCATCAGTGCATGAATGGTACAACACGACACAGAGGCATACCAGACTTTCAGAGCACAGGCCGAATATGGCACAAATCTGATGAGAGCAAAGGGAAGGCCCTGCTTGCCCGCTACATTGAGCAGACGGACCAAAGAAATGAGGCTGTAAGAATGAGGATACGGGATCATTGTCAAAATTGTGTAAGGATGTAGGGCTGGAAGAAGATCTCACAATCACAACCGATACCATTCGCACGACACTTAAAAGGTCACACAACATTGCTCCTGGTCCAGATGGTGTTCGGTACGATGATATAGGCGATTTAGCTGACGACGACTTGACAAAACTGGCCAATGAGTTTAATGCCAGCATTCGGAGTGGCCAGATTAAGGAGGAGTGGCTACACAGCTACTTACTGCCGCTACCGAAGCCAAACAAGGACCATTCTCAGATCAGTGCCTACAGAATCATCACAATGCAGAACACTGCGGCAAGCTGCTGGAGAAAATAGTTGCCCGTGTCCTTACCTGTCACCTTGAACAGAAACGCTCATTCCCACCCACACTCGGAGGTTATAGATATAACAAAGATATAAGGCTCAATGCGCCAGTCTTTGCCTATGACGTTTTCGAAGGCTTCCACAGACGAGATGAGACATGTGCTGCTGCTATAGATCTGGAGGATGCATACAACAGAGTACCGTTTGAATACATCATGCATATGCTCCTCAAACTGGCGGTGCACCCATTCCTCATTAGATGGATCGCCCCGGCACTATTTCAGAGGAAGGTGATACTCAGATGTGGAAGTTGGTCTTCCGAGCCAACATCCATTTGTCCAGGGCTGTCACAATGCTCACCATTGTCACCAGTTCTATTTAACATGTACACAATAACGATCACGGAACAACAGCTGGACGGGAGGGGAAGAACTATGACTTTTGCTGATGATATTCTGGTATATCGACAGGGAAGAGACAGACGGGGAATTGCCTCCACAATGCAAGACGAACTCGATCGCATTTCTTCCCGGTGTGGGGTTTCAGGTGCCTTGGTTAATCCTAATAAATCATCAGTTTCATGATTCACCCTTAACAATCATATCTTTAATACGACCACACCGGTAGTACGAATGGGAGCTGATGAAGTGACCAGGGACAAGTTGATGACATACCTCGGAGTTAAATTTGATCGCAGCCTGTGTTTTCGGGACCACGTCGACCATGTGATAACAAAATCCCGCAAAGGATTAGCCGCTTTGAAGGTCATGGCAGCTGCCAACATCGAGCAGAGGCTATTTACTTTTCTGTTCCAGGGATTAGTCCTCGCACCAATCGAGTATGCCCTGACAATTCTTACTGTCAGTACGACTCAAATTGCTAGGCTGGAGAAAATACAAAATGAAGCCATGCGCATAATCTTGGGATGTACAAGGGACACTCCCTGTGTAGCAATGAGGTATCTTCTTGACTCTCCCACCATGGATGACAGAATCAAGATCTGGAGAGCACGAGCATACCTGAAGATTAGTACAGATACAGAGCATCCATTGCACCACATGCTCAACACAGGGAAAGATGTCAGGCTAAAAAGAGGCAAATCATGGGTGGGCCGAGCAGAAGATGTCATCAAACAGGTCTGTGGGCTTATCAATATCAGCGTTGGTGATGAGTGGATACCGGTGCCTACGTTATCCAAGGGGACTTTCTCATGTATTGTCACACTCGACAGGAAAAGTAGGGAACAGAACCCGGTCGTGGTTAATGTTGAGGTCAATGGTCTCATATGTGATAACAACGATGTGAAAGATGCAGTCATCTGTACAGACGGATCTGTAAGATGACAACAAAGAAGTGCATGGGCATTTACAGCACGCTCGGCAGGCAGAATAGTCAAAGAAGACAGTGGTGCATACGCCATGACCACGAGTAGCATTACAATGGAGGTGATGGCAGTGACCAAGGCATTAGAGTTACAAGACTACACCCACGCATGTATACTGAGTGATTCGATAAGCATGATAAAAAAGTGGAGGCGGGCTCTGTACGTATGCAATGGGTAGAGTCGTTGCAGAAATCCCAAATACGTAAGGTCACCTTTGTCTATGTCCCTGGACATGCGGGAGACGGGGAAATGAAAGAGCGGACAGGTTGGCTAGCTGCGCTGTCGTTGAGGACGGGCAACCAATGGATCGGGCGGACATCATCAATGCCCTCCGAGATGTGGGAAGAGCACAGGACTTCGACAAACACAGATCCACGTCACTTCTTCGGATGATGAAAATGGGAGTTAAGATGGGCACAGCCAGAAATGAAAAACTTAGTGGGTGTGTAAGAAAACTAATCAACCAACGTAGAACTGGAGTCGTCAGTCGCTGTACACTGTGGGACTTGCTGAGGAGGGGATCTGAGCACCTATGGACATGTTCGGAGTGCAATGATGATGACCCGCAAATAACTCAATAACTCCTTAATACATTTACTACATGATCCTCAGTAATGAAGCCCGCATAACAGAAATCCTTGAAGGCAGTTATGATAACGTATTTCTGTATAGCCTAGTGTCTAGTTTGTATAAGCTCTGTCCTTTCTCTGCGCCTTCTCTAATTAAGTTCGTACGTTAACAGATAATGGCTTAGCGAAGTTCGTTACCCTGTGATATGGCTACTGTCAGAGCTACTTTGGATATTATCATGTTCGACCTAAATTGTATCCTTCCTAAACAGAAATAATGTACCTAAATGTTCACAGTTTCTTCTATTATTATTAATAACGAACGCTGCGGTGGTTGATAATTGTGCGTTTCTTTATTCCAAAATTAACAATCCTGTTTTACCAATTATCTGTTCCGCTCATTCTAGATGGAGTAGAATTTACTTTATTTCGTTGTTTGTTTGTGTTGTTCTCGGTTTTTGAGGCCGCATATAGGCCGAAACGTCAGCATTTGTTGTCCCTATTTTTTAAAGCTGTCACCATACCTTGTAGGAGTGTACGTTACACCCCACTACTTACCACACTTACTAAAAACCCCATATTTAATTTCCAAATCAACAGACTCATTGGTAAAGCATAATTCGCAATATCTAGACTTGTAAAAATTCTATGGGAGTAATAAAAGAGTATGGGAGAAAAAACATTCACAAAAACACCAAACTTCAAGAATTCCAGGCCAGTGTTCAGTATTTGCTTATATACAGTATTGAGGCAAGTTCAACGTCTGCTCAACATCAACCCATTCCGCCTGCACTCTCCAAGAGGAATCCTAGGCGTCAGATGCAGGATCGTGTATACATCATTGCTGTCCATTAGGCAAGTTAAGGAGATAAGCATCATCATCATTGCTGTCCATAAGGCAAGTTAAGGATATAAGCATCATCATCATTGCTGTCCATAAGGCAAGTTAAGGATATAAGCACCATCATCATTGCGTGCCGTCTCCGCATCGAAGGTTAGCTGCCACGGAGCGTCATTCCGTTCTGTCGCTTGCTGCAGGTTGTCATTGGCTCCCTTGTTCATCTTTTGATGTTACTCATTCACATTAGTCTTGGTGAGCCTCCGCCTCGTATACCTTGCATTTTCTCTTCCAATATTACTTTTAGTATGCTTTTGTGTCTTTTAACATGTCCCAAAAATTTCATTTGTATTTTTTGAATTGTGTTTAGTAGTACTCGTTTCAATTTTTAGCTGTTTTAAAATTTCAGCATTGGCATTTGTTTTCATTTCTTTCCATCTATTTTCTTGCCATTCTTCTTCTATAAATCCACATTTCAAAGGCTTGAATTTTCTATTCTGTTTTCTTGTCTAATGTCCATGTTTCTGCACCAAACATGAATGCTGAGAAGATATAACATTTTGCTATTCTTAGTTTTAGCCCTGGTGTTATTTGCTTTGATGCTAGTTTATGACGATAAACACAAACAGCTTATGTGCACTGCTAAATCGATGTCGTTTGATATAGTTGGGACACGTGACTTGTATGGAAGATGGCAGAACTTCAAAATACATTATTTACTGCGATCTATGGACCGACCAACACTCAGTTTTAAGATGTTTTGTTGCACGACATAAAGCAGTTCATCATCAGTAGTAACATTTTGGAAACTTACCACACCATTGTCAAGACTGTCGCGCGTTGGTAAAGAATGGTATACAGATTGACGATAAAAACAGAGAAAACAATTAGCAAGAAAAGAGAAGACGCAAGCATGAAGACAAAGCAAAAACGAAAGAAAAGAAATAAAAGAAAAGCCTTATCATCCAACTGCATCTATTCTATATGTAGACATGACTACCATTTGAGAATAAGACTATTTAGTCACAACAACAAACACTGTTTTAACTTTGGCGTGACCTGCCATGACACTTTGATGTGCTAGTATCGACTTCATTTTCTCCAGATTCATATATTTAGATTGGGAACTACTACTAACAATTTTATAATACACAGTTTAGATTTGTTCATAATTAATAGACACATATATCACAACATGACGTACTAGCAATGTCTTGACATGGATTAATGTAGTTAATAATCACAAACTATAAAATTTTGCTTATACAAGTTTATTTGATCGTCTATTGTTCAAGAGAACGTATAGTGGAGTACATCTAAAATTAAAAGTTCCAATTCCAAAATGAGTGTTCTTGGTATGGATACGCTCAAGAGGTTAAAACCGGTGGATATTGATGCATCTCTTAATATATATAAATTGTCTGGTACAATTATAACTCATGTTTCATTCTGTCTGTCATAACATCACAACTCGTCTTGCTTGACACTTGCTATTCTGTATCTATGTATTGCCTTATTCAATGCTACTCTTAATCTATTTACTATTGTTCTCTGGAGCACAAAACACTTCTCAAGTGTCTGGTCTGACTTGGTGTTCACTAGGTGATTCTCTATCTCTCTAACAAATATATATATATATATATATATATATATATATATATATATATATATATATATATATATAATATACTGATCATGTTCTCTATCTCCGTGTTTCTAACTCTATGTTTCTCTCCCTCGGTGTTTTTAATGTTTCTGTATGTTCCTTGATGTTTCTAAATGTTATTGGATGCTCCACTTAATTTTGCTAATGCATGAGGTTAGATACCTCTATCTCATTTGCATAATTTATTGGCTTATTAGCTGTTTAATAATATCTCAGCCAATGATTGAATGCGAAGTTCAACTCTAGATGTATATTGTGCCAAATTTTGTTTAACAAAACTCAATCTTGACATTTTAGTTAACCTCTGAGTTTTAAAAATAATGCTAACATAAACTCTATGAGTAACAACTCTCATAAACTTAACCTGCCCCTAGATTTATTTATCAACCTAATTTCAGGACATGTGACAGTCAAGTCAAGTTTACCCACCTTATTCATTTACCCACCTTTGTAATAAAAGCTACAATTTTTCATGCCCAAAACTTGCTAATGTTATTTATGTGATTGCTTTCTATTTCTGTTACTGCTATTACCTACTGAGTTTGTGTAGCTACTAATTTATCCGACTCAGGCTATATCTCTATCTTCCATTGTGATCTATTCTACCCTCTTCTATAAACTATTCCATTGATGTGTCTCTTGAAATCGAAAGACTATCTCATACACACAAAATCATAATCGCACATACATACATGCACGCACTCATGCACACACAAACAATCACATACAAACACACACACGCACACATATATACATACCACGTTGCACTTCTGGATTTCCTGACCAACTTTCCGTTTCTATTCAAGTCCTGTTTTTTCTTAACACCCGATATTTTTCATCGATGAGAAAGACATTTAAACAGAACACCACCATCATCATCAGGTCTCTAGCGTGAGGCATAGAGAATATGGTGTTGTTGGCCATACTTTTCTTTTACATAAACACGTGTTTTATGTCAGCACTACTCTACGCTGCTTTTCTTTCCTAGAAAAACCATCATGAGCCAGTTATGTACAAGGTGTCTCACTTGCTACAGAACTCGACTTGTCCTCAATAATTCTAACACCAATGGAGATATGCCAGGGAAATGTGAACACTAGTAAGTTCGTTGAGCGGCAAATAAAAAAAAAACAATGTATCCATAGTGTGTGTGTGTATGTGAGTGAGTCAGTGTGTGTGTTTATGTGTGTGAGGGATTGTGTGTGAGTGTGTATTTATGTGTGTGAGTGAGTGTGAGTATGTGTGTGAGTGAGTGTGTGTGTTATGTCCGTGTTTATGTGTGTGTTTATGTGTGTGTGAGTAAGTGTGAGTGTGTGTATGTGAGTGTCAGTGTGTGTGAGGAGAGTGTGTGTTTATGCGAGTGAGTGTGTGTGTTTATGTGTGTGTGAGTGTGAACGTGTGGGATTGTGAGTGTATGTGTGTGTGTGTGTGTAAATGTGTGTGAGTATGTGTGAGTGAGTGTGTGTTTGTGTGGTGCTTAAATGTTGTGACACGCCTACCCGACGCATCCCCATGCTAATCTCTGACATTTCAATGATGGCGCCTATCCAGTACAGTTGCTTTCCGTGTTAGAGCACAGTACATGTGAACTCACCTAAGATAGCTTTAAAACGTGTTGGTATACTCTGGAGGAGCAAATGCTTACTTGTAAAACCATTTAAGAAATGTCGAGTTTGTAGCGAGTGAGACACTGTATAAGCCAGTCCATTATGAGATCAAATCTAACCTCTTGTCATTAGTTGGCATTACCACTTCATCTTCCGCACCTTTCTGGATCAAAGGCCATCAACAAAGAGATTCCCAACATTATTAGTCCTTTGCCACTACCTATAATCTCTTTCGAGTGTAATCCCTTGTTATCAGCAAGATAAAGTCTTTGTGGAATTAGAACAAGAATAAAGAGTCGAGCAAGAAGTTTATTAATTAAAATGAAATAAATTAAACATTACAACTGATATCAAAATGACAAGCACAGAACAAATATGTAATGCATATCAATCTTTTATTCAAGACATGCAAGGTTAACATTTCAAATTCATACTGTGACGATAACTAACGTTTTGAACGGGACAGTACTAATTTTATCATTTGTAAATCTATATAAATTGTAACCGTCCCGTTGTTTTAACTAAAAATGTAAATTGTGTCCTGTTTGAAAGAAAAAAAAAGGGAAACGATAAAAGCACTTTAATACCGGCCAATAATTAATTATAACCTATAATGTTATGTCATTGTCATAGATTCCAGTAATTTGTTATAATCATGGATTGTCTCACAATAGTGTTATGAAGTGTACGAAGTTTTATGACAGGGTGGACTTCCGGTCAATATGGCAGATAAGTGACAGGGAATCGTTGAGTCACTGTTTGAAAAAATGTTCCTTGTTGCAATTTCCTCATATTCCAAGTCCGGCTTGCTGCCGGAGCTACAGAGTAGTGCTCTGTGCACACAGTGAGCGGCGTGTTTCATCCAGATGGTGTTTCTATCTTCAGATTGCTTACGATGAATTATGATATTGTATGACGAAGGTCAGTTCAGGTGCGTTCAATTCGGTGCGGAAACGCCTGACGAGTGCTGCATCTGCTACGATGAGGACTGCAGCTGCCTTTATTTGTTTGGATATTCGATGAGATGTTAATTCGGATGATTCCACTGGAACGGGCGGTTGAGCAATTATGGATTTCCACATTCGTTTGCAGTGATACCGGGGCCTTCGGATAACCATAACCATTGGTTTGACAGCGTGTTGAGAAAGCAAAATTTGCCGTGTAAAATTATTTCAAATAAGAAATATTCAAGTCAAATATGGCGACATTCTTTCCTTTGTCAGTGAAGAAAAATGTGAAGCCCAATATCATTAGTCATCATCACTGAGTGCCCTCTCTGCTTCGAAGGTTGGCTACCATGGAGCGCCATTCCGCTAAGCCCAAATATAGATAAGCATAAATTAAATACTAGGTGGGGCCACAAGTAGAGCTGCAGAGAACATGTAAAATAAAATAAAATTGTACCTAAACTATTGGAGAGACGAGAGAAACAACGACGTTTCGGCAAAAGCCTTCATCGGGTACGAAACAACAGATAAAGATGTTGATATTATTTGTTATTTTGCACCTGATAAAGACTTTTGCCGTAAGGTCGTTGTTTGTTTGTTTCACAAAAAGTGTAGCTGCTGGGTACAATTTGATTTTTTTTTACATAAGCCTAATATGTTTATGTAATTACATTTTTTTACAATCACTTTACGTTTTCATGAATAAAGTATATTATATAACCTCCGTCCGTCTCATTTTTGCAATTTCAGGGCCCAGTTTATATTTTTTAAAATAAATAAACAGGCTACATATAAACCAATAACTAACAAGTTCAAATTACTTGGGAGCATATTTAACTGAGAATGCAACAGTAAGAACAATTACACAACGATGTACAAGCCTATGACAAATTTAAACTAAGCATATCGCACAAATAAATAAGGACAATAAATAATTTGCTATGCAACTAAGAGTAAGAAATTCATTGAATGAGAAGAGTTAGTTTTTAAAACTGGTAGCTCATTGAAATAATGTATTGCAAATAAATAGATTATAGTCAGTTATATTTCAAAAGTAAGAGCAAGATATAAGGAATGATACACGGAGATTTGGTGACGGTAGATAGGAAGGAAGAATCAAAGGTAATCAACGGCTCAGAAAGCGAAAACAGCAAGGTGCGTGCTACATAAGAGGCATATTCAGGACACGAAAGAAAAATATGGCTGTGCACCGTGAAAGATATTGAAGCCTCATCGCGTTATATGAAAGCTATGGTGATAAATTCTAACTGAAGTTAGATTAAAGATATACGAAACTATTAATCATGATTCAAACAAGACAAATAACATGTGTGGGGCATGTTAAAAGACACAGCAGCCTACTAAAAGTAATATTGTATGGGAAAATACAAGATACAAGAGGCAGACCGAGATTAACATGGACGTGTAACATCAAAAGATGGACAAGTCAGCCTATGACAACCTATGGAAGCAAGAGACAGAGCGGAATGGCGCTCCATGGCAACAGGCTCTATTTGGAATCTAGTATTCTATCAGTGAAATATAGGGATTTGGAATGGAAAGGGAAAGCGGGGGTTGCGGCAGATCTATATATCATGAAAGATAACAAACTATAAAAAAAAAGAAGTTATTGCACTAAATAAATGGACTCAGTAAATATGCAGATATATATCGATAAAGAATGTCATAAAAAGAGAAATAAAGGGGTAGACAAAACATGGGGACTGCAGCTACCTTTCTTTGTTTGTGAGATGAGATATTATTTCGGATGATTCAACTGGCACGGGCGAATGAGGAATTATGGATTTTAATTCGTTTGCAGTGATACCGGGGCCTTCCATAACCAAAGTGAATTGAAGATTAAATTTTGTTTTTAAAGGGAAAATTTTTCTTTTTTAACTTATCGAGATATGCAAAAGATATGAAAACATCAACATCGATTTTTTTAAGAGTAGAAAAAGGGGGTTGGGTGGGAGAGAATTTTATAAGTAATATAATTCCTCACAAATACATTTGAATTATAACAACATTGGTTTTGGTAAATCACAAAAATGACGATTTCTATCAACGTAGGCAACAATGGAAAATACAAGAGACGTAACTGGGGTCAGTGCCGTTAGCAATACGCGAACATTATGGACGCTCTTCTATAGATATTGGTTATAACAGTTTATCACATTTTCATTATATCACATGAAATGTTTTCTTAGTTATTTTGAGCTCAACCTCATTCAATAGATCGCATTTGCTCACTTATACCGTCTCATCATAACTAGTGATATAGGCAGCCTTTGGTGAAAGTCTTGGACATCTGAAGTTGAATATTGTGTAAAATACACTTAACGTAATAGTACTTCTCACATAAAACAATCCATCTCACTTCTTTTTTTTTTATCCAATGATCCCTGTATCAATGTTGCATCGATAACTTAAATCATATCGGAGACGGATGATAAGTATGAGTCATGTGATAGAGTTTGAGTATATTAAAAAAAAACATTGGCAGTTGAAAATCTGAAAAAGTGCCTTGGTTGTGTACCACTACCAGGTAACTTGAAAAGTAAAACCCTAAGATCTTTAGCATTAAATTAACCAGATAGTTACCAGACGAAAACCTGTGGCGAAAGCGTTTAATTATTTTATGATGTCTTCTGTTAGCAAAACTTACACATACAATCATATGTTTATACTTCCATATCAGCTGCCAGCTTTTTGGAATTACCCAGAAAACCCACAAGGGTGCTGCGGATGTCGTGCACTGTGCTGACATCTTCAGATCGGAATGCTACAGTTCATTGCTCCAGTTTCATGATTAAAGGAAAAGTAAATCAATGTCATAGATTTACAAACTGTATATTCGTTAGCATCTACGACGGGTGCTTTCTCTGGTACTTCTCTGAACTTATTTTAAAATATGTTTGCTTGTACTTTATTTCTTTGATTTTTTTACTCTCATGGCCTCCATATAAGGGTGATTGGTAGGGCTCTCGTTTGGGGGAGGATATATCGAAGGATATAGGAGATTTTGAGCCCAAGATTTTGAGATAATGTTGGATACAATTAATAATAATTGCAATTTTTCTAATGTAAATCTACAGTTTTGTTTTAAATATTACTTTTGTGCCACAATTGACTGAATTAGTATATCATAAATCAGGGAGCCGCGATAGCTCAGTGGTTAGTGAACTGGACTACAAAGGACAAGAGGTAGGTTTCGATCCCAATCGACGGCTTCCAGGTTCACCCAACCTTTAATGGGTACCAGATTTTTTTCTGAGAAAGTAAAGCGGCACGGGCGTAATACCGACCACATTGCCCCAAAAATCATGTGTCGAAGGTCTGTAAATGTATGGTCACTAACACCATATTCCCTATAGGCGTGACGGGGTACTTTACTTTTTTTTACTTTTATATCATAAATCCTGCATTTAGAGAGAGCATCACATTGCCTTTCACATTAGCGGTATGTTGGGGACCACCCAAAAGGTCCTGGCCTGGGGAACAGCTTCAGGATATAGGGGTCGTGTTGCCTCCGAGTTGCTTCTGTGGTATAACTGTAATGAATGTTACCAAGTATGGCCCTTATGGTATAGACATTGCGCACCACTAGTACGTTTCTACTTCTTCTTGGCCACACACTGACGAAAAATAAATCGGTGGTCTACGCGTTTTGTGGCTTTTTGTATGGCAACAACAAAGGCTCTTTTTTTGTCGAGTTCCAAGAAGTCCTTATCAGTGTGTTTTGATTTCGACCCATATTGCTGTCATCTGTTTACAAGTGATGCTCACTTAACATTGTAAAATTGAAATAATAATATAGTTTTCACTACATGACAATTTTTTAAAATGACACTTAAGATCTAATATAACTTAGAAAACATAGTCCGAGGTTGAAAGTGTTGTGCATTGTGAAAGAGAAAACAAACAGGGAAATGATCATGATCAAAAAATCGTAGTCCTGTTTACACTACTGTTTTCCCAAATACTGTCCTTTCTATATCTCTTTTAGTCCTTTGTCTTCTGTACTGAATTCAGTACATACCATTTTTGTGTGATCGATGCCTCCATTTAGAACACTTAAAAAGGCGTGAAGCGTCTATTGTTGGTTCATTCATGTTGAACTATTTGATTTCCTTTTATTTATAATTTGCTACTGGCATCGCAATATCAAAGTTCACACTACACAGTAACAACACTTACAACAGCTATACGTTTTAACGGAAGAATAGCCATGACGAAACTGAATCTCCTCCACAGAAAACTTCCAGTTGACGTTTACCTCAGCGTTCAAGAGACAAGACCGACGACAACTTCTGTTTGATCCAAGCCTAGATAAGAATGGCTGATATTACAAACTTATTCAAAGCGACCATCAAAGCCTTAAAGTCTAGAAATAAGGCTTTGAATGATGTTCATGCTGAAGATAACTGTAAAAACATTCTCAAAAGAAAGCAAGAAAGTGATTTTGAATCAAAGGCTAAAAATCTTGTGAGAAACAAAATTTGTTACAAATTATGACGTATTTTTGTATTATTTATTATGAATTTATTTTCAAATTTTTTGTAACTATAAAAAAATAATAATTATTTACTTTTTAAATACTAATAAAATACTATTTATAATGGAGGGGATGGTATTAAGTCAATTAATTGATAGTTTTAAGTTCATTCCATTCTTCGGTACGGATTTCGAATGTAAGTAGTACAAAGTTTAAATGCTTGGGCTTGTGGCTTTTGTGTTTAATGTTTACAATTAAATTTCCTTTGATTTTGCATTCATTACAAATATTTGAACTTAAAACCACTGAACCACTCCATTGTCAGGGAGCATACAATAATTTTTTTAGAGAAATTTGAAATGAGAAATGTTGGTGTGAATTATAATGAATATATCATCATCATCAAGTACCGGGCCTACTGGCGTAGGTCACAAGTAGGTGATCAAGTCTCTCCAAAACTTTCGATCTCGCCAGCTATTTATCATTTCTGTTGTTGACCTTCTGCCAAGCCATTCTCTTAAACTGTCTGTTATTTTTTCTCTTTGCTTGCCTCTATCTCTTCTTTGTCCCTCAATTTTTCTAGTTGTTACAATATATTCCAGTTGTTCTCTTCTCATTACATAGCCAAAAAATGATGATTGTTTCTTCCTAATATTGGAAATTAGCTCTCTTTTTGCTTTGACCTCTCTCAGAACATCTTCATTACTCTTCTTAGCTGTCCATGGTACTTTCAACATTCTTCTGTAAAACCACATTTCTACAGACTCCAGTGATTTTCTTGTCTGTTGTCCAATTGTCTATGATTCGTATCCATATGTTAAGACTGGCTCTACATAACATTTAAGAACTCTTTTTCTTGTTTCTATTGTCAAAAATGGATTGCATAGTATCTTCCTCATTTTTTGAAAAGCTGCTTTTGCCTGAGCCATTCTGCATCTCACCTCTTTTGTACATCTTCCGTCTGAGGTTAACAAAGTTCCCAAATATTTAAATTCATTTACCTGTTTTAATATTGCTCCACTTGTCTTTATTTTGCACTGAGGTAATGTCCTTTTCTTTGTTGTCACCATTACTTCTGTCTTTTTGCTATTAAGGCTGAGTCCTTTATTTTTGCTTTCTTTCACTATAATGTCCAACATTTCTTGTAACTCATTTTCACTCTTAGCTATTAAGACTGTATCATCAGCATACCTTAGATTATTTATATTATGACCTCCAATTGTTATTCCAGGCATGTCCCTTATGGATCTGAAAATAATCTTACTATAGATATTAAACAAATCTGGTGACAGCACACAACCTTGTCTAACACCCAGTTTTATTTGTTGAAACATTCCCAATTGGTTTCCAGTTCTTATGGCCATTGTTTGTTGCCAGTACATGTTCTTTATTATTCTTAGATCTTTGCTGTCTACGTTTATGCTTTCTAAAATTGTGATTATTTCTTGGTGCTTTACTTTGTCAAATGCCTTGGTGTAATCTATGAAACATAGATATAGATCTGTTTTCACCTCTATGGCTCTTTCTACTAAAGATCTTATGATATAAATGGCATTGCTTGTTCCTTTATCTCTAACAAAACCACACTGTTCATCGCTAATTTCTGGGCTGATTTTAAGTAATAATTATGAATATATACTTATACTATAAAAGCGCAGAAAATAGATGTGTACAGTAAAACTGTGAACACAATTTTATTCACATTACTACCACATATGACATATTTTATAATTTGTAAGTCATAATGTGAAGATAAATGCAACAAAGTCTGTGATCTATGTTTTAGATCAATGTTATATAAAGAATGTAAGATTGTTCAATAATATTCATATACCATTTTAATTTCACTGACATGCTTCTACACAGAATTTAAGTTCTTTAAATCCATGTTGACTGCAATTTATTTAGGCTACCTTTAGTCAAACAACTGCAAGACTACTAACTGTACACATGCATGGAGACAAGCAGCAAATGAAGTTCTTACATTGCTTGCGAAGAGGCAGACAACACATGGTCATATTGACAGACTCACAAGGCATGTTTCACCTGATTAAAAAGAATGTGCTTCTCAAAAAGCACCTCTTGACTTGTCTCACATCAATTGCCTAACATGGATCTATTGTCCTAGGCATACAAGTATTCATGGCAATGAAATCCCCAACAGGATAGCATGAACTGCCATTGTGCTAGAGGCTTTAAAGATAGACAAAACTGACATCATAGTGGCTGTTAAAGACCAACTCTCAGACAAAAAGACAAAGCAGCGGATGATAACATACTCATTAGAGGAATGGTGGAATGGGGTGCCGTGAAGGGTGAAAGCAGAAAAAACACCTTCAACAGAAGAGAACACAACACACTCAATCAATATAGGACAGAAGCAATCTGTAGACTAGCACTTTGATGGTTACTGACACTGGCGGCACAGTATATATGGGAGTGTCCTGAGTGGTGTTGCCAGTCAGAACTACAGACTAGGACTAGTCATACAACTGAAGAACATGCTCTGTTCTATAAATACCTAAATAAAGGAATTGAAAATAATATTTATAGTCCCATTTATCTTTCAGATCTGCAGTATATTTGAGTATGTAATGACTGTGAGGTCAGATAGAGTCATCACTAATAAATAAATATTCCTAAAATCCTTTAAGAAAACCCAACAATCAGTGAACAAATTAACAACAAAATATATTTTAAAAATATTTTTCCCATACAAAATTAAAATATGTAGGGATCAAGTCTGAAATCTCTCACATTCGCTGTGCCAGAAGCGGCTACTTTTACTGCTGTTTATTTAAATTGTTACAGAAAAACCCCACATGTTAAGATCGCTTCCAAATTTCACACACTTATGAAGGAATGCATACAAAATAAAAATATCTTTTTAGTTTACTAGATCTGAATAGATTCATTGTATACTTTCCTTAATATGTTTAGAACATAATATGTAACAATGACTATAACAGAACAACCAATGAATCTATTTTGAAGAGAAAAATTCCTTAAGGTTGGTGATTCCCAGATCTTAAATTTGATGTATGAGGCATGTTCAAATAAAATCCATCCCAGTAGATTCATTACAAACATATGTAAGGTAAAGAGTCCAAACAAATGAAAGTCACATGGTGAAAGATTGGAGCTGTATGCTTGGTGTTGCAGAACTTCCTTGCTAATGCTTCCTGCACAATGTTCATGACATGTGGACAAGAATTCCGATGCAACAGAATCACAGCACTTGAAAGCATGCTGGGTCTCATATTCTTGATGTCTGTTTGCAGGTTGTCTAGTGTGTCTTTGTAGTGGATGACATTGGTGTTCACACCAGGTATTTAAGTCTGCCAATAAAAGCCCTTCATGGTTAAAAATAACAAATGGATTTCATATCACACCGACCATTTTTCCAAGGTCTGCATCAAAGCAAATTAATACTAAGCAGAGAATAAACATATACACAATTGCACATTGGTGTGTGCTTATTACATCAGATGTGAAATCAGTGTGTCTCCTATGTATCTCCCCTTGGTGTAGCTTTGGCGGCTTTCATTTGAACATGCCTCTTATAAATAGTAACGTAACTTCATGATAACTTACTTATGGAAGATCTATTTAAATGTTGACTTCCATTTAAAAGCTTTATAGTGGGTCCAGTGGCTGCCGACACAAAACAAAAGTGGCCATGATCAGGATAAATCTACAATTTTGATTTCACAAAAAAAATGTTGTTTGTGAAATCTCATCATAGTTATCGTGTCACTGTACATGTATTTGTATAAACTAATTTTTATCATTTAATTAATTTGCGATTTCATTTTTTATTTTGCTTTTTTTTTCATTTGCTTTAGTAAGTCTTTAGTTTATTTCAATATGATCATAAAAGGAAAGGATGGAAGTTTTACTTTTGTTTTAGTTTAAACATTATTGATAAGAAAATATATATTTTTCAGAGAACAAGTAGACTATTTAGTCAAATTTATGGATTATTTTGTTGATTGCTATAGGGAAAGAATAAGCTTGTGATATGAACTCAGATTATAAGCTTGAGTAGTAGCCTCTGTCAGTCATAGTTGACTATGGATTTTTCAGCATCCCTAGATGCACCGTTTTTTTCTCTTTTTCTAAGAATCTTTCTGCTTCTTGTTTGAGTTGGAGCTTTAGAGTATGTTCCTCTCCAGGGCACAAGCTTGGGCAGAAAAAGAAAGAAACAAGTTGTTGCCCATACAGCATGTTTCTTCTCTCCTTGCAGCTGAGCGATCCAAAGGTCTAGTAGGACAAGAACAGTTTGCCAACTGCATCACAGGAATTGCCAGAGCAATGTTGAAATCAGCACTGAACTGCCTTAGGGACTCCATCCCTGGACTTTTCCTCAGGGTTTACTCCCGAAGTCTATTCCATGAATGGGTACCTGCTAGACAGTGTCGGTTTATAATCGGAGTTGACCTTCTTCTAGATGCTTTGACATTTTAGGTTAACGGGTCAAATTTACCCAGAGTGGAGGTCAGGGCGCCTCTGACTCTCCAGTGAAAACATCATAGGGCATATGGGGCATTTTATAGAATTAGAAACCCCATTCAACTAATCCACCCTCTATAATCATAAGCTTTAACTATAATCATAATATTAATAAGTTATGACTTTTATGTAAAGCTTTAAATATTATTTGTTTTTGTGAGTGTAAAGGATTTATCTTTTTTTCAGATGAAGACAATTACAAAACTGAGAGACTTTCTGTTAGAGAACAGAAAAGAATATGTGAATTCAGGAAGGTATGTATAAGCTCAGTTTTTATTATTATTTGCTTCTATACAGTGTTGCAAAATGTAACTATCATTTATTTCTTTCTTTTTTTTTGTGTGGCAAAATAAAGTACGAGCAATAATACTGGAGTTTTAGATACAGAAATGCAGATGTAGCATTCAATGACAAAGAGATGACAGAAATTTTATTTTGATATTGTGTAAATAAATGAACAGTAAAGTCCTAATTTCATTGTTTTAGCTAATTTTGTTATCACAAAGTCAACTCATAAAGACTGGTAAACAATTAATTATTGATTACAATAGTCTGAGTATTCAAATAAGTATTGAGTTTGCATGTATAAACAATTCATTACAGCTTATCCTTCACATGTTTTGTATTCACATTTTTTCCCCCCTGGAAAATGTAATATGTGTTTCTTGTTTTCACAATTTTTCATTTTTTGTTAAATTGATAAGACACAGAGAAACCAAATTTTGTCAGGAATGGAAAGAAGTTAATGTTATTTGAACTATGCCACTTCTATTTCATGACAGTTTGCTTGCAAATAGTGGAACTCAGATGTCAGAGGCAGATAGGGACCAGATTGATGCACATGCACAAACTATAATAAAATCATGCAAGGAAACAATTGTAATGTTTCGCTTGGAAACTGATCGACAGAAGGCACATCCACAGGTCAAGGAACATCAGAATGCAGTTATGATTCTTTTAGAGTCCTACTTGAAAGGTATGGATTTATCTTTAACATTGTCTCCTTCATTAGTTCACTCAGGAAATTAGGAGATATTGATAATATAACTGTATTAAAATGTGATTGATCATCACCAATTGGTGTCGGTGATCATGTCCTTCTACAATTTTTTTCTGTCCACAGTGCATCATATAAATTCTGTTGCTGCTTGTTCTTCCGTGCCACAACACCAAGCTATCTAGTATGTCCTCTAACTTTGTCTTACGAGATCTCTTTTTCCCTGTATTTTGCCAGTTGTAACCATGTATTCCAACTTTCCTCTTTTCATGATATGCCTGAAAGATGTTGATTGTTTCTTTCTAATGTTTTTTAGGAGCTCCACTTTTATTTTGGCCTCTGAAAATTTCCTTGTTGGTCTCAAAAGTTTAGAGAAATCTCTTCTCTGTGGCCACTAATTGTCTTTTTCATTTGTTTGTCTACTGTTAATGATTCACTTCCATAGTCAGAATTGGCTTTGGCTCTAAATAGCACCACTAAAATCTCTTTTTCACTTCTATTGACATAGACTTGTTGCACAAGATGTCTTTCATTTTTTGAAATGCTAATTTGGCCTGAGCTATCCGACTTTTTATATATATATATATATATATATATATATATATATATATATATATATATATATATATATGATACAGTTTCTAAATTGCTGAACATTGAGTACAAATATAATCTTAATGGGTAGTGGCCAGGTGAATAAAATCCTTGTTGTCCAGATAAGGTATGTGGGTTCAAATTAAGGTCTAAAAGTCTTCTTTTTCTATTGGCCATAAAATAAAATCTGTAACCCAACACCTTATGACAACTGCGCTGGGCATATGCTTGACCTTTAATCTCAAACCTTGCAGACTCCAAAAAGAGACAAATGCTCAAATGATAGTCATTAAAATTTGGAATTTGAGAAGGGTTTCTAAAATTTCAATAAGAGTTGACACCTGAGAAAATTCTGAGAAAGGTTTCTAAAATTTCATGAAGAGATGACACCTGAGAGACTTGTGTTTCAATTGCTGAAAGCATAAAAAGTATAGATGAAATACTCATGGTTATGGTTATGGAAGGCCCTAGTATCACTGCAAACGAATTAAAATCCATAAAATTGCTCAACCGCCCGTGCCAGTGGAATCATCCAAATTGCTATCTCACCTCCCAAACAAAGAAAGGTAGCTGTAGACCACATCATAGCAGTCTCAGCACACGCCAAAAGACATAAGGCTAAACCACACAGAAAGTGAACACAGCCAACTGTTCCCTGACATACGATATCATCATTCATCATAAATAATCGGAAGTAAATAATTGGCGTAAAACAATTCCTCATGGCTATGATAGTTCAATCTCATCTTCAGAATAGAAATAGATCAGCTATCAGTAAATACACAAAGGGCAAAAATAAACATCCAGTCAGAAAGTTAAGATGAGCCACAGTTATTTGGATAGATAATATTAAACAATCCTGAGATTATGCAAACTAGAATGGAAGGAAATAATTAAAAATAACAATTGTCAGGATAGTTTGATACTCCCTCTGGCAGACCTTCTATTCAGGTTGGCAGTGAGAACTTGTGGATGATGAAGTCACAAATGTCCTCCGAGCTGTTGGAAAGGCACAGGACTTCGACAACCATTTCCACTTCACTCCTTTGGATGAAAGCGATGAGAGTTAAGATGGGCACAGCCAGAAACGAGAAACTTAGTGTGTGTATAAGAAGACTTTTCAACCAACACAGAACTGGAGTCATCAGTCACTGGACACTTCGGAACTTGCTTAGGGGACATGTTTGGAGTGCAATGATGATGACCCACAAATAACTCAAAGAAGTCACAAAGTAACTTTGTTTATAATGTTATTGTGCTTTGAAGATCGTATAGAATTATTACTGGCTTCCTGATCAGAAGGATCTGGGTTCAATTATTAGAAGTAGCAGACTTTTGTTTTCCAGATCAACAAGCCTCTAAGGATCACCTAGCCTTTAAAAATGGGTACCAGAGATTTTTTAGGGAAGTAAAACAGTATGGCGTGATACCAATCACATCACAAAAAATGTGCCCAGGTTATATTGCCCATGTATCTAGCAAGTTGGGGAGGGAACCTCTACTTACTGGCAAATCTCTACAACTGTCTGGAAGTGGAATGACAAGAAATAAAAGTATTTTAATTAATTATGGACAAGGTAATTAAGTAATTGAAATGTTATTTTTATTTCTCACTTGCTATTGTCTATGCTTGTTGTTAGAGATTAGAACTCTCCTTGTTACCATCTTTGTTGATGTTGATGTAATCTGCAGTTACTGTATCTTTATCTCCAGACATTTGTAAAATATATGGTGAGCAGAAGGCAGTTAGAGTCAAGAGGATTGTGGACAGAAAGAGAATGTAATCTTTGTTGTCAGAATAGTTAGACCTAAAATGTGCTAATGTTGTATTTATTCTTTATGGTTAATGTAAAAGTTAAATTAAAGGTTCCTTTCACACTTTGCTAGTGACCACATTTTTTCATGACCACAACACATCTTTGGGTGATACATGGTTAATGTGTCAAATATTAAAGTCATTTTTTGTTTTGAGTTTTCATTTACCCTCTCTTTTGTTTTTGAAGGTGTTTTATTAAATGAGTATCAGTAATACTTTTTAGTAGCCTCCGTCAGTCATAGCTGACTATGGATTTTTCAGCGCCCCTAGAAATGTTATTTTTTCCTTTCTTTTCTTTCGCCGCGTATTCTCTTTCTCTATGAATCTGTCTGCTTCTTCTTTGAGGTTAACCTTTAGAGTGTGTTTCCAGAGATTTCGGTCTGCAGTTATGTCTTCCCATGCTGCAGGGTTTATGTTCAGATTCTTCATGTCACGTTTACACACATCTACAAATCGAAGTTTTGGGCGCCCCCTAGTTCTTTTACCATATGCCAGTTGCCTGTAGAGTATATCTTTTGGTACGCGGCCATCTTTCATACGGTGTACATGGCCAAGCCAGCGTAACCTACGTTGTTTGAGCAGCGTGTAGATATTCGGTAGGCCTGTGCGAGTCAGGACCTCCACGTTTGTCACTTTATCCTTCCAGGTGATACCAAGAATACGGCGTAGACATCGCATATGGAATGCATTTAGCCTCCTCTCCTGCTTTACATAGGTTGTCCAAGATTCGCTGCCATACAGGAGGATACTAATTATGCAGGCATTGTACACTGCAGATTTTGTTTTAATTGTCAGTTTGTTGTTTTGCCAGACACGCTTAGAAAGACGGGCAAAGGTGGTAGCAGCTTTACCAATACGAGTGTCAATTTCTGTATCTAAAGATAGTCTGTCGCTGATGATGGACCCCAGGTAGTTATACTGCCGCACGATGTCAAGTTTATAGTTGTCGATAGAGATTTCAGGTGTTGCTTCGGTGTCCTGACAGAGTATGTTAGTTTTCTGCAAACTTATTGTTAGACCGAAGTCTCGGCAGGCATGTGCAAAGCGATGTACCATGCTCTGGAGTTCTTCCTGGCTTTGCGTGACAAGTGCAGCGTCGTCAGCAAATAACAGATCTCTAATATAAATATGTCTGACCTTAGACCTTGCCTTTAGTCTTGAGATGTTGAACAGTCGGCCATCGGATCTAGTATGCAGAAAGACACCTTCATTTGAATGTGAGAATGCATGTTTTAACAGAACAGCGAAGAAGATTCCAAATAGAGTTGGAGCAAGAACGCATCCTTGCTTGACACCGTTGCGTATGCCGAAGGGTTGTGATGTGCTGCCGTTATATTGGATCAGTAATAATTGTGACAATAATTTCTCTTCACTTTTACTTTTTTAGAGGTCAACATTAGGTTCTCAAATCTGTTTTATCTTGATAATGTTTTTCTGTGTTCACTCAAAGTTTATTAATTTTCTGTGCACTCCCTCACAAATGTGTTAAATGAACATTAGTTAAGTTGTATTGGGTTTTATACCACGCTGCAATATCTACATCTTGTGACTCAAACTATCTGGCCACAGCTTGGCATTTTTTTAGCACTGGACTGGCCATCCCTCTTGGATCCTTACTCACTTGGCCAGGTAGGTAGCCTGTTTCTTAGACTACCTTAGGGAGATTAAGTAGGGCCTTGATCAGTTCTGGTGCACAGCAGTCAGCCATGATTCACTCTCCGTTTAGGGCACATTCACTGTTTAAATCTTGTGGTGATTATTATCTATAATTGCTGAAGACTTACACCAAGACTGGGTGACCCAGGAAGCACACCTTGGTAATGCAAAGACCAGAGAGAAACTCAATAAAGAAATCTTTGTAAGAGAAGCATGTTAGTCTTGATGAACGGTTCACTTTAAGAGAAAAAGCATGGTGCAACAAACCCAAGTAGGAAGGCTTGTTAATTTTGTAAGACTGCTTTCCTAAGAGAGGCAACTCTGGTTACAAACAACTGGTGCTTTGCAGGATGGTCAAGAAAAACCAGAGATTAGTCTAGGGGCAGTCCTGAACAAAATGTGCTGAAAATTGACTGATGAATTGATGCAAGGTGCAGAGTACAATACAACACATATTGCTAAAGAGTGAACCTAGAAGAAGATTATTAATTGTCATATTAAAAAATGTTAATATCTCAACATTTTGATGTTCTTTTCAATGTAACTGGTGTTTAAAACTTTGAGCAGCTTACACTAAAACATATCACATCAGTAATCTTTTAATTTATTCTTAGTATTATAGTATAATGTGTAAGAATTTGACAGCTCACTCAAAACAAGAACTGACTAATAAATAAACAACTGATGTTTCTTCTGTTGTATTTGAGTTTCAAATAAAAAATCTGAGTTTATTACCATTATAACATTTCTGACTGAACCTCAAATCACTACATCATTTGTTTGTTTGTTTTTAATGCTGAAACTCACTTTGAGTAGTGGTACCAGACACTCAGATAGCAGTAAAGAATTTATCAAATAATCAGCCTTGCTATCTCATGAAAGTGTAGTTAATTTGTAATAAACACTTAGTTTACACCTAAGTGTAATTTGCTTGAAATGGAAAAGTAAGAAAATAATAAGTAACAGCCTGAAAATAAAGGAAACAATACACATTTTTTTAAAAAAAAGTCTGCCAGTTATTATTTGGCTTGCTTTTTTGGTTTTTTGTGCTGAATGTGTACTATGATAATTTGTTAAAATTGTATCGATCTGTCTATTGACCTTTCGAGCTGTGGCCGGCCTATAGGGCATAGATAAACCCAGATATTGTTTCTTTTTTTCTAAATTTTCTTTCTAGCAGTCTCAATCCTTGCAAAAAACATTTATCAAGTCCCGCCATTTGTCTCTGTTCTGTGTAAACATCTCAATCTCATTGAGGGAGCCGATTCCTGCTGCCTTTGTCTCTCTGGTCAATGTCTCTCTAGGTCGACCTCTTTTCCTCCTACCGTTGTTTCCCACTTGAGGGCTTGATTTGTTATTCGGTTATTATCTCTTCTCATCACATGTCCAACATATGTCCATCGTCTTTACTTGATTACTGGTGATGTTGGTGGTTGATTGGCGATTCCTCTAATTTCCTAGTTTTTGTTAAAATTACTGTAGTTTAATCATGTTTCCTGACATCCCATCTTTTCAGATAAAAATGAGCTTTAAATAATATAACAACAGATTATATGTATCTATGAAGATGCATTCACGCGTGCGCTGCCAAGGCCTGAAAGGGGAGTGATGAATAGTGGCGCTGTTCCCTACCATGCATATACGTAAGAGGCGACTAAGGAGGGTTGGGCATGGGACTGGCTATCCTGTACTGTAAAAAAATAAGCCGAAAAATTTTCACAAACATGGACAATTCAAAGAAAAGAATAAAAGTAAATCCGCCATCCAGGAAAGAAAAAAGGGTCTCTGTCTATGATGACGCAATCCGGTGAAAGCCGTAAGGAGTCTTGGTTGCCAACTCACCTTTTGTTTACCAGGAAAAAAAAACAAAGAGGAAGACCAAGGAATTCTTGGAGAAGACAGACAGAAGCAGAGATGAAGTTGATGGGGAAGACATGGAACGATCTTAAAAGAATGGCAAGAAACAGAACGGCTTGGAAAGTGTTTGTTGAAGACCTATGCTCCACAGGGAGCTGAAAGGTAGAAGAAGAAGATGAAGATGCATTGAATCTGCTACAATCTTTTCTTACTTTCAACAAACATTTACTTACAGATGTTTCCTATTCATGAAAGTTTGGTTGTTCAGGTTTACTTTTTTAGGTTTGAAATAGATAAGTAGTTTCTTAGTTAAAAATCATCATCATCAAGTACTGGGCCTGCTGACAAGTAGTTTCTTAGTTAAAAATCATCATCATCAAGTACCGGGCCTGCTGGCGTAGGTGATCATGTCTCTCCACAACTTTCGATCTCTACAGTTATTTATCATTTCTGTTGTTGATCTTCTGCCAAGCCATTCTCTTAAGCTGTCTGGTATTTTTTCTCTTTGCTTCCCTCTATCTCTTTGTCCCTAAATTTTTCCAGTTGTTACAATATATTCCAGTTTTCTCATTACAAGGCCAAAAAATGATGATTATTTCTTCCTAATATTGGAAATTAGCTCTCTTTTTACTTTGACCTCTTTCTGAACATTTTCATTACTCTTCTTAGCTGTCCATGGTATTCTCAACATTCTTCTGTAAAACCACATTTCTAGAGACCCCAGTGATTTTCTTGTCTGTTGTCCTATTGTCCATGATTCACATCCATATGTTAAGACTGGCTCTACATAACATTTAAGAACTCTTTTTCTTGTTTCTATTGTCAAAAATGGATTGCATAGTATCTTCCTCATTTTTTGGAAAGCTGCTTTTACCTGAGCCATTCTGCATCTCACCTCTTTTGTACATCTTCCATCTGAGGTTAACAAAGTTCCCAAATATTTTTAAAATAGTTAAAAATAGGGATGCAATAATGTATAATTGTTTACTTTTTCTATTGCAGAATATTGTTTCCCTGCAATTTTTATATGTATAATCTAATGGTAACTTTTTTATTCTTTTTTTTTAAAATTGAGATTGAGAGTACCTTAAAGAATCATATACAGTTTATTTTTCATAAAAGTAAAAATAGTTAGGAGCTGAATAATTTCTGTAAGAAATGTCATAACTGCATCCAAAAACTGTTTCTTAAATAATCTTGCAGATCCAAACTGGAACCTGAGAGAAAGCACAACCACTTAACCCGTCGTCAGTTAAAGAAAGATTTAAATATAGACCAGAGTTTCCAACAAAATGGAGTCAAACAGACAGTGGCAACTACTGGTAAATAATTCAATACTCTTGTATTTTGCTTTTGTATTTGACATTAACAGTACTTTGTAATCAAAATTGTTTTCTGTCGGGGAGAAATAAACGCCCTAACTCCTTAGCTGCACTGGGTATGTAATATTTTATTTAAGACATGAAAGATATAGACAACAGAAATAAGTTGATGGGTTAAGTAGTAAGTAATTGTTCTCTCCAAACTCTAATGCGCATGGAGAATACGATGTTGGTGCCCATATTTTTCAATAACCCATTGATATTTTGTGGGTGGATTGGTTGGTGTGTCCCCCAGCCTCCCTACTTATCCAGAAAAAAATCTCTGGTGCCCATTTTCAGAAGCTGCTTGAACCCCAAAGACTTGCAGATTGAAAAAGTTTGCCACCTCTAAGAATTGAACCCAAAACCTTCTGGTCAATAGGAGCACATTTCCAATCAATATGGTGGATAGGCGGCAGGAACCATTCATGCTCAGTCTGAAAAGTGTTCCTTGTTGCAGTTTCCTCATATTCCAAGTCCGGCTTGCTACTGGAGCCTCTGAGTTTAGTGCTCTGCACACACAGTGAGCTGTGTTTTTCATCCAAATTGTGTTTTGATATTTCGATTCCTTACGATGAATGATGATATTGTATGACGAAGGACAGTTCAGCTGCGTTCACTTTCAGTGCTGTTTGGCCTTATGTCTTTTGGCGTATGCATATGCTGCTGTGATTGGGACTGTCTTTGTTTGGATCCTTCAATGGGATGAGTTTTAATTCAAATGATTCCACTGGCACAGGTAGTTGAGCAATTATGGATTTTCATTTGTTTGCAGTGATACTGGAGCCTTTGACTAACCATAACTAGACTGACTAATTAGCTGCTGCAGCTTCGGTATTTTCATTGTCTTCTTAATAGAGATTTTTATTTATTAATTAAACTACCTTTGTGGTAGAAAATGTAACATGAGGTTGTAACTTACTTTAGCATACCAACTGACAAGTTATTTTGTAAATTGATTAAGCAAAAGTGTGTATCTATAGCATGTTTGGCATTTTCTTATGCTCAGTACAGTAAATATTGCTTGCTATTATTGACTTTCTTGTGTAAATGTATTCAAGGTCTTAGTCTCATATAATAATGTTCTTCCTGCAAATGTTATATTCACTTCTATTTGAAAATGTTTTTATTTCTGCTTGAAGTTAACAGTGTAGAAGGTTCATCAGAAAAACAAAAAAGACCATCACACCAGACAGATCTAAACGAGAGTCCATTATTCAGTGATGACAGTGAGATTACCCCAGAGGAAGCCCAAATGGTATGTTGATATTGTATATTGTCCATTTATTAATTCAGCTGAATAATGTGGTTGGCCCATTCTTGTTAGCTCAGTGTCATGTCATGGGCTCTACAGGTATTTATTAATTGGTCATTTTATTCTTTAATGGGACATTAGTGTGTTGATGTGGATAGCATTTTATAAGGCCAATTTTTTGTATGTTAAAGCTGGTCACAAATTACCTACCAGCATCAATCACATTTGAAATTCTTTCTGGTTTTGCTGGCATTTTATCATTATTTCTTTCTGGTTTTGCTGGCATTTTATCATTATTTCTTTCTGGTTTTGCTGGCATTTTATCATTATTTCTTTCTGGTTTTGCTGGCATTTTATCATTAATTCTTTCTGGTTTTAGTGGCATTTTATCATTATTTCTTTCTGGTTTTGCTGGCATTTTATCATTATTTCTTTCTGGTTTTGCTGGCATTTTATCATTATTTCTTTCTGGTTTTGCTGGCATTTTATCATTATTTCTTTCTGGTTTTGCTGGCATTTTATCATTAATTCTTTCTGGTTTTAGTGGCATTTTATCATTATTTCTTTCTGGTTTTGCTGGCATTTTATCATTATTTCTTTCTGGTTTTGCTGGCATTTTATCATTATTTCTTTCTGGTTTTGCTGGCATTTTATCATTAATTCTTTCTGGTTTTAGTGGCATTTTATCATTATTTCTTTCTGGTTTTGCTGGCATTTTATCATTATTTCTTTCTGGTTTTGCTGGCATTTTATCATTAATTCTTTCTGGTTTTACTGGCATTTTATCATTATTTCTTTCTGGTTTTGCTGGCATTTTATCATTAATTCTTTCTGGTTTTACTGGCATTTTATCATTATTTCTTTCTGGTTTTGCTGGCATTTTATCATTAATTCTTTCTGGTTTTACTGGCATTTTATCATTATTTCTTTCTGGTTTTGCTGGCATTTTATCATTATTTCTTTCTGGTTTTGCTGGCATTTTATCATTATTTCTTTCTGTTTCTGCTGGCATTTTATCATTATTTCTTTCTGGTTTTGCTGGCATTTTATCATTATAATCTTTAGCTCCTATGGACATGTTTTAAAATAAAATAATGTTGAAGCTTTCCCTGCATTATTCTGTATATTTAATCTAAGGGCTCACACCAAAAGTTAATTGTGTGGCTTATCACATGTGCAAGATTTTTAGGCATGAGAGCATGTGTGAGAGCAGGAATCTAATGCTACATAGATTTGTTGCTTTCAAGACACGCCAGTGATGAAAGAATTCATTAAGTTTTTATACTCATGTTTATTTTTCTGGTTTGGTCTAAAGCAGTGTAGTATAAGCTTTTGTTACCCAGGGGCCAAACGGAGCATAATTCAAGTGGAACACATGCTATCTTTTATATCTCTCACTGTCTGTCTCTCTCTGTGTACGTGCGTTTGAGCGAGAGAGAGATAACTAACTTAAAAAAATTGTGAACTTTCAAAACTGAAACTTTAAAATAAAATCCTTCTGTAGTAACAACTTCCTTGATATTTGCTTTTATAGTTTATTTTTTTCTGGTACCTCCCATACCTAAGATTCATGGTGGTCAGTCTTTGGCAATGGTCAGTCACCTTCAGATCACCCCTACTAGTAATTGTATTGTTTTGTTTCAGTGTCTGGCTTTCTGTTAAAAGTAGCCAATCAGCCATTTCTAGGTCATTTTTTAAGTCCAGATTTTGAGATCAAAGCTTCATTACGTAATTATTTCCTGATAAGGTCTTTGCAAATGTCTTTCTTGAAGCAGAAAACACACTTTTACACTAAGTCAGACTATTTTGTACTACCATTTAAGAAAAAGTATAGCACCTTCTAATGAAAAGACGGTTAGAGGCCACAGAGATGGGATTTCTCAGAAGAATGTTGAAAGTTTCCTGGACAGCTAAAAAGACCAATGAGGAAATTCTCAAAGAGGCCAACACAAAAAGGGAGCTCCTAAAAAACATCAGAAAAAAACAATCAACATTTTTCAGGCACATCATGAGAAGAGGAAAGTTGGTTAAAAATACAAGGAAAGAGAGACCACGGATGACAAAGAGAGAAAATACTAGATAGCTTGGTGTCATGGCATGGAAAACAGTCAACAACAGAACTGATACGATGCACTGTATATAGAAGATTGTGGGAGGACATGATCGCCTACGCCAACCAGTATGGCACATGATGATGATGATAGCACCTGCATATAAGATGGAACTTATCTACCTAGTACCCACAATATAATAATTACATTATCAGTTTATTTTCTGTTATTTGGAACTGTGGAAGAGGGCAGTGGGCTACCCAATTAAGTCTTGTGGACCATATTAGGCCTGCGGGCCATAAGTCTGACCGCGTTGGTCTAAAGTGTTCCAATACAAAATTTCATTATTTGCTAGTTGTCTAATTCAGAATGTATAATTTACATTTTTTGCATGCATACTTGTACAACCTCAACAATGGAGAAAATGTTATATTCTATTTTTAAAGTAATCTAACAATATCATCCTTCCAGTGCTGTCCTACTGTGTCTTGTCATAAGACATTGTCCAGGGCAAAGCATCTCAATCATAGTAAGGTAGTCTAGACCTGCTGTTCTTGCTTCTCATATCGCTGCTTATTGTGGTCACATTTATTTTTTTGTTTCCCATTTGATAGATTGTTATGCAATTCACTGGTGGCTTTTCCTCATCACATGACCAACAGATGCCCACACTGGGTATTTTTTCCAACCATGAGTGAAATTCACACTGTTTCCAGCAGGAATATAACACTGGTTGTTTGAATGTTGGTAGCTAGTGGGATGGTTTTCCCAACTAGGCTACTGAGGCTCCCTGCCTTGGATAATCTGGCTTTGAATTACCTTTTTGTTTTATTTTTTCTGTCTGTTCATCCGTCCATGTGTCTGTCTATCAATCTCTCTATCTGTTGTTCTTTTTTTAGCCAAATATGGCATCTAGGCCAGAAATTGTAAACTCTCCATGTCTGACAAACTTTGCAATTAAGTGTCAGACTTTGCACAGTACCTGCATTTTAGTTTATTTTGATGGTGTTAAAAATGTATACAGACTTATCAGAAAACAAATGTTTTTTTTGTGTGTTCAAAACAATTGGGCAGTTTCTGTATTAATTTTTACTATTTGATCAAAACTGTAAAAAGTTTAAAGATTACAGAAGGTGATTATTATGTAGGTTATTGTCTTTATAAAATTGTGTAAAATAAAAAAAAATATAAGATATTCTTTACTCCCTGTTTCTTTCTGTTTGCTGATAAAAAAAAATATCAAGAATGTTAGTCATGTATTGTTTGAATATAGATGACTTTACTGTGTGGTGATTCTGCTTTTTCTCTCACTGTTTTCATTAGTTTGAGGAAGAAAATAAGACTTTATATGAGGAAATGAACAGCATGATTGAAGAGGTGAAGTAAGTACCTTGCAGTTCTTTGTTATTATTGTTGAAACAGCTTTATATCTTCACAGAAAACATCCTATCCTTATCTTTTTTTTATTTATGGGACCCCCATACTATGAAAACTTTTTGATTTCCTGGAGAAAATTGTTGAAAGCAATCCAGTTCTTCTTATTGTTCACCTGTTAAAACTGCCAAGGGTTCTTTAATGTGCATGAGTGCACGCATAAAATTTATATTTTTTGCTCTTATCCGAGAGGACTAGATATTGTATCTCACTACCCAGAGACTATGGAAGAGTGAAGCCACAAAAAAACCAAGGAATTGAAGTGACAAATATCCACTGCCTTTGGTGGGATTTGAACCCAGGACCTACCTGTCCCCAGGCCATCTTTCTTCTAGACCACCAAATTCCCAGCTGAAAGGAATGTCAGAACTGTATTGTATTATAATCCTACATGGTAAAACTGCAACCACACTTCTTAAAGTTGCTTGTTTCAATGACTCTCTCATCATTAGCTTCATATTACCTTATGCCAGTCCCCTACAACTTGCCTTCTACAAATGCCATGAGAACACTAGACCCAAATGTTGGTCACACACATAAAATGGATTGATGGAACATTATAAAACATAATAGTAGGAGAGACTAACATAAGAGCAAAATACCATAAATTATATCACCCCTTAACACTTAAAGACAAATAATGAAAAAAGGAAGTCTCCTACATATGAGAGCAGGTCTGGGCTGTTAATGGTTAACTAATCCAATATAGAATATATTGGTAACATTTATTTTTTTTTTTTGGTGTCAACATTTGTCTCCTTACAAAAAGTCGTCATTATGTGTCATACCGGTTGGCATAGGCGATCATGTCCTTCCACAATCTTCTGTCCACAGTGTATCATATCAATTCTGCCGTTGCTTGTTTTTCTGTGTTCCACAATATCAAGCTATCTAGTATCTTCTCTCTTTGTCTTATGAGATCTCTTTTTCCCAGTATTTTGCCAGTTGTAACCATGTATTCCTACTTTCCTCTTCTCATGATGTGCCCGAAAAATGTTGATTGTTTCTTTCTGATGTTTTTTAGAAGCTCTCTTTTTGTGTTGGCCTCTTTGAGAATTTCCTCATTGGTCTTTTTAGCTGTCCAGGGAACTTTCAACATTCTTCTGAGAAATCCCATCTCTGTGGCCTCTAATCATCTTTTCATTTGTTTGTTTACTGTCCATGATTCACTTCCATAGGTCAGAATTGGTTCTATTTAGCACCAATGAATTCTCTTTCTTACTTCTATTGGCATAGATTTGTTGTATAAGATATTTTTCATTTTCTGAAATGCAAAATACAAAAAGTAATTGAATAAAACTGTCACAAATATTTCCTTCATTTCTCTACAGGCAAATAGAAGGCCAGGTTGTTGAAATAGCCAAACTTCAAGAAATATTTACAGAAAAAATTCTGGAACAGGTAAACAGTAGTTTTTAAACTTACCTGAACATACTTACCTGAGATATATGTGTGCTTGAGCATGCACTGTTGTATATTGATTGTTCATTACTTCATTAGTAATGTCTTATTTAGAGCATGTTGTTGCAGTCACTAGAAGTTATTTCTGCTGCCTTCTTGATATTCATCTGTGAATCTTTATTGTACAATTCTCTACCTGTTGTCAAGTTTCTTCACTTTCTCTTCTCTGTCTAGTTCATATCCACTTATTTTGTTGACTTTACTATCTGATAACATATTTTCTTCTAATTAATGTGTCTGCTTCATTCTGTTTCCTGATTGTATTGTCTTCATTGTAGTAAATATGTTCTGTTATTCTTGTCCCACTTATTGCTTGTACTTGATCTATTTGTGAAGATCTGTCATTTTGGTATAATAAACTTAGTAACATACTCTGCTTGAGCTTTAACACAATTTAGCATTTATGTGATAAAACAGAACAATGTTGTTCTCAATAATAATATGTAAATTTTATATTAGACAGGGTGTAAATTACATCTTGCATGAGAAATTCATGATTTATCTTGTATATAGCTCCTATCACATGCTCTTTTATCTGTAGCATCCTTATTGTAGAACCTGTTTGACAGTGAAAGACTGACATGTTGGACAGCTCTTAAGAATGTTTACATGTAGCTTTATGAGACCAAACTAAAGAAAAGACAGGAAACTTGTATCCTCTGTGTAAAATGTAACAGAGAGTAAGTAATGATTAGCACATTACTCAAAAATGGCATAATTTTTTGCTGTTTAGGATGTGCAGATCAACACAATATCTAACACAGTGATGGGCACAACAGAAAATATTATAGATGCCAATGAAGAGATTAGAGAGGTATGTCTGTGTGTGTTGTAATTTGACTAAAATGATCACATATAAGTCTGGACTGATAGGCTTTTTTCATGAAGTTTTATTTATCTCAGAAATAAACACATTGTTTGTATATTTTTGTCAAGTGTATAAAAGATATATTATTATTAAGTAAACATATCCATCTGCCCACCCACTCACCCAACCCAAATCTTATCTTATCACTGTCACTAGCCCATGCATGCCATAAAAGCTATCTAAGGAGGTTTAGGACAAACTTTACTGGTGCTATAAAGTTTGTTGTGCTTCTGAACTGAGGCCATCTTCAGTGCTTTTACTTGTGTGTGCTTGGCATATTTCATACTGAGAAGGGGATCTGGGGTCTGTGCAATTGTCTGCTGTGTAATTGAAGATGGTCTGTCAATTAAACTCAATAATTAAAAGGCTAATAAAGAATTTACAACAAAACTGGTAAACAGGGTAAACGTTAAAAGAACAAACTTGACATGAAAGGGTGTAGTGACGGTATACTTGAAAAGTCATTTGAGATTGGTGACACGTGAGTAAACAGAAGTGGTTACAACCATCATTAGGCCCTTTGCAGAATGTTGCATTCTCTACAGCCCATCTGAAAGAATCTCTGTCTCTAGCCAGATCTCCTTCTGTTGTCATGTTCAAGGTCTCATTGATGTCTTGAAATCACTTTCTTCTTAGTACTGCCCCATGATCTTTCTATGCGGTTTCACCTTATGTCTTTTGGCGTGTGCTGAGACTGCTATGATGGGGACTACAGCTACCTTTCTTTGTTTGGGAGATGAGTTAGTAATTTGGATGATTCCACTGGCACGGGCGGTTGAGCAATTATGGATTTTAATTCGTTTGCAGTGATACCGGGGCCTTGCATAACCAAATAACTGCCCCATGATACATCATCCAGGAACCATGTCATGGTTACCATCAGGTAAAGAAAAAGTACCAACATCAAGTAGTCAGGGATAATTAGGAACTTTGAAATTGTCAATAAAGAATGGATTTATTGGTTTTTTTTCTGAGATATCCGTACATTGCTAATCATGTTGAGTTATGCTAAAAAAAAACTCTCTGAATATTCATCTGGAAGTTGAGTTAATCAAGAATTTGAGCCATGGCGAGAATTGCATTTTCTTGTGAACTGTTGTTTGAGAATTAAGCATCTGAAGAGTCTCTACATCCCCACTTTTGCTGAGTCAAAAGCAGCAGCCATTGAATATTCCCATTTTGGGTTAGTTTAAAGGTTTAAAAAAACTGATGAATCCAGGAGTGGAAGGAACCTTTTACTTTTAACCTGAAGAATCTGTACATCTTCAGTCTTGTAAGAAGTGGCAAGAGCTGTCAAATTTTTTGTAGAACAATTGTTTAAAGAAAAACCCTTGATTGTTTGGGAGATGAAATATTAATTTGGATGATTCCACTGGCACGGGCGGTTGAGCAATTATGGATTTTAATTCGTTTGCAGTGATACTGGGACCTTCCATAACCATAACCCTTGATTGATCTAGGTGAACTTGCACAAGTGGTCACTTAGTTTCATCATCTCACACTTTAGAGAATGATACAATTTATCAGTAATTGTACCAAAATAATCAGTAGTGTGCTATGTACAAGATTCTGAGTTATTGTTGAACTGGTACTCATATACTTTAATGCATGGCTTTAAATAAATTTTTACAAATGTTTTCCTATTTTGTTTTCCCTCAGGCAATCAAGAAAAAAGCAGAGTTCAGAGTTTATATTCTATTTTTTCTGGTTGTTTGTTCACTTTCTTTGCTATTTTTAGATTGGTATAATAACTGATATAAACACCTTTGCTCTAAATGTGATATATTGATACACTCTTTACTATAAGGGGGTTGGCCCTGAGAGTATTTAACCAGTTATGTGTGCCACTCATTTTGATTCTATTCCTGCAGGGTCAAAGGTATTTTTCTTTTCTATTTGGTGGGGGAAGTCAAAATTGAAACCTTAACATGTACATTTCAACTTCTTAACATTATCAGTTGACATGGGAATTTGTAAAATTGAAGGAAAGATACAAAAAAGTTACTGTTATCAGCTAATAATAAAAATGTGTATAAATCTGGCATTAGGACATGAAAACATGTGCACTTCTTCATCAATAGTCTTTATTTATAGTCACTCAGCAAAACCCCCAAAATAGACCCCAAAGATGGGGTCATGTTTTGTAAAAAAAAGTAGCACCTTTTATTACTTCCAAACACATAATTTATTTGTTTATCATTTCCCACTTTTGCTGACCATGCAATATTATTATCATCTACTGTCTCCCCATAGAATGTATTTTAAATTATTGACATTTTTGTTGAAATATCAACATCGGTTCAAGCTTATTTTATAATTGAATTGTACAGGCACTGATGAATTTGTGTAAATATTTTCTTTATGACTATATTTATGCATATTTTAATAATATAGAGATGCTGAACTAATGTCATTATTCATAATGTATGATCTTGCGTATTTGAAAGCAGTGTATGAAATATGGTGTCTGAGTTGTGCAAATAAAATTGTTGAGACACCTAATATAAGTTTTAGTGCATTTTTTGTGTGGTTTTAATGTGTTTACTTTTGTTGGCTTTTTCCTTTACTCTCGAGCCTTAACATGTCTTGTAGAAAAGTATGTATTATATAAATATGTTTTTTGTTAGGTTATGTTCATATTGTATTAGAATTATTTTTATGAGTTTAATACAAATGTCAAATCCTGGTTTTGTATGCATCAGATGGAAAATGAGCAGCACACACACCAGGCATAAGTAGAAACTGAAGACATTAACACTTGGTTGAGGATACTTTAGATGGTCAGGCCTTTGGAAATGATGAACTGTGGCACAGAACAAATAAACTTACTCCTTCTTTCCTTCCTGATTTGCCTTTCAGTATCAAGGGGAGATATAATTTGCAGTCTTTTGCACTTTTGTTCACCTCCGCTGCTATGTTTCCTAGTGTTTCTGATATTCCATCTTTTCCATGGTCTGCCCTTGGATCTGGTGTTCTTGCAACATTTATTGAAGCCTCGTTGTGTTTTGATCTTTCTACCTTGTCATGTGGCCAAAACATTTTATTTGCTGTTTCTTTATACTATGGCAGGGGTTATTTGTAGCTTTTTTCTCAGTTCTTCATTTCTGATCTTATCTCTCATGCTGTTTTCTGTCATTTGTTTAACACATTTAATCTCAGTAGATTATTTTATCTTTCGTCTAGGGTCCAGGACTGGCATTGGTATCACAACACTGTGATGAAGATTGTATTATAAAGTGCCCGTTGTGCCTCTAGAGTTATTTCCTTGCTGAACAATAGTGGTGATAGCTGTCCAATGATTTGACAAGCTTTGTTGCATTATTTCTGCTGTTTGTTGATTGTCGTTTGTCACTAGACTTCCTAGATATTTAAATTCCTCTACTTGTTTTAGTTGTCTGCTGTCAGTAATTATGTTGATGCTCTGTTTCTCTTTTGCTGATGTTGATTTTCGTGTTGCATTTAATGCCTGTGCTGTTGAGTCTATTTAAGTATTCTTGTAGGTCTTCTTGAGCTGAACCCTTCCCGCCAGCAGCAAGTGCCCCGTCCAGTTCACCAAGCCAGGTATCTACTCTTATTTCAGCTTAGTTGACAGATCATTTTCATTGCACAATAGACAACTCCAAGTTGATCAACATCCCGCCTCCGTCAACTAATAGCAAAAACACTGAAGATGCCCTCCCTCCCCCAGACACACATGTATGGCAGGTGACAGTGACTCTATTCTTTCTCCCGAGTGTAGTCAGGGCCCCAGTATAGGTGAGCTGGGTTGACTAAAGAGTGTCAATCTGGGATTTGCTTGCTTGTGTTCACCTGATGACTTCATCATCCACCCTGAAAAGGATGTTGAGTGTATGTGTTGTATTGTGGTTTGTAGAACTGTGATATTTATGCCTTTCTGCCAAATACATCTGACTTCAGTTTGCCATTTGTGAGTATTGGGTTGCTTTCCCTCATGACCCCTACTCACTTGGCCAGACTAGACTGGTTAGTGTGTTTCTAGGGGCACCACAAAGAGATTGAATAGGTCTGGATAGATCAGAAGGTAGCATCTTGCAATAAACCAGTTTGAGATTTAACTCTTAATAAATCTATAGCCAACACAATGCACTGACACTAAATACTTTTCTTCTTTTGCTTTTCTATTGGCCTCTCCTGCTGTTTCCTAGTGTTTCTAATATTCTATCGATCCATCTTTTTCATGGTTGACCCTTGGGTCTGGCGTTTTTCCAATGTTTATTGAAGGCTTGTTGTGTTTTGATCTTTCTGCCTATTATGTGGCCAAACTATTTTATCTGTTGTTTCTTTATGGCAGGAATTATTCCTAGCTTTTTTGTCAGTTCTTCATTTATTATCTCTCAGACTGCATAACACATTTCATCTCGGTAGTGGTTATTTTTCTTATTGTTCTTGGGTCGGGGTGTGGCATTTTATTATCTTTAATAGAAATTACTTACATTTTACTCACACACAAAGCTACAGTTGTTGTAGGATTAGTGTGTTCGCTGTTGGCCAGGATTCAATTCCCAAATGTGGCAATTTTTTTTTTTCCGACTGACATAGCTTTGAGCTCACCCAGCCCAAGAAAATGGGCACCAAATATTTTTCTTTCAAAGTAGGACAACCTGGCATGATTCCGACAACATCAACCATAATATGTGCCATTGGTAGTTAAAAAATATGGACACTAACATCATATTTCTCATATGCCAAAGGCTTTTCTTAAACTTATGTACATGGGATGCAGGGTGATCTAGAGGTAAGACATAAGGCCTCTTAACAGGAATGTCCCACCACAGATGATGGCAATTTTTCTATTTGAGTCCGTGGATTTTTCTTTGCTTTATCCTTTCCTTGTCTCTGGGTAGTGAGATCTGATGTCGAGCCCTCTCGAATAAAGGGAAAAAAACAGGAAGTCTGGTCTAATGTGCACCTTTGGCACTTAAAAATTGAAAAGTAAACCAAATATGGCCGCCGCTGCTCAGACAAAAATTAAGAAATAAAAAATGTACCCAATTACTTCATTTTCAAGGTCTTAATTTGTGCCTTGGAGCATCTAGACAAACTATCTTCAGTACTCTCACTATCTTGTGGTGATCATGCTGCACATAAGGGAAATGCTTGGGAGGGAATCAGAGCAAATAAGAGCAGAGTATATTGTTGTTCGATGTGCAATGAAGATGATGTGTTGACTAAACTAAATTTCACAAGGAACAACCTTCTATAGTACATACATCTAAGGGGGCCTTGGGAGTCTGGTTGGGAAAACCATCCGAATTGGCTACCGACGTTCGGACAACCTGTGTTCAATTCCTGCTGGAAGCAGTGTGACTTGTACTCATGGTTGAAAAAAAAATATTCCCGCAGTCAACCCAGCCGCTTGCAGAAACAGGTACCAGGATAATACTCTGGGAAGGTGAGGAATGCCGCCTTGCATCATGAGTTTCGATGCTTGAAGCAACACTATCCAGAAGTCTCCAAACACTTCTGGATAGGCGACCGAGCAGATATTGGTGAAAACTTGTGTGCTAAGATGCCGATTCAAGTCTCATACTTTACCTTTATATATCTGATATGGTATTTGATTATTTAGAAAATTTATTCTAGAGTGAGAAACCATGTACACACCACAGAGGACAAAATAAAAAAGTTAGCAATGCAATTTATTGTTTCCAATGTGCGCAGAGAAACTGGCCATGTAAACGGATAAACAAATTATCAATTATGTGTTTGAAAATCTTTTTATCTTTGTTTTGTTAATTTAGTAGACACTAACAGATGCTTTCATGTGCTTGTGAACAAGGAGAATTACTAAAACAAACACAAGAAATATCATTAACATCACTACATGTGTTTATTCAGACCAGGCTATTTACATAAAAGAAATGTATTTTTTAATGACAAAAGCAATGGTACATATATATTGTCTGTCTCTATATTTCTTATTTCTAAAGAGAAGAAACAGCCAAGAAAACAGTATTCAAATGATTATTATGTTGAATGACTTGTAACTAGATAAAGATAAACTCTATACAAACAAATAATAAACAGATTCTGGTACTGAATTTGTTACCTGTGTCTGTTCATTGTTTATGAAGTACATGAAGCAAGTGCAACCGAATTTGAGATATTCCGTTAATGGGCACTGTTGTGGTGATGATGACATAAGAGGGACCATGTCTCATGCTGCTATAACTACTGTTTCTATTTTCATGATCACTGCTGCAGAAAAGCTGCCTAAAACAACAAACTGACCAGCTTCTCACATTTTCTGTTTACGAGCACAATCTGAGTAACAAGTAAACTATTATCACTTTAAACAGAGACTTGGATAATTTAACGAAAGATACAAGTGAACAAATATCTTTATTAATTTAAGAGAGATGTGTTTAATCTATCACTAGGATATTTATATCTGCTAATAGTTCTTTTAAAAAAACAGCAGGGTACAATCTGTTACAGAACATAATGTTGTTACTTTATGCTGAAAAATAAATGTTGATACATTATTAAAAAAAAAAACAATTCACTTATAATGACCCTGTTAAATGGATCTGTTAATACATTTGTAAATTATAACTTTGGCCAATGCACCATGTGGTGACTGCAACTGAGCATACTGCTTTTATTCCCCAGCACAGAAATCAGATAAATGCAGTAATGACAGTATTTTTTTTTAATGATTGACAATAAACTGTAAACAGCACTACAACTTTTTGATCATGAAATATTATTAGTTTACCAACATAACAGTCATTTGCTATAGTGAAAGAATGACAACGCTTGAAGGAATTACAGTCTTTGGAAGCTGGTATATTTCATCTTTTAATACATTCACATACAAGTAATACATTCTAGAGTCTAGCCCTGAATATTTACAGATGACTCAATCTCTTTGTGTTTACAGGGATCTACAAGCTATAAAACTGATATAAAGCTGATAATTGTGAAATAATGTTCTACCCAAATTTGTCACTAGCACTGTCTCAATGATTCAGTCCATTTATCAAATGAATGAATTCTTAAAAAGAACATGCTCTCATACTTGATCTATTGTTAAGCATTTGTTGTTCACTGAACACTGCTGGAGACTGAACAATCTGCTCAAGAATAAAAAAACAGCTACAATTAAAAAAGGTTATTGTTCATACTAAGATTGTCTTTCTATCTCATGTTGGACACACAGTATTCTTAATAACAATCATAATATAATAATGACAGTATGTATAATAAGTGTGTATTTGCATATGTGTGTATATATATATATATATATATATATATATATATATATATATATATATATATATATATATGCATACATACACACATACATTTATGACTTGACTTCAACACAGAATATTAGCATTCTTTAAAACCTGAGAAAACACATAATGTTGTTAATTATGAATACATGGTCAGAGCAAAGATTTGATGTTATCAAATTAAATAGAATTTACAAGATATGAACTTAACTTACAACTTTCTATGAATCCAGTTACTACATAATGCCTAAACATTATTACTCTCAGTGCATGTAAAATGTTTCTTAAAAGAATCATCACCTAAAATTTATAAACATTTTAAACAACTACAATTTCCAAGTTTTCAAATCTTTTTGAGCCTTATTTATGACTCATGCTTCTTCAACACAAAGCAATGAAGATTCTCATATTTAATAGCTTTCCTAACTATGCTATCATAGTAAAAAGTGTTGTTATGGGAACAGAGCCATAGATTTTAGAAGCAGTGATCTCCGCTATATGTGTCATTTTCGCATGCAAGGTTTCTGTTTTTGAGATTGTGGTTCTGCCCTAGGTGCCGTCTTCGGCTCGAAAGGACAATAGATAGATAGATAGATAACAATGCTAGATATGAAGCATATATTATGTTCTAATGCTGTAGGGAAACTCCTAATTCAAACCAAGATCCAGCCAGCTGAAGATGGAGTGTGTCAGCCACAGACAGATTTAGAGGAAAATAGGACACACGCACATACTAGTACCAACCATGTGACCAGTTCATATTGTGACATGATGTTGTTCCTTCCCCATCATCATGGTACATGACAGTCAAGTTCACATAATCAAAAGACTTGAACGTTAAAGAAGTTCTGATGCTCTACACCACTTGTTTGTACAATGTTGCTACATGTGAGCAAAAGTAAGCCTTACAAAGAACATATCTGTACAAGCAAGCCCTTTTACCTTCAACACGAGAAAACAATTCCAAACATTTTTTTTTTCACTTCTTCTGTAGCTGCACTTTGACAACAACTAAAATATTTCAACAAACAATTAACAACACATTCCTAAAGATTAAATATGTTCATAAATAATATCTTTTATGCCCCCATTCATGGACACACTTAAAGTCTCAGTACTTACGAAAACATTAACACTTTATTTACAAAGCATTCTCTAAATGATTGCAGTTATGTTTAATTTACATATGGATGTGACTATTCCACTCAAATACACTTACATTAACATATTTGGTGTATGGTTTGTGCACAAAGCAAATCACAAAAATATACATTAAAAAATGCCAAAAATAATCTAGGCGATGCAAAATTTAATCTTAGATGGGCACTACTGAATTTTCCAGTGTAATGAGACTGTATAGAAATAGTATATAGGGTGTCAAGATATAGAACTTGTTGTAGAATTAAAATATGTAGGAATATCACTCTGAAGATAGCAAATTGATAAAGTACTTGCTATCTGCAGTACAACAAACCAAATACTGGGACAACTTGCTCCTCATCTACAAAACCAAAACAGTGCATGTTAGCACAAAGAAACATCTGACAAAACATCCCCACCTTATGGCACCATTACCAAATGTAATCACACTGACATATAAGGGTCATAAAGACAGCACCCCTGAATAAAATGGAAGGATAGAATCTTAGAGACTACAACAGCATCACATGACAATGGTTGAAGCTATACATCTTGTAGCTATACATCTTGTAGACTAAAACAGCATCACATGATGAGGGTTGAAGCTATACATCTTGTAGACTACAACAGCATCACATGATGAGGGTTGAAGCTATAGCATCATATAGACTACAAGAGCATCACATAACAATAGTTGAAGCTATAGCATACTACAAGTAGAATAAAACTAGAACTCTGCAACTCCCTTAACCGGAGTGAACACAAGAGAAAGTGGTAAAGATTGAGACTTGTATGTAGGAAAATTTGTGGGGCACTCTTCAGAGACATAACTAATTTTAGAACATTAAGACATAAGCAGCACATAAATGCAACAGTTACACTGAGATGATGTTGGATGTACAGAGATTATGTAAAAGTTCATGTCATAAAAACACAATATAACTGATAGTTTCCAGAATATATAAGGAAAGGTGTGAAAAAAAACAAAAATAGATGAAGAGTTTGTCAACAGGTGAGTAACAAATGTAAGCCTGAGCTGGTGCAACATTTACTAGACAGCAGAAGGTTTAAGGCACAGCCCAATGTACTCATGTGGTGAACGTAACAAAAATACAATCCTGTCAAATCTAGTAGCAAACATGCTGGATGATGCTTTCATGGAAATCAAACATGAATAATAAAAGATACAATCATGTAATGCACGCTGTAATAAAACACACTCCAGAAGAGTAGAAAAGATAGAAATAAAAGGTAGTATTAATATTCTTGTTGTTGTTGCTTGGTATATGTTTATTTCCATGTGCTTATCTAATAGTTGATTCAATATATTACTCCAATCAACTCTACCATCAACTTGATTCCACTTTGGTTATAAGATTAAATATGTTTAAGTAAAGTACAGGCATATATCAAAGCACTTTAGCAATGATGTAAAACACATTAAATACAACAGACAAGAAAACATAATATTTATTCTATCCAAACTAGACATCTATTTTCTTAATAGGCACATCATGTAAGACATTTGATAACTTTCAAATAATAAGTGTCAACAAACTATATTGTTTTCTACATGATATGAAAATAATCATTTATATTCATGGAATAAAACAAACTTGAGTGAATACAATTCTAGAAACATGTTTCATTTAAAAAGCAAATTATGCTGTTAATGAACTGTAGATGCTACTAAAAGAGCACTATTTCCAAATTATCCACCCAGGCATAGCAGGCAAATTGAAAAGTCAGTTTAATTCTCGTTTGGACACAGTCAAAAAGATAAAGAACATCAAATGGTAAGATAAAGTTATTAACTCAAATTTTTTCAATGTGCTAAGCTCCCATTCATCACGGCAACACGATCATTCATATTCCCAAAACAATTACTATTTCAGAAACTTAAGGGCAGGAATATACAAAAGGACAGACTCGTAGTGAAATATAAGGATGTTTGCAGGGCATCTCTGAAAGAATTCCCTATCAGTAAAACAGATTAAAAGAATCTAGTGTAGGATCACTGACAGAAAGAGAAAATAAGAAATTGCACAGTAGTGAAATTGTATCCCTATCAAGCGCAATAGGATGAGATGATGTTAAATCAGGGAAAAAAATAAGCAAGAGAATAGATAGAGAAAAGGTCTGGTAGCTTAAAGGACACCTTGTTCATTGGCTGGTCGGATCTGTTGATCCAATATTGGCAGAATCTGCTGTGACAAACTACTTCACAAAATAGTACCACCATAATACACTAAAGTATAACCAAATTCTTACAAACAAAATAGTACCACCATAATATACTAAAGTATAACCAAATTGTTAACTAACAAAATAGTACCACCATAATACACTAAAGTATAACCAAATTGTTAACAAACAAAATAGTACCACCATAGTACACTAAAGTATAACCAAATTGCTAACAAACAAAATAGTACCACCATAATACACTAAAGTATAACCGAATTGTTAACAAACAAAATAGTACCACCATAAATACACTAAAGTATAACCAAATTGCTAACAAACAAAATAGTACCACCATAATACACTAAAGTATAACCAAATTGCTAACAAACAAAATAAGTGTGGGCTACCGACCATCTGCCAAGTTATCAAAGGCTATAAATAGGTGAAACATATTTTTCATCTATGAAAGGGCAACTTTATGTGAAGCACATAAATGACACAAACATATCCAATGACATAAAGTGCTAGTTTTAACTAAGACATTTGTGACAAATGAGGCCAAACAGACAAATATGTGCACAAAGTGACCTCAACAAAAAAATAAAACCAGTAGAAAGTGTAGGCACTGGAATTTAACTGACCATGGTGTCAGACTATCACTAGGACTAACGACCTTGGTGTCAGACTATCACCAGGACTACAATGCTATGATTTCTAGTTCTGGATATTCAAGAAGACAGAAATGAGACAATGATGAACAACCTAATTCAGAAGAAAATATAAAAGATGAGGAGTCAAAGATGTGAATCAATAAAATGATAACATTTAAAAGTTTTCAAGTTCTAAGAGTTTATAGGTACCACACAATAAAAATAAAAGGTGCTAAATAGACACTAGACGAGAATTTGAAAACATAATCTGTTGCTAATGGTGTGCTGGCTAATAAAAGAATCTGCTTGAAATTTCTGTTAATTAAATTCCTCCAAAAGTTCTCAGCCTTCACTCGTATACTCATTGGATGAGAAAGTACAATGAAAGTCACAAAATAAGAAGAAAGAAGAATGTAGACTTGGGTATGTTACACCATGAAAAATATAGGAGGCTACTGAAATACTGAATGGAACTGTTATTTTGTCATGATCACCATCAGCAGATCTGGACATTAGAACTTCAGGGATAAATGACAAACATATTTGTACTTTTTCAAATTGCATTCATCCTGACAGCATTACAAATTTGAAAAAAATAATCCATTGAAATTTGTATGGGTATATTTGTATATGAAATGGTTTTACAATAAACAACAACTTGATTTTATTAAACTAAGCTAAACAAAAGGCACATAAGGAAACAAAAATTACATAAGTATGAAACCAATCAACAGAAATTCAATGCAATGTATTCAAATGAATGTAACAAGTGTTGAAGATTATGTAGCAAGAGAAGATCTGACTATGAAACATAAACTTTCAGATCTATATGATACATACATGTTCATCTACAAACTTTCAGAATTAATAATAGTCATCATCACATATTTAACAGCCTCTCTCAGTATAACATATAAAGAGAAAAATAAACATTTTAAAATCTGCCATTTCAAATTAAATCTAGATTAGAACCCTTGAATTAAAACTCAGGAAATAAATAAAACAATTTCAGCACATTTGTCTTTATATTAACATATTGCTTGATTGGCCATAATCTAAAATACAACAAATGCATGCTTGAGGCTTCCATATTTGCATCAACTAATAATGCTTGAAAAAATGGTATTTCTCCCACTTATCACTTCTGGCTTTTTATCTAACCACTACAGTCTATATTCATTTTCAATTAAAAACAGAAAGAGAAAGAAGCTTACATAATTGGGACTTGAACAGGTTTAATCTAAAGTTTATACATATTTAATTTTTGTTTCATATTAAATATCTGTAATACTTTTTCAGATTTGTCAATGTAAATCATATTGTCCTCTAAACTGCTTGTACATGTAGATGTGCAGTCACTGTATTGGTACTAAAAAGTAAAGGTTACCTTCACACCTTACCAAACATATGAAGAATATGATATTAGTGACCATATATAAGCATATCGTATTGGCACACAAAATGTTGCAGCGCACATGGAAATGTCACTTATTTTTAATTCACAGAATACAATTGTTTTGGTCACCACACATTTTCATCACACATTTCCCAAAACCAAGATTAGGTCAACTTTAGTGAACAATGACCATATATTTCTTGTGCTGGGCTACATCATGTAATCAAGCTGGGGGTTTTTCTCCCCAAAACAATAACATCACACAGACTCAATGCATATTACCAATGTTGATAGCTGTATTTGAGACTATCAAAATGTCAACAGTGAATGAGCTGTGATGATACCTTATTTAAACAGCTGCTATTACATTAGTTTCCAAGATAAAATTTATATAATACAATCAAAAAGTCAAAGTGTGAGGAAACTGAAAAAAAAAAAAAATATTTAAAAAAAAAAAGAAAAGGAAAAAAACTGAATTTGAGACTTGAATGTGGAACCTTTGCATGCCGAAGAAATGTAACTTTTTCAGTCACTACATAAATAGTAACATAACAACATAATTTCTTGGATGATAGCCAGAATCATTAGACAGGTCAATATTTTCAAGCAATAAGATATAGTTATTTAAACACCTGTGTTTTTTTTTTTAACAAATTTGCATGACATGTTACTGTACATCTCCTTTAAATTAGGCTTTAATGTATTTATTAATTGTCTGTTCTTGAATTGTTAGCCTTGAGTTTTGACCATTCCAAACATTTGTAAACTTACTGGATTTAAAATGTAAATATTCCCATTACTAGTCTGTTATGTAGAACAGTATTTATTTTAATTATTCAATTTTATTAGATGTAAAATTGGCACTACTAGTGCTAGTTAAAAGAAGTGTGTTAATTCTCAGGAAATTGTATGTTGAAATTGTGCAAACTTAATGCTCATACTGTAGCTTATTATAAATTTTAATAGAATACTCAACACAAAAGTACTTTTTATTGAAAAAGTGTGCTTGTATGAACTATATAATGAATGAATGTTGCACAGTAGCTTTGAATTTGAAATATTTGTGCTCAAAGTACCATACAGCATCAGCTCGGTGGTTGGGAAAAATTAGAGAGAACTATGATGTCAATAAACATATATTTAACTGTTATCTTTGGTGTAACCATATAATGGCACTGTATCTTTCGTCTGAATGTCTTACATAATAAACTGACTATGTAATTCTTATGGTTTTACTTCCTTGAAAAATACTGTAGCATTTTATTTATCTGTACATTCACATTTTCCGGGGTTTTAATTAACTTTAACCGGAGTTTCTGGTTGGATCCAAAATGGAGGATTTGTTTTTCTCCCGCTTGGTATAGAACCGCTGATCAGAGGTTTAACAAGCCGCTATCGTAAAAACGCTTTTGTTAATGAAACATAGATAAAATATCTTTAGAAGGATTGAAAACTGCTAGAGTAAAAATTTAGATAAGAGAAGAGTATCTGGGTCTATGCCGTATGGGCTGGTTATAGCTCAAAAGGTCAATAGATAGATAGATATTCACATTGCAAAGGATTATTAACATTATTCTTTCCCCCAGGTTCATTATCCTTATTTCTGCAACAAGAGGTAATGATACATGGCCTTTTTCATCTCTACAGTCAGTTGAAAGCTGACTGTTGTTGATCTTTGGTTGTAACTCAAGATGTTGTTTTGCTTATCAGCTTCTCTCATGACAGATTTTTCAATATTTTCAGGACAGTCTGACAGCAAAATAAACAAGTCAAATTTATGTTATCAAGTCTCACCTCTTACTCTTGCATCTTTTACCTTTTTTCATTATTGACTTCATGTCATTTAGAAATGTTGTTGCTACATTTATTAGGTTTATTCTTCATGTGACACAGACTTCTTTCAGATTTTCCCAGTCTTTCGCTAATAGAGAAATCTCTCAGAAGTGTCTTGTAAATATCTTTGTGTCTCAATTTACAATATTCCTTCTGATTTATATTTTGTTATCCAACACTGGACACCAATGGTCATTCTAATTTTTTATTATGTTAGCAGTTAATTATGTCCCTGCTATAAGCAGCAAAGAATATGAAGATTGCATTGTGGTTTAACAGGTTTTATGATCAATAGATCACTTGTTCACCTACTAATTGATCTGGTGCAGCCTTCCTATCTTTAGAAACTAGTACCAGGTTCACAGAGTTAGGGAAAGTAGTACCAAGGAAGAGCACTAGACCACATCACTTTCAATACCATGTCTTCATTATTTGATTTTTAAACTACCCCATACCTCTTTACCTCTCCATTACCTTTTATCCATAAAGCATGATATATATTTTTAATAAGTAGGCATTCTCAAAGCCACAATGTACCAATTTGGATGTCTATCATTTTACCACTTTGATTTACATTTAAGTCTGATTATCATTTTTATTTTGGTTGTTTCATTACTAGTTAGCTATGTAGGATTAGTTTCATTCACTTATATATCTGTGTGTGTGTGTTGTTTGTTTATTCCTGCTGAAGGCCTATTGAGCCGAAACGTCGTTCGAATTTGTGTCGTCTATCAATTACGTAAAGTTTTTACCATGCCATTTTTTTCTATTTTTTATTCAATTCTCCCTCACATTTAGTTTTACTGCAGCTTCGCATTTTTATGCATTCATTTGCATTTCTTTGCCTTGATCCCTAACTGATTATCAGCATCCCTGATGGTATTTAAATGGCTCACATCTACATTACTGTCTATCAAATGTTATAATTACCAACTATGAGGCCAATACCTACCATATAAACTAAACAAAAGAGGATCAAACATAAAACTTTGCACAAAATTAAATTCCTTCTCATCACAGTTGGTCTGAGTTCAGTTACCAAATGCTGCTAATTTTGTTGTATTTTTTTTTTAAATGTCATGACAGACACAGATTCTGGTGATCATCTGGTATTTGAAAATTGCTACCTGAAATTTTCCTAGGGAAGTAGAGCAGCCTGGTGATATCTGACCACATCACAACACTCATAAACATACTGTTGGTCCATGGTAATAATATTCCAATGGTACACAGAGACAATATTCCAAGGATTTTTCAAATGATATTTCAATGGTCAATTGAAAAATATTCCATTTTAGAAACATTCCAATGGTCCATAGAAACATTACTCCAATGGTCCAAGGAGGCAATATTCCAATGGTCCATGGAGGCAATACTCCAATAGAAAACAATATTTCAATGGTCAAAGGAAATAATATTTCAAATATCATATTCCTTATACATCACTAGTCATGATGTGTTCCTTCTATTCATTATTATTATTATTTTGTTTATATCTATCATTAAATTTGAAGACTAGTAGAACTACAATCATGAGATTCTTCTTCTATTCTTCCTCCATTGCCGTTGGCGTCGAGGGGAGATACAATTTGCGATTCTTTGCTTTTCTGTTGGCCTCTTTTGGTGTTATCCCTCCTAGTGACTCTAGTATTCCCTTTATCCATCTCTTTCTCGGTCTTCCTCTTAATCTGGCATTTTCGTAGCGTTTGTTTATGGCTCTTTCAGTCATTGTTAGTTCTTTCTGTCTTGTTATGTGGCCGAACCAATTTATCTGTTGTTTCTTTATGTATTCGATGGCTGGTTCAATTTCGAGTTTCTTCCTCAGGTCGGTGTTTCTTACTCTGTCCCTTAAGCTGTTTCCTGTCATTCTTCTGACACATTTCATTTCGGTGGTCGTTATCTTTCTTATTGTTCTAGAGTCCAGCGTCCAATTCTTGGACTGATAGCATAGAGTTGGTAGAAAAATTGATTTGTATATTGCCCTTTTTGCTTCCGTAGTTATTGCTTTGTTTTTCAATAGTGTTGATACTTGGCCTATAACTTGGCATGCTTTGTTACACCTTATATCTATCTCTGTCTCTTGGTTATTGTCTTGTGTTAACATGCTACCCAGATATTTAAAATTGTCTACTTGCTTTAGAGTCGTATTATCTATTATGATGTTTAGTTTTTCTTTCTTTCTTGCTATTGCCATTACTTCGATTTTCTTTATGTTGATCTTCATGTTGAATTGTTTACAAGTGTTGTTTAGCCTGTTGATATGTTCTTGTAGGTCCTCAGTTGTTTCATGTATCAGAACTTGGTCGTCTGCAAATAGTATTTCATTTATTTCTTCCTCTCTTCTGTTGTTTTCTGGTACGTATATTTCATTCTCTTTTGTGTTATCGCTTGTTATCATCCTTGTTGGTATACTTCCTTTGATTCTATCTATCTATCTATTGTCCTTTCGAGCCGAAGATGGCACATAGGGCAGAACCACAATCTCAAAAACAGAAACCTTGTGTGCCAAAATGGCACATATTGCAGAGATCACTGCCTCTATAATTTATGGCTCTGTTTCCATAACAATACTTTTTACAATGACAGCTTGTCAAGCCATCGATCAACCTCCTTAGTCGCCTCTTACATGCTTGGTAGGTCACAGTGTCACTATTCTTTACTCATAATGAGACCCCGCTTCCTTTGATTGGGCATTCTAATTTGCATATATTGTCCATATATGTGATGAAAAGTAAAGGGGAAAGCACGCAGCCTTGTCTTACTCCGGAGTTAATGGTGAAATGTTTAGAGTAGGCTGCTGAAGATCTTACTGTAGTGCGACTACTTTCATAGAGGCTCTTGCATATCTTTACTAGGTGGTGACTCACTCAGTACAAGGGCAATACGGACCACAGTTGTTCCCTGTCCACCCTATCGAACGTCTTTTCTTGGTCAATAAAAGCTGTATATAGTGTTTTATTATGCTCTATTGTTTTCTCCGCTAGTTGTTTTATGATAAATAGGGCATCTGTGCAACCTCTGTTTCTCCTGAAGCCCATCTGAGCATCGCTTAGTTGTGGGTCTATAATTGGTCTCAATCTTTTTTCAACTATCTTGGCATATAACTTCCCTGTGTGGCTTAATAGCGATATTCCTCTATATTGGTTGCAGTCTCTTCTACAGCCCTTCTTTTTCCATATTGGTAATATAATGGACTGTTTCCAATCGTCTGGGACTTGCTGTTGTATCCATGCAGCGTTGAATATTCTGTGTAGCCATTTACATCCTGAGATGATATGGATTTAAAGCAAACTGCAATATATGCATGAAAGAAGTAGACATCAAAACCCGGCATCTTAAAAAGAAAATGAGCGTGTATTGTCCATGTCTCAACAGAAGGCTAACTTTGGATCATTTTGTGCCATCTTTTACCACCTACTGGAAAAATACTATTTTTTTTCTATTCTTTCTCAAGACTGAATGAGTGGAACAAAGGGAGCCAAAAATATGCAGGGAGCCAAAGAAGGCTGGTAAATCAACACAGAACTGGGTTTGTCAATCTCTATATGTTGAGGAATATACAGAGAAGGGATCCAAGTACTTCTGGAAATGTTTGATGTGCAGTGAGGATGATCAGTCAATGAATTAACTAAATAACTTATGCTCATAAATAATTATGATTTTTCCTGTTTCTAAATGAGGTAGGTAAGAAAGGAGACTTATCACTTTGTAACAACTGGCATGAAATTATTACATCAGGAAATACTTTATGCTGCATCTAGCTGTAAAGATTGAAGAAGACAGTGGATGTGAAGCTTAGTGAAGAATGAGCCCACTTTAGACCACATTGGTCATTTATCAACCATATTTTGACACTTAGAACCATCATCAAAGATTAATAGAATTCCTATCAAAACTCATTGTCAACTTTGTGGATTTTTAAAAGGCATTTGATAGCTTACTCTGCCTACACGTTGGCATATGTATACAGTTTCCAGCCAAAATATGTGATCATTATAAAAGATGTCTACTAAAACTCAGTTTTTTTTAAAAACTCAAAACAGACATTAGCAACTAGTTTCCAGCAGTGAGTGGAGTGAAACAAGGTTGTGTCACGTCACCAATGTTATTCAGAATTTCAATCAAATGGGTCATATAAAAATGCATAGGTGACTAGCAAATGGATATCAAATGGGTATAAACAATCACATTTTTTATTGTGACCTTGATTTTGCAGATGATCTAGCCTGCTTGAGCTCAACACTCTCAGACGCCCAAGAAAATATAGATCAACTCCATAGTCTTACAGGGCAATTAAGCATCCAAGTAAACATGGGACACAACCGTTGACATCAAATTCAACAAACTGCTCCTACAAAAAGTATCCACTTCACTTACCTAGGGGGGAAAATATCATTGGATGGAAACACAACTAAAATTATGACCCAAATATAGACCAAAAACTCAGAATGATGAAATCTCGTGTGGTTCCTAACCTAGGGATGCAAGAGCTGGAAATTCACTAGACTCAAGAGATTAATTGCCTTTGAAAATAAAGGCCTCCAAACATTGATAAGCATAAATTATTCTACACCACATGAAACTATATGAGAATAAGCCAAACAAGAATATGTATCAAGCTATAAGTTATAAATGAAGAAGACACTGAAGTAGATTGATCATGTGCTGAGAATGAATGAAAGAAGACACCTACACCAGACCTGCATGTGGATACTGGGTAGCAGAAGAAAACAAGGAAGATCAAGAGAAACTTTAATTAGAACAATTAAAAGAGAGGGTTCAACTATAGACTAAATGACAAAACGAGACCTACAAAATCTCTGTGTATCACCAGACGAAGGGTTATGATACCTGCCCTCTGTGCTATCTTCAGTCTGAGAGGAACGAACTAACTAATACCAAGCAAAGCAAGCTTTTAATGTGCTTATAAGTAGAGAGAGTATGTAAAATGTTTCTGAAAACTTGTACAATTATGTAAATTAAAAATAAATCTGAATTACTGAATATACATCTCTGACCATTTTATCACTCACAAGCAACAGTAGCTGATAGTAGTGGATCATGTGCTATCTACAATCTATTATTATCTACCCTATACTTAATCCTTAAAATTCTTTTATTTATTTTATATATAAATCAATTTGTATTTTCATTATGAAGTAGCCTAAACACTTCAGTAAACACACTGCCAGGGTGTCTTGTGCTTCAGGTTGGTTAAAGAAAGCAAGTTGGGGGGGGGGGGGGGGGGAGAAGACAATACAACCTGAAATAATTTTAGTACAAGAGTGACAAGAGCATTCTAAAGAGTCACTTAATGAGAGAAACAACAACTGCTCAACTCTGCAAGAATTTTAAGTTAGAGAAGGTTAAAGAGATAAAGAAAAGATAATTCTTCTTCTTCTTTCCTTCCTCATTTGCCTTTCAGCGTCAAGGGGAGATATAATTTGTGGTCTTTTGCTCTTCTGTTCGTCTCTGTTGCTGTTATGTTTCCTAGTGCTTTTAGTATTCTATCGATCCATCTTTTTTGTGGTCGACCTTTGGGTCTGGTATTCTCGCAATTTTTATTGAGGGCTCGTTGTGTTGTGTTAAAAGATGATTGCAATGGGAATATCACTGAGAATCTACTATATAATTATGCTACATGCGGGGAAGCCAATGAACATATTAGGATATGTAGTTGTAAAGGTAGAGGAGGTGGAAAAATGTTTACCTCCTTGTAAGTGATTGTAGAAGTACATGACTGGAAAAAAAAAGTATAAAGAATAGCAGTATACTTTTGACTGGCACACTGATAAAATTTGTCTTCCATTTAATTTGTAATATATGAAACTATTAATTGTACCAGAAACATTGCAATACATGGTCTCAACCAAACATATTTTCCCCCTATATGTCCAAAAATATTACATGCACATTACATAAAACAACAATGAGAAGCAACATCTAAAACATAATAATCAAGCTAAGATATATTTACTCAGTCAAGTTTGGACGCATTTAATATTCAAATTAATATTTGTTAAAACAATCAAAACATAATCCAGGGAACAACTGTACCATAATTATTTATATACTCATTGGAAAAAAGTTAGTGTGCAACACTAGATAGGTCATTATGCATGATTTCTTGGACAACATGAAATAAAACTTGGTGCACGCTTTGGTGTGGGTGGTGTACATTTTACCCATTTATTTACAAGTGTTTCACCCTATTCACAGGGAGACAATCACAAGCAAGATAAAATACATGAAAAGTGCCATAGGGGAGAATTTATCACAGATAAATTGAAGATGTGTGTATAGATCTAATAGAGCCATGATACATGCTGTCTGGCCCAGCATTTGTATAAATCTAATAACAAGTATGAGAAAATGTAATCATTGAAATAGAGATTAACAAGGGTCCAACAAAAACATATTTTTTTCCCCAAAGTCAAAATTGAACCAACAGCAGCAAGCTATAGCTATAGGGATATTAGCTGTTTCTGGACTGACTATATCAGCTGTATCACATCATTTCAATGTTCACCAAATACTATATAATGCATTCGAGCTCGTTACCACCAAACTGTATCCACTGCTGATCACCAGAAGTGGTTAATCATAGTCACCATCTCTGCACGGGACCATTACATATGCCTTATGCATCTTTGCAACAGGTTTATCTAGGCAACATAGACTGCCAGGAACATTCCGGGCTAAGACATGTGTCATGCAGAACAGATTCAGAGAGGCATATTTGTTACTTCACAGACCTGCAGATATATCAGTACTGTCAGGTTTAAACGAGAGCACTTGAGCTGGGCCAGACAGCATGTGTCATGGCTCTATCATCAATGGAGGTGCATAGTGTTCTTTGATGAGTCAAGATTCTCTTTGCAAGGCAATAATGGACGTTGTTTGGTGTATAGGTGTCAAAGGAGATAATTTTGCTGACAATTGTGTGCTACAGGATGAGAGGAAGCAGTGTAATGGTGGAATTTCTTATATGGCCGGGACAAACTTTGTTATCATCAATGGCAACCTGAGAAGAATTGGATACACAGATGAAATAATCATACATGTGGGACCCTTCTTTAAAGCAAGTAGGCCAAGGATGATATTGCAGTAAGACAATGTTTGTCCACATATAAGGCATGCCCGTGTGGTCATGGACCACTTTCAGCAACAATAGATTCATGTCTTATCATGGACTGCTATTTCTCCACACTTTTCTCCATTGAGCACATGTGGGACAATGTGGAGTGTAGACTGTGAAGAGACAAAATGATCCTGAAAACCACCACCAGTTAGCACAAGCGTTAGAAGAAGAATAGAATAATATGCCCCAACAATGGATACAATGTCTCACTGACTTGATGAGAAGACCCTGTCAAGCAGATATAACAGCTCAAGACATACATAAAACTGAGTTCAAGATCTAATGTTTTTTGTGGAGTGTTACACTTAACTTTAGTTTTTCTTTTACTTTCATGACACTTTCACAAAAATCAAAGTGATCACTTGCTTTATTATTCAATGCATGGTGTTTTATTTCATGTTGCCCAAGAAATCATGCACAGTAACCTAAACAGTTAGTTCAACACTAACATTTTTTCTATGAGTATATTTGTAATGTAAGTAATAAAACATTAACTATCTGCCTTGGTAGTTGTTAACACAATATATCTTTCTTAAAATCTGTTTAGATCATTTCTTCAATTGAGCACAGTTGTAGAGAGAATCATTACAAATGAAAGTTCCAATGTGATGAATTATAAAGAAGCCATGATCACATTTGTATGTTAACAATATATGCAGTATTCACAATAAACATCCAGAGATATTATACATCTGTCAAAATAAAAAAAAAACACCATAATTATACTAGAACAGAACATAATGGCAAAGGCACAAAGCACTGAATGCTTTTAATTTCATAACTTTAAACAAAATGACAAAAATTTGGTGGTAAATTTCAGAAATATTTCTTTAATCGTGTCATACAGTCCAATAGAAAACCCTGGCCCAGTCCAGAAATTGGATAAAAGCCATACGATTGCATTTACTCACATCTGTTTGTTACCAATTTTAACGTGACAATTTAGTTTTAGTTCTAGAAATTGGCAACAAATAAAAACATGAATGCCTTGAGACCACAACATTCTTTTCATTCTTAAAACTGTTATTTTATCAAGATGGTTCAAATTTGAGATACCACACAAGAATATGAACTTTCCAGCTTACCTAATACCTGGAAATAGTAACATCTTGGTAGGTTCATGTTGAAAGAAAACACAAGCATTTTCTATGTTGACTCATTTGTTTCTTGCTTGAAATTTTCATTTATTCACAACACTTTTTATTAACATTTAAGATATTGCATTTTATATTCAACTTCAATAAAAGAATAATATACTGTCTGTTTTATTAAAATAATAGCAAAATAGCTAAAATATCTGCAACAAACAGCTGTTTACTGCATAGGATGTATGTTTCTTCTATACATATTCTATACTCTTACTTAATTTAATAGCAAAAATTGAAATAGTTGTACTATGTTGAGAATCTTACCAATAAAAGTTTAGAAAGGAAATGGTCACAGTTAAAACAAAGAAATTACATTAAGTTAATATGTTGATAATAAATGCACTGATGCATTATCAAATGCACTGAAAATCAAATGCATTATAACATCAAATGCACTGAAACATTTTCAAATGCAAAACTATAAATAATATCAAATACAACAAATGAAGGCTTCATTAAAAAAAAATGTACATTATTTAGCAGATTTATTTATTATATGATTGGTAAATACATGACCATCTATTCATGAGTAAAAATAATCTGTAATGAAGCAATTGCTGATCAGTTGTTCATAAACAGAATAATTATGATATAAAAGTCATAAATATTAATATCTCTACTTTACTCATATTTCTGCCCCAGACAAAAAGTGTATGGCTCATAAAGTGAACATGTGCATTCAGTCTCACACTTTGTGACCAAAGAAAGTTTCTTCATACAACTATCTTGTGACTCCTCTGCTTAGGTCAACATATTAAAATTGCCTCAAATAGAGCTTTCTTCTTCTGCATTCACCTGACTACTCCACTTCATCATCCACTCTTAAATGATGTTCAATGTGAGTTGATGTGTAACATTGATTGCCAGTGGAACTGCTCATTTCAGCCTAACAAACCTGACTTCAACTTTGGGTACTGGACTGCATATCCCCTTTGAACCCATAGTTGCTTGCCCTGACTAGTTTGTCTGTTTCTAGGCCCATACATGTGAGGTGTAGTAAAATGTGGATAGTTCTGATTCACTGAACCTGACACAAGCAGTCAGCTATGAGTCACTGACCATTTCCAGTCCAGGTGCTGTTTGGTGTCTCAGGCCATTCAAGCACTAAAAATTTGGTTTTTCTGTATTTAAAATAAAATTGTAACTCCATCATTTCCTCTATCTATCACATAATTCAATACCTTGCCACAGACAATACCGACATGTCTAGTTGTAATAAATGCAATTCTCATAAAACCCAATGGTTTATTGATCTTGCATTTTTAAAAAAAAATATATATACTTAATTAATAAAGCTGAACTATGTGTATGTTCATATAATTAACCAACCATGCAAATGATTTTTTTAAAATTCATAAATAGAAGAAAGAATATGGTGTGACTGCAGGAAAACACAACAATGAATGTAACATGAGACAAGAAATAACAAGATAATATTGAGCAAGCAGTTTTGTAATATATACACAAAATATTTATTCACATATTACTACCTGAGTTCATAACCATAGTACAACAAGAAACACAAAACAGCATTTCAACAATCATCCAGTGAGGCTAACAACACCAGCTTTATTACATGCTGTGTTAATGAAACCATAAATGAAGAGGTGTCTTTTTGTAACTCATGTTTGCTTTCTACATTAGAAATAAATTCTTAAATGAGCAGTCCTTTCAGAAAGAGCTTCATTTATTCATAAACTCATCAACAAAAACTCTATTTCTCTCTCAATTTTAACATTTGTATATAAGTAATGAATGATAAATGACCATTCACATTGTAAAGAACACATCTTTTAGCAAAATACTATGTGGCAGACCTTCATCAGCATTGCTCTTAAACTCAGTCATCCTCAACAACTTGGGACTTAGCAGAGCCCAGTGTTTAGAGTCAACTGGTTCCCTCAATGAGATAGTTGCTTGCACAGAACAAAGACAAATGGTGAGATTTTATAACAGATTTTTACAAGTATTGAAAAGTGCTAGAATACAAATTTAGATAAGAGAAAGAGTATCTGGGTCTATGCCCTATGGGATGGCTATGGCTAGAAAGGTCAACAGATAGATAGATAGAATGCTTAGAGTCATTCATGTAGCTACCAGGGCCTTGATTATAGTCAAGGGAAAAAATAACAGAACTGCTGTCACCTTTCACACATATCATAAGAGGCGTATAAGGAGGTTGGGGCATAGGCTAACTACCTGCCAACTGTAAGAAGATTCTACAGGTGACAATAATGCAGACAAAATGGAGATGAAATTGGACAGGTGCTAAGAAAATCTGATATCAGCACAGCAAAACAGGCAGTCATGGAACCCAAAGGGAAAGAGAAAATCAGGAAGGCCCAGGAGAAGAGAAGTGATGGAAACCCTTAAGAATATTGGCCTAGACTGGCGAGAAGCAGAGAAAATGTCCAAGAATAAGGATGGATGGAAATACCTTGCTCATGGCCTATGCTCTAAAAAAAAGTCTGGAGATTTGATTGATTGGATGTGTAGAGTGGCAGACTCCATCATTTAATCAAATTTCGCTAAAAACTAATAACATAAAACTATAACAACAACGACAAATAATACATTCAGTTTGATCTCATTCCCATGTACTAGCTAATTCTAATTAATTTAAGACAGTTTACATTATATACTGATCAAGCCTAATTGATTTATTGTAACAATAATTTTTTTAAAATCTAAAGTAAAGCTCTTAGCTAATAAAGATTCATTAATGTTATTAATTTAAATACATTATAATCCAATTATTGTTTCAACAAGCATCACATTTTTCATTTAAGAAAACATAACACAATCATTTATTTTTTTTTATAACATCAGCTCCCCAGGTGACTTTTTTTTTAGCAGAGCAATCAAAATTTGCACCACCGGCAATAAAAATTATCATTATAAATTATCAAGTTCATATTCATAACAAGGTTAGGCTGTAAATTATAATAATAAACTGAAGCATGATTTCAAATAATTATTTATAGTTAATTAAAATAAAAGCAATATAGTTTCAAAAGACAAACATGCCTGTAAATAGGAAAATAACGTGAGCTATATTTGTGTGTTTCATCTGAGAACAATATAATTCAGTCTATGAACATAACTAATCTAAGAACATTACTTTTACATTATACTGAGTTAACAATGCTTCAGAATGTTATCCATCTAAAATGATAAGTAACTTGTAAAAATTTATAGCCATATAGTTTTTATTAACATTTTGTCTACATTAAGACTATTATATACACAAACTAACAAAATAAAAACTATTTTAACAGTACTCACACTGTCACTTCATTGCACTGCTTAAATGTCACTAGTTACAATTTTCTCTACTGTATCAACTTAGGTAAGATTATTCTTTGCCTACAAGTATGGTTCAAAGCAATTACAAGTAGTGTCTATTAGACACTATGCCAGAGTTCTATTAATCAGTTTCTTGCTGGATAGCAAAAGTATAGCCTGGTCAAGCTTTAAGATTTCCGAAAAAATGTGTGTTGATGGTATAAGCTATAAGCTATAAGCAGTAAACTAATGAACCAGGACAAGGAACATTGGACTGATATGGACAATTTAACTAAAACCAGAAAAACAAAATACATCCCATTATACCATTAGTTTTCTATTAATGTAGGTAGTCATCATTTGTAACATATTTTTATAATGTGAATTAAAATCCTATTGTAATATTTTAAGTTTAAAACTGTAAGTATTTAAAGGAGTTCCCTGTGATAAAAACTTACACAATGCTTCATGAAATGTGGTTTAACCAAATCATAGAACATCTAGAAAATTTACAATGGTTTCTTCATAAATGAAAATAATATCAACAAACTACTCACTGAAAAAACCTTATTGAATAGCAGATGTGGCTAAGAAATTAATTGCAACATCCAGCCCATAAATGAAGAATGTAGAAAAAGCAATATGAAAAATCATACTGACAAAAAGATAAGTCACGCCAATAGGTAGAAAGAAAGAGACTGAACTTAAACTATCATATAGTGTTGGAGGATATAAATCAGACAGCATTTTACCAATAGCTAGGACCAACAATACAAAACAGTGTCTGTTAGCACACAAAACAGTGCCTGATAGCACACAAAATAGTGCCTGATAGCACACAAAACAGTGCCTGATATCACACAAAACAGTGCCTGCTAGCACACAAAACAGTGCCTGCTAGCACACAAAACAGTGCCTGATAGCACACAAAACAGTGCCTGCTAGCACACAAAACAGTGCCTGATAGCACACACAAAAAATAGTGCCTGTTAGCACACAAAACAGTGCCTGATAGCACACAAAACAGTGCCTGATAGCACACAAAACAGTGCCTGCTAGCACACAAAACAGTGCCTGATAGCACACAAAATAGTGCCTGTTGGTACACAAAACAGTGTCTGTTGGCACACAAAACAGTGCCTGTTAGCACACAAAATAGTGCCTGTTAGCACACAAAAGAGTGCCTGCTAACACACAAATAGTGCCTGTTAGCACACAAAATAGCGCCCGTTGGCACACAAAATAGTGCCTGTTAACACACAAAACAGTGCCTTCTAGCACACAAAATAGTGCCCGTTAGCACACAAAAAACATCCCATATAAAGTATTTTCTTACTCATCTCATGTTACCTGTGCCAAAGACAGCCTCCACAATAAGTTAGAAGTAGAAGTTAGTAACTAAATTCATGAGATGATGTTGGTAGATTAAGTGCTTGACAATTTTGTACAGGGTACAGCCAATTTGGTCAACTTTTTTCTACTTTAAGCTACCAAGCGTTCTTTAATGTACAGAGTGCACATGAGATTTTCTCTTTTTTTTTTCCCCCATTATTTGAGAGGACTAAACATCAGATCTCCTACAATCAAACAACAAACCTGCAACATTTTTGTCCAGATATTTTACCACCTATATCTCCCATAGACTACAAATATAAGAAATAAAATGGTTTGCCCACTTACAGATATAGTCTTGTGATTCCATAGAGGCATATACCAAAAAAATGGTTCATCTCAAGGCTTGCTGTAAATTCAGAGTAGGATAGAGTGACAACATCCAGGAAACTGTACAATATTATTAAATGACAATAACTGAGACTGCCAAAAAAGGAAGAATTAAAACTTTAAATATTGCTCAACATCTGAAGGGGTTTAAAAATAAGCTAAGAAGTAGAAGATCTGTTATATTAACTGTCACAAAATGTTAATGTTATGTTTGTAATTGGAAAGAAACTTTTAACAAAATGATCCAACAAATTATTCATGCTTTGTTAAAATATTACCAATCTCTGCAACTATTTAAATTTGTATTCCATTTATTTCAGTTTTGCTTTTGTTAACGTTTGTGACTTATTAAAAGTTAACTCTTTTAACTCGAAACCAACATTGTGGCCATTTTGAATTTTAATTTCAACATGGCACCCCAACACTTTCATCATTTTTATGAAAAATATAATTTTTTTAAAATTGTATGATTACAAATATTCATGAAACTCCTCCCAAAGTAATGGAGAGTGATTTCCCTTACAAAATTTTATTTTCTCTTTTACAAGGAACCTTGTGGTTGTCATGCATTTGATATTTAAAGTGGATGAATACTTTTGTGTAAAATGTCATATTAAAAAATGGATTCTGAATATGACACAACTTCATAATTTGTGTAGCAAAAAAGATATTTACTGAGCAGCAACCCCATAAAAAAATGTTTTACGAACACAGTAAAAATATATCTTGTGTAAAAATTAAAATAGTTATTATAGTTTGTGTAAACATTACTTAATTGTGAGTGTGCAGTCTCCAGTCTGTCAAATAACGAGGATAGAAAATGAGAAATTTACAATTTAACTGTATACTTTGTCTACATGTATATGAATTTCACTTTTAAAAAAGAAATATTCTGAATATTATAATTGGTTACTAAAGACATAAATGTATGTACTTTGAATAAAATCACATTTGGATTTATGTGTGTACAAGAGTTTATTATGAATTGAACAAGAATTAGAAACTGCAGAGTGAAATTTTCATTTTGAAATTTTTTTTTTTTTTACTCATTCTTTAACTTATAATGATTAAATTCAATTTATTATGTTCTATATATGTTTTCTCTGTGTAGTGCAATATTCATACCTTCCATATATTTTTTAGGTGACAGATAAAAAAAAACCCATACAAATGAAGAAAAAAAACATACATGTCAATTTTAAGTGCTGATTTATAATAAATATTAATAATATGAAATATTATTAGTAATATTAAAAATCAGTAATAATATTAAATATTAATAATATTAATAGTTTTTGCTAGAAGTTTCGACTTGGCATAACATTGTCACCATGTACCATGATCATCATCAGATTTCTTTCAAATGTGGCATTTATTCATTTATGTTATGTTTAACTTTAAATAAATTAGATTTTAAAATGCGGAGCTATTGACAGACTAGAAGTGAGCGATTTGACTAACAATGAGGATGGCTGGTGCCTTGCTTTTTTCTTAGTGGAGATGCTCTCACTTCCTTAAAAATTATTATTATTATTTTGATGAGAAATAGGCAGAGATTAGTTGATCATTAAAATTTTGTGAAGATAGATGTAAAATTGTTTTTGACAGGTTACTGATTAGCATGTTTAAATTAATAATTTTAAAAATATTGAAAAAAGCACACCTACTGCATTCATTTGCGGTTCTGACTTGCGAATCCAAAATCTTGAACTACCACGTGATGGTGTTTACCAAGATTATGGCAAAAATCAATAATGAATTGCATTCAACTTACACCCCACGCCATGGGAACACAGTGGGGGTACCATGGCGTATAACTTCAATTATGTCTTTGGTGATTTACCTACTTCTCTGCAAGACACAGCCCATTCAATCTTAGACCTGGTCTTCTAATCTAGGTTGTATTACATCACAATTTCCATCTAAAAATTAGAATGAAAGCTACTTTGGGCTGTATGTAGCCAACAAATTGTATTGTGAATGAAGTTATTTTCTTTCTCAACCTTTCACCTTATGTATATTTAGTAACACTAAAATTTTGCGATATCACTAGTTAAATGTATTAAAATGTGAGTCATTCTCAGCTACTTTAAAAGTGACATCTCTGGTTAAGTGCGAGTCCCTTCAGCCATTCTCTGCAACTTGTTTCGGCTTCTCAATGCTTCTGGAATTAGCTGATATACAATTTTCGAAAAATTTTATTGTAGAGTAATTTTATGAAGAAACAAAATGGGAATTTCACTAAAAATTAATGGTATTTTTACCGTATTAATTGAGAGTATGAGTCATATAAAAAAATACACATAAAAAGCGTATCAAATATGGGAAAACGTATCATATGGAAGGTATGAATATTCCTTCCTTTGAAAAATTTTATATATAATATGATAGGTATTTTAGGTCAGGTCAGGTAATTTTACCTGCTACTGTATGCAGTAAACAGTATAACCTGTGGCTTCCCTACTGCCTTGCAGGTAAGCTCAGGAGAGTAAAAGGCTAAGGGAGGGTACCCCGAAGTAAAACAACCCCACTGCCTTGTGGGTGAGACTTTTTAGTCAAAGGCTAGCGGAGCCAACCATAAACAAACCGACGGAAGGCAACAGAAAACCACTGTCGTAACTTCTTTGTACAATCATGAATCGCCACAACAATAGAAATAACGACAACAATGTTAAGGGGGATTCCAATGGAAAACCCTCGTTCGGTAGGGGACATCATGTGCTACAGGTGATACCCGATCGTCATCAACTACTGTAAGCAAAATAAAGATAAAACAAACTCTAAAGATAGGTACTTGGAATGTGAGAACACTCATGCAGAAGGGTAAACTAGAAAACATCATACAAGAAATGAAAAGAATGGGTTTACAATTACTGGGACTTTGTGAAATGATATACACCGGATAAGGGGAGATGTATTCTGATAAACATAAAATAATCTATTCTGGAGGTACTGAACACCAAAGAGGAGTAGGTATCATCTTGGATGCAGAAAGAGCAAGAACAGTGAAAGGCTTTTACCCAATGTCTGACAGAGTCCTTTTAGTGAAATTGAATGGAAAGCCAATAAACATAAATCTTATACATGTTTATGCACCAACAGCAGACAATCTAGAGGAAACAATAAATTTTACAAGCTAAATGAGGCACTTCATAAATGCAAACCACATGAAAACACCATAGTTCTAGGGGATTTTAATGCAAAAGTAGGAAAGGAAAGAGTTGAGGAAGTAGTTGGTCATTATGGCTTAGGTGAGAGGAATGAAAGAGGTGAGAAACTTATTGACTGGGCAAGAACACACAACATGATGATAGGAAACACCTGGTTTAAGCAACGTCTGTGGACATGGAAAAGCCCAGGGGACAACGCACATAATCAAATTGATTATATAATGATAAGCAATAGATTTAGAAACAGTCTGGTGTGTGTAAAAACTAGACCAGGGGCAGATTGCAATAGTGATCTTGTACCAGTTGTGGGAAAGCTTAGAGTAAAATTAAAAACAACAAAACGAGCCTCAGTTAACATCAAGTTAAATTTAGATTGACTAAAATCAGACAAGAAGCTGCAAGACAAATATAAAATCACAATTCTGAACCGGTACAATGCAATAGAGAAGATACAGAGCATTGATGAACAGTGGGAAAAGCTAAAAGAATAAATGCAACAAACATCAAAAGAGTTCATACCACCAGTGAGGACAAATTCAAGAAAGAAATGGATGACAGACGACATTTTGCAGCTAATGGATACAAGAAGAAGAAATAAAGAAAATAAAAATGAGTATAAGAGATTAAATAAAGAAATTGTAGTAAAATGCAATGAAGCAAAAGAAGCATGGCTAAAAGAGAGATGCAAAGAGATTGAAATGCAACAAAAAGGAGATGCTAAAGCTATATACAAACAAATTTGAGGAATTAACAGGAAGAAAAACACAATAAAAAAATGGATGTCTAAGATCAAAGGAAGGAGAACTGTTGATTGATCAAGAAAACATAAGGGAACGATGGACAGAATATATTAAAGATCTTTATAATGATGAACGAATGGAAGTAAAAATTAAGGATAATGGAGTAGGACAAGAAATACTCAGAGAAGAAGTGGAAGACGCCTTGCGCAATATGAAAGCAGGCAAAGCTCCTGGACCAGATAATATAACTAAAGAAGAGATTGAAGCCATGGGTGATTTTGGAATAGAAATAATAATAACAAAAATATTGAATGATATCTACAACAGCGGATCTATACTAGACGACATGCTCAAATCAATATTCATAGCCCTACCAAAGAAATCGGGTGCGATTGAATGCGATGCACAATAAGCCTTATGAGTCATATGACTAAGATATTACTAAGAATCATCATGCGAAGAGTGCGAAACAAAATCAGTCCAGAAATTAGCGATGAACAGTGTGCTTTTGTTAGAGATAAAGGAACAAGCAATGCCATTTATATCATAAGATCTTTAGTAGAAAGAGCCATAGAGGTGAAAACAGATCTATACCTATGTTTCATAGATTACACCTATTACATTTGACAAAGTAAAGCACCAAGAAATAATCAAAATTTTAGAAAGCATAAATGTAGACAGCAAAGATCTAAGAATATTAAAGAACATGTACTGGCAACAAACAACGGCCATAAGAACTGGAAACCAATTGGGAATGTTTCAACAAATAAAACAGGGTGTTAGACAAGGTTGTGTGCTGTCACCAGATTTGTTTACTATTTATAGTAAGATTATTTTAAGATCCATAAGGGACATGCCTGGAATAACAATTGGAGATCATAATATAAATAATCTAAGGTATGCTGACGATACAGTCTTAATCATTAAGAGTGAAAATGAGTTACACGAAATGTTGGACATTATAGTGAAAGAAAGCAAAAATAAAGGACTCAGCTTTAATAGCAAAAAGACAGAGGTAATGGTAACAACAAAGAAAAAGACATCACCTCAGTGCAAAATAAAGACAAGTGGAACAATATTAAAACAGGTAAATGAATTTAAATATTTGGGAACTTTGTTAACCTCAGACAGAAGATGTACAAAAGAGGTGAGATACAGAACGGCTCAGGCAAAAGCAGCTTTCCAAAAAATGAGGAAGATACTATGCAATCCATTTTTGACAATAGAAACAAGAAAAAGAGCTCTTAAATGTTACATAGAGCCAGTCTTAACATATGGATGCAAATCATGGACAATAGGACAACAGACAAGGAAATCACTGGAGTCTGTAGAAATGTGGTTTTACAGAAGAATGTTGAGAGTACCACGGACAACTAGGAAGAGTAATGAAGATGTTCTTAGAGAGGTCAAAGCAAAAAGAGAGCTAATTTCCAATATTAGGAAGAAACAATCATCATTTTTTGGCCATGTAATGAGAAGAGAACAACTGGAATATATTGTAATATATTTGTATGTTTTAATATGTTTTGATATGTTTTAATTCAAAACATTAAATATACAGAAGTTTTAGTTTAATGATAGTATAGCAGTTTATATACCAAAGAGAGATAATTCTGTCCAAACCAGCAAAATAGTTCTGGAGTTAAAAGAGTTGAGTCTAAAGAGATTGGAATTAGCTATGACAATTGGACAAAAATGTGAAGATTAGAATTTAACAAAAATATAAAGGAAGTCCCATAAAAATTAAAACGCTGGAAAAGTAACAATTATAGAGGGGAACAGGAAAAAAATCAACAATTATAGAGCTTGGTTTCAAATATATTTCATAGTTAGAGCGCATTTACCACATATTGCTGTTGATCAGGAACAACAAAACCATCCTTTAAAACTATAATATGAGGAATGCAGCTTGTGTAAAACTCTCCTAATGAAAAATGTTTGTTTTTTTTACTCACTTCATGAATCTTTGATAAACAATAGCAAACATCATTTCTCATTTCATGCCTTTCTTTGTCTGGATCCTTTAAAGAGATGAGTTTTAATTCAGATGACTCCACTGGCACGGGTGGTTGAGCAATTATGGACTTTCATTCATTTGCAGTGATACTGGGGCTTTCGACTAACCATAAACCTAATTTATTTTTATATACTAAATGATCATAACCAGATCATGTACAAGACTAAGCACTTTAAGTAATAATGGGAATCATGAATGCTATCCATTAGCAGCAAAGTAGAAAACCACAGAGGTAAAAACACGAAATAGAACAACTACATTAGTATGATCCAGGGTAATTAAAGAACCACCATTGTACAATCCTTCATGAAGCTGGAGCAGATGCAGTTAAGAATGAATGTATCTGATTATTTGTTTCAATCCCAGATGACCATAATGAGACAAGATACTTTCCTATAGAAGAAATCTGCTCAGACTATGTGGAAGAGGTTAAGTCTGAAGAGTAAGCTGCCTCTGTCAACAATTATATTGCCAACAAGTAGTCATTGTTTCAGATCCACCATCTGATCCACCACAAGTCCTCAAGTGTGGTAAATTTGTACAACTGACAAATAAAACAAATTCTGTCAAGAAAGAAACCATATTACTCTGGATACTACTACACAGGATACTATCACACTGGATACTATCACATTGTGATATATTGGTAAATGAAACTTAGATATTTTTGCTAAAAAGAATTGAGAATGTGAGAAAACAGACAAACATAATTTGAGATGAAGAGAGCCAGTATATCTGTAGGTAGTAAGCCAAATTGTTTGAATGATGACTAGTACTACCATACACTTCACAGTCTAGGTCACATTATCATATTCTGGTTCAGAACGGGTCATAAACTGAATAAACCCATGCATTCAAATATGGCTGGCAGATACACGATTGTGCACATGTAAGTGGAAAAGTCAAACTGCAGAATTGTCCCATATTTGATCAATTCAGGACTTATTGGCACAAACAAATTTGTATACATCTAAAGAGAGTTCCAGAAAAAAAAACAGCAACATTCTTCATAAGCACTGGTCAGACAGAATTACTGTCATGAAAATTTAATTAAATGTTGAACGCCCTCATTGATTGCATGTTAGAAATATGGTTATTGAGACGGCAACAATTTGGAATTATAAGTTCCATTTAGGTCCATGCAAGGTGTGTTCCGGTAAACTTATAGCTCCATCAGTATGTACACATTTCATCATCTGTTGAAGATGAGTGAGTACCTATGGGTATCCTAGAGTGTTATGACATCAACTTTAACAACAATGAACATTATTCAGAAAAATAACTTTGATGAAAACTTAACTAGACTATGAAATGTTGTCACGTGATAGAATTGGATGACAAGATTTAAGGTAACCAATGAGTTACTTGGCATTGGCAACAGTGTCCTCCTCAGTCTTCAAAATTATATACTATGCTATTATTTGTATCTTTATATAGAGTATGTAAAAGTGAAATAAAACTACATTTCAACTGATAGCAAATATGTTTATTCAATTTAACAGAAAGATCTAAAAGCAGGAAAAGTCGTGGATCATGGCTACAATCTATGGTTACTAACTGCTTCCTTCTATTCAATCTGTGTAAGATCTTATAAAAATTGTCACAAACTTGAAAGCCAGTGTAAATATATAATGTACATTTCAGTAACAAAATTTAGTGAGATATATTTTTCATATACAAATCCTGAAAATAATGGAGGTCTGCTATTTTTATTTCAGAAACATTATATTTGTTGTGTATATGTGTTATTTGTGTGGAATAAACAAATTATTAAGCAAAAATCACAAAACTGTTGTCCCTGTCCTTTTTCTTCTGAGCCTGAGTTTTGCACACAATCATCTGGGAATAATAGCTTGTTATAGAAAAAAAACTGTTGATTGCATTTGGTTTATTTTTTTTTTTTTTTTAAACCACTTGCTCTGTCAGGCAACAAAAGTACACATTTGAAGACAGACAAAATCCAACCGGATGATCACAAAAAATAAAAACAACGAGATGAAAGATCTGATTGGTGATCACTGGGGGGAACTGTACTAAACAACGAAATGTGTAAATTAATCTCACAATGTCAATAATAATTCGAAAAAAATAAACTACAGGTATAAACAAATTGTCAAAATGTAAATGAAATAGAATTACAAGAAAATGAAGAAATCATATATGTAAATGAAATGACAAAATTTACAGAGTTATGCACCAGCTCTCACACATTGAAAAGATAAACATTTTCACAAAATTCAACGGGTTAATATAATTCATCTTGGCAGCACTAACACACAGCTGTCATATCCCAAGACTTAAATTGGGAATTATAGCATCAAATAAATTGCATGGCTTGGATTTGTTACCTTAGCAATTTATTAAATGATCATATTAATGGATATGTTATAATTGTCCTCATATTCTCCATAAGATGAACACGAGTCTGAATCATGGTTAGGTTCAACTAAAGGTTTTCATCAGTGTTGAAAAAAAAAAATTCTTACCAGTACATCTGCACCTGAACTTGGCATTCAGCCTTTATTCTCCAGTTCCATATAAAGTCCCCGGCATGTCACAGAAGGGTCATAAAAGCCGTGACAATATACATTTTCTTTAGCCTCTAAGGGTCCGATATGAACACCAATGAATAAGATCATTGTCCATTATAAACCATTTTACAAAAGACAACTAATGAGGGATGTGGATAAGCTAGTAACTTGATGTAATGACATCTCCACATCAAAGGCTGGCTATAAAGATCTCCAATCTTATCTTTGCATTGCTTTGTAGATACATCCTAAGAGGCTGTTAAATGTCAATCTTCTGATATAACTCTACCATCTATAACACTATCATCATCAAGTACATATATTTTCTATCTTTCCTTCAAAATATGCCAAAACTCTCTATATGCTCAAAACATGTCACTCGTCTTCAACTCATTCAACATCCTTATCAGAAAATTAAAAAATGCTAGTGAAACCATCACAGCAGGTGCACATCTTATGCTCTGTTAATGTGAGCTTATGCCATTAGCTGCAGAAGTGGGTCATTACATTTTGTGAAAAGTAAGAAAATAATGATATTACTTTACTATGCCAACAACAGAGATTATTATCACAAACATGAAAGCAGATATGCTTATTTATATCAGAACAATAACCAGTACTCCCAAAATGTGCACAGATGTCAATATGTAAGTTCTGACCACAGAATGTTTAGTTTCTTTTCATTACAAAAAAACACATACAGTTTGAATGCATTCACAATTTGAAGCTGTGGGATATGTCATCGTACATTATGGGAAAAAATGATCTTGAAATATTTATGCGATTTGTATTGATTATATCAGTACTTTGCTCATTGCAAAAGACTGTCAGTTCTTAGAGCATTTAAATAAGTTGATCATCATCACATCTTGCAACACTAAATATGCAAGTTGTCAGTTCACGCAACATTAAACTGTGGTTGCCATCTCTTACAATATGTATTGAGTTATTTACGGGTCATCATCACTGCACTGTGAACATGTCCATAGGTGCTCAGATCCCTTCCTCAGCAAGTCTTGCAGTGTCCAGCGACTGACAAATCCAGTTCTGTGTTTGTTGATAAGTCTTCTTACATTTCCCACTAAGTTTCTCATTTCTGGCTGTGCCCATCTTAACGCCCATCTCTTTCATCTGAAGGAGTGACATGGACTCAAAGTCCTGTGCCCTTCCCACATCTCGGAGGGCATTGATGATGACAATCCATTGGTTGACTGTTCTCAACATTAGCCCACCTAGCCAACCTGTCCACTCTTTCATTTCCCCGTACTCCTGAATGTCCTGAGACGTAGACAAAGGTGACCTTACGTATTTTTTACTTCTGCAATGACTCTATCCATTGCATGCATACAGAGCCTGCCTCCACTTTATTTTTACCATGCTCATCGAATCACTCAGTATGCAGGCGTGAGTGTAGTCTTGTGACTCTAACCAGATAACTGCCCTGGTCACTGCCATCACCTCCATCGTCATGCTGCTCGTGGTCACAATGTACGCACCATTGTCTATGCCCATGCACTCCTTTGGTGTTGTATTACAGATCCGTCTGTATATATGACTGCATCTTTCTCATCAGTGTTACAATAAGTATTATATTTATAATATAAGTTGCAATTTCCAGCATTTACAATGATGACTACAGTCCCTGCAATGGGTTCTATGCAACAGTAGTGGTTGCTACTAGTTCATTAAGCATATATGTCTTTGCTGTAATTTGCTGCATTTACAACAATTTTATTGTGGTTGTATCTTGTAGACCAGCCTAGTATAAGCAAGTTGTGGCCAGCAAAACTCATTTTGATGGACCGAGGACCTCTTTGATGACTTTCATTATTGAAATATAAACCAATCATCATCATGCTATACCACTTTGCGTAGGCGATCATGTCCTTCCACAAAACATTGTGCATCGTATTAATACTTTTGTTGACTGTTTTCCATGCCTGACACCAAGCTATCTAAAATCTTCTTCTCTCTTTGACATCAGCGGTCTTTCTTTCCCTATATTTTGCCAGTCGTAACTAAGTATTCCAATTTTCCTTTTCTCATAATGTGCCTGAAATATGTTGATTGTTTCTTTCTTATGTTTTTTAGGAGCTCCCTTTTTGTTTTGGCCTCTTTGAGAATGTCCTCATTGGTCTTTTTAGCAGCCCAGAGAACTTTTCAACATTCTTCTGAGAAATTCTATCTCTGTGGCCTCTAATCATCTTTTCATTTGTTTGTCTACTGTCAATGATTTGCTTTCATAGGTCAGAATTGGCTCTATATAACACAGATGAACTTTCTTTCTCATTTCTATTGATATAGACTTGCATTGACAGATGTTTTTCCTTTTCTGAAATGCTATTTTGGCCTGAGCTATTCTGCTTTTTATTTCTGAATTGCATCTTCCTTATGGTGTTATTATTGTGCCTAAGTATTTGAGAGACATTTGTTTCAGATCTGTCCTGTTTATTTTTACATTGCATGATGGTGATGATTGATTCTCCGATATTACCATTACTTATGTTTTTTTTACTATTCAGACTGAGACCTTTCTTGTTACTTTCATTTACTATTATGTCTATTATTTCTTGCAGCTCATTATTTGTCTCTGATATTAAGACTGTGTCATCTTCTTAACTGTTTATGTTGTGACCGTTGACTTGAATCCCTTTTTTATCTACTATTGATCTCATAATATTTTTGCTGTAAAATGAAAGCAAATCTGGCGACATAAACCAATACCATCGTTAATCTTTAAATTGTGGGATTGGGAAAATAAATTAGTCAATTTTTTTTCTGTAGGTTCTATCACTCTCATGGTGCAAAGCACTCTGTATTTGCATAAGGATGTAGGCCCTACAATGTAACAGGAGATAGTACTTTTGACTAGAGTAGAGATTGCAGTGACTTTTACAGAGACTTAATGAGGAAAATCTTTCCAAAGATTCATCTAGAAACACCATTCTCCGGAGGGTGTGAACTAGGAGTTTCGGTAGCTGGCACAGGATTTCTGGCCCTATGTGTGAAAATCCCCTTGAAATCTCTCCAGTTGACCAGAGCATCAGGCACGAGTAAGTGTAAAGAAATGTCATCTATGGGCTGCGTTTAATCTTAGCATCTTCAAAGACAACAAAAATAGGCTGATCCACTGCTTTTGACAAACTGATGACCATCAAGTATTACCCATCCCATGAGTCAAAATTATGGGCAATACCACAAAAAATAACTACAGAAGCAGATATCCAAGGAATTTCAATAGCTTTTAAAACAGTCTATAAGCACAGAGTTAGAGCTGATTATTTTTACTTGAAAGTTTGCAGTTTCTAAGTTCAGAGCCTTCACAGAGTTTTTATTTTTCATTGAATCAAAGTTCAGTGTTCTAACACCACCTAGGGTTAAATTTGATAAACAGTTATCAGAATTGTGCACTCAAAATTAGCCACTATAAGTTTTATTTTGAGGATACTATTTGTATTGATTTCACTGTACTATATCACTTGTAACTTTAGTTCAGAATGGCTGAAGCTACAAGCATTGAAGAAACAATGAACTACAGAAGAAAAATTGCACTTTCAATTTAAGTGACAAGAAAGCTACATTTTTGTTGTTGAACATAACGGTAAACCACAATGTGTTATTTGTTCCCAAGGGATACATGCTTCAAAGGAATATAATCCAAGCGGACACTATACTAGTCTGCATAAAATGCACTAGATAAATACTGTAAAGCTATACGGAGTAATATGTGACTATGTATTTTAAAAATTACCTGGTAGCACAGTGAGTAAATTTGTTCTTATTTTCTACAAAAAAAATTACTTATCTGCTTGTAAAATTTTCTTATTACCTATCTACTTATAAACATTTGTCTACTGTATATATGTAAGAGCTATTAGTTCCAAGTCCTTGAAGGATATATTATATTGTTTGTGCATTCAAGCACATAGATTAAATTGTTGTGCCTTGTTTTTACCGTAATTGCTTGTTTTCACATATTTGTCTTTTTATCAAAATACACTTCTCATTGCTCATTTTTGTAAATGTTATCTCAGTCAGTTTCTATGTTTACTTTGTTCTCTCTCAACTCTTGCACATTCTCTTCTTTCTGTTAGTTCTTGTAAATATTCTTCTTTCTGTTAGTTCTTGTAAATATTCTTCTCTCTGTTAGTTTGTATACACAATTTTCTCTCTGCTATTTCTTGCAACATCCTTCTCTTAGTTAATTCTTGTGCACAATTTGCTACTGTTCGGCTAGGAGACACAGTTCTGATTAAAACCAAATGTTGTCTTCATTTTGATCAAGAACAACTAAAGACTAGGAAAGCAGTCCCAAATAAATGCACACTAAATATGGATGCATTGGACTGCAAGGTATCAAACACAGTGCAACATAAATTGCTAAGTGAAACAGGAAAAAATATATACCACCCTATTTTATTACTCTCCTCTTTTTACCATCTGCTGTATTCACCCAATGCACTGTCAGTTATTGGGTACGTTACATCAGCAATAAAATATCTCACAGTGATTTAGTTTTTTATAATTATTGATTAACCATCACTTTCTGAAGCCATATATATATATATATATATATATTCCGTTTTCCTCAGACAGAGCATGTATAGTATTTTTGTTTGTTACAAATGTATTCCTGTTCACATCTCATCTGTGTTTATAGAATTCTTATATTTCAAGCTGCATCCTCCAATACAATCTGTTGTTTACGGTGAATAAGTTAACATTTTACTGTCAAGGAATTAATTTTTCTACAAACATTACAAGATCTGTGAATAATCACAAGGAATTCACTTTTCTTGGGGGGAGGCACTGTCATTTCCACTCAAGCTCATGCTAAATTGAAATCTTCACTGCACAACTCAGAAATACAATTTTTTTAAAAAACATATTCAAATGTTTTTCAAAAGTCCACATCAGATGAGCACAACGTTACATCATTTTCTACATTAAACTTGTGCTGTTAGATATTTAGAAAATCACTGTGAAACAATCTAGACCCATTTTCTCAGAAAGTGCATTTAAGGAGAACTCAGTCAAGAGCTCTTTCTGAGAATCTTGCTTCTATTTGAGTTGTTAAAAAACATATAACCCAAGCAAGTCTGTCTATTAAGAATCCGTGAATTTGAATATGCTGGGGTAATCTTCGAACACTGAGGTAAGGACCATATCACGACAGTATCACATTTTGCTCTAAAACTTGACAGAGTTCACATGTCCCAGTATTTTCATGGCAGGTCAATATAAATCATATTTAGCCCACGTAATAGTACATCCAACAACTGTAGTCAACCCTCAACAGTAACACAACTGTAATATGTGAAAACGATGTCAAAAGAGCTAGTTTCCCTCTGGTGGTAGTAGGAGGATATCTTTGATGATACTCGGAACATCTGGACCGTTCTTCTTTAAATCAAGCTCAACCAGAACTTTGGAGTGTTCCACACTGATAGTCCTCAAGTCTGTAAGCCGAGACAAGAATCGAGCTAGAGAACCGGCTCCTCGTCCACGTTTAGCAAACTCATATGCCTGCAGCACCTCTACATATTTGCTTTGTATCATCTCCACCTTTTCCCTTGCTTCCAAGCCAGGACGCTCTGTGATAAAAATGAATTTACAAGTTAATTTATGAATTAAAAGAAGAGTGTACTGAAAAAATAATGCTGTATGGAATTGAAATATTCAACTTCACCACACTCTGCCAAAGCATTACGAAGTGAGAAGGCAAGCACTTTTTCTTCCCTGTTAATTCCTTCCCCAACTCAGAAAGTCAAATAAAAACAAAAAGTAAAGTACCCCCATCACGCCAAGTGGCGTATAAGGAATATGGTGTTAGTGACCATAAATTTTACAGACCTTCAGCACATGATTTTTGGGGTAATGTGGTTGGTATTACGTCCGTGCCACTTTACTTTCCCAGAAAATATCTGGTACCAATTAAAGGCTGGGTGAACCCGGAAGCCGTCGTTGGGATCGAACCCTACCTCTAGTCCTTTGTAGTCCAGTCCACTAACCACTGAGCTATCGCGGCTCCCTCAGCAAGTCATATGCCCATTCCTTTTTTCACTTGGATTGACTAGATAGTGTCAGAATGGAATTGAATCAAGAACATTTCATTACCATGCAAGTGATCTAACTACTGCACTATTAACATAGCCATGAATTAACGAATGTGTTTTCACTATTTCAGAAGCCAATAACTGCTATGATTTTCTTCAACAAAATACTTTCCCAAAATTAAACTCCAGTTTGAATTATATGATCTCTCCTCAGGCTTGGATCCATAATAACAACATATGATCGCTTCTACAACATAATTGTGTTGTATCATGTTGTAAAACCAAATATTCTACAGAACTATGACATATCATTTAATATGATAAAGTTTCATAGAGTATCCAACATTAACCAAATCATTTTGTTGACAACACAGGAGGATCCCAATGCTGAAGACACAGGAGAATCATAAAACTTACAACACAGGAGGATCACAGGAGAATCCCAATTCAGCACCAATAAGGGTTCATTCTCTTTTGCCTCCACATTAAACAATATAATAAGAAGCATATTAACACTGAGTCAAAGTTATCTATTATGGTCTATTTTTGTGCTATAAGACTCAAAATAATTTACTATTTGCCTGTAAATGCATTCTACTGTGCTTCCAAGTCATCTCTTGTATTACAGTTGTATGTTTCAGAGCTTTTTTTTCACTTTAACTTTTGTGAGTTTGCTTTGATATAATCACTATTTATTAACTCCATCATCCATCAAAGGATAGTAGGGAATGAACGTAGCCTAAGAGGATGATAGTAGTATTGATGAAAAAAAGTGAAGAATGAATTTATCGTGAAGCATGAAACTGGTACACATAAAAAAGAACCAAAATCTGTAAACAGAAAGAAGTGCTAGGAGGGAGGGAGGGAGAGAGAGAGAGAGAGAGAGAGAGAGAGAGAGAGAGAGAGAGAGAGAGAGATGAGAGAACATAAGAAGTACAGCTATTTGGTGTAATTATGGAAGGATGCTTCTCTTTCAAACAGTAATCTTTCTTTTCTTCTCCACCAGTCATACATTACCATTCCTCATTAAGTTAAAGTAATTGCAATCGTCATGTAATTATTTAGTAGTTTTGTATTTTATGTAGTATTGTTTTCATTTTTTTTTTATTTTCAGATCAATTGTGTTATCTTTACCTTAAACTATGTGTATTAGCTGTTCAGATAAATCCAAAATGGGTGCTGTTTAGGGTCTGGGTATGGAACTAATTCACTTTCTATAATTTCAAATGGAAAAAGAAAATGTGGAGTTTGAACAATTCAAAGTTTGAATGGCCTCCTGGAACAAATTAAATTCAATATAGGAAGAACCATTAAGAATAGTGACACTGTATCCTTCCAAGCATGTCATAAGAGGTGACTAAGGAGTTTGATTGACGGCCTGACAAGCTGTTATTGTAAAAAAAAGTATTGTTATGGAAACAGAGCTATAGATTTTAGAAGCAGCAATCTCTGCAATATGTGCCATTTTGGCATGTAAGGTTTCTGTTTTTGAGATTGTGGTTCTGCCCTATGTGCCGTCTTCGGCTCGAAAGGACAATAGATAGATTATGTAAAGTCTGTTATGTTATATCAATCTCAAATTAGCTCCTTTCCTTTGGTCTAATGTTATGTCGTGATCATTGCACCACCATACGGTTCACTGCTGTTTGTCATTGTTATTTTAGCCATCTTGCTATTTTGTCCATTTCAGAAATAAAACTTGTATATGATTCTTCTACAAGTTTTTTGATAATTAGATAAAAATTACAACGAAATTTAAAGAATATTTGTAGAGAGCAATAAATCCTTTAATACCAGAATGTGTAAAGTCAGTCACACTGAGAAAGGTCTCTTCTCATATACATTGATGTATTAAAATATCACTGGAACAAAAGCTCATTCAGTAAAAAAATTGACAATTTGTGCTGTATCACAAAATGTAACAACTATCACATTTTAGAAGAAGGGAAACATGGCAGACACAGAAGAACATCACTGAAAAGTGCTGTAAAATTTCTAGGGTTTGAACTAAAATTCCACTTTGATGCCCAAGACAGGAACTGTGACCTATAAATAGTACAAATTACAAATGCTGACCAGAGCTGTCCCAAAGACACAACAACTGTTCTGTCAATGTACACAAACTTTAGTGTGTCAACAGATAAGACTAGGCCACATTATTTGGGTCAAATACTTCACAGATAACACATTCTACATGTGGCAGATTCTGGCATAAAGAAGACAGGGCAGGCAGTCAATGTCAGGCAGTTTCAGGAAAAAAACACATGCCCATACTTTTATTAATCTGTCTGTGCAAAGAAAAAAGGAAGATGTAACTGTGATAAGGAAGTAGCATGAAACTATGCATAGCAAACATTAAACACATTGTTTTATTTTATGTTTTATTTATATAAGAATGGTTAGCTTAGAATATGAATAACTTACATTATAATGATAATACAGTAAAGATAGGTTCATAGTATGATAACATAATACTGTCTGTTAATATTAGGCTATTGGTTCATTTATACAGTAGTGACCAATAATAGCTATTTATGAGTACTTACATTAGTACTTAAAAAGATTTTTAAAAGTACCAAAAGCATAGAAAAGAGGCCTTATTGTCAAAAACCCTAAGAAAGGGAACCTCAGTAACTTTGAAAATTGGAGAGGTATAAACCTGCTGTCAGTACCGAGGAAGACATTTTGCAGAGTACTTCTCCTATGCATAAAGAATCAAAGCTCAGAGAGGAGCAGGCAGAGTTTAGAAGTGGGAGATCATGTACTGATCAAATATTTCTTTTGTGAACCATTGTAGAGCAGTCACTGGAATGGAATTCATCCGTATATATAACTTCTTAGACTTTGAGAAGGCATTTGACAGCATCCACCATCTATTGCTTTGGAGAATCTTACATGCATATGGCTTTCTGGATAAAATCATCAATATTCTTAAGGATATGTATAATGGCAACAAGTGCTGTGTAAAACATGAAGGACAGCCGACAGTTTGGTTTAGAGTCATAATGGGAGTTAGGCAAGGATGTATTTTGTCACCACTCCTTTCCTTGTGGTCATAGAGTGGATCATGAGATCAGTTGTTTCTGACAGAACAAGGGAATTTACCTGGGGTCTTTTACTGGGCGTCTTGAAGCTACTGACTTTTGCAGATGATGTTGGACTGCTTGCCTAATGCCACCAAGACATACAAGAGAAAACTGATAGAGTATATCAGTTTGCTAACTCAGTAGGGCCGAAAATAAATGCAGAGAAAACTAAAATTATGAGTGTAAATGCCAAATGTACAAAGAAAGTTACATTCAGAGGAGTGGGACTAGAAGAGGTGGATCACTTTAAATACCTAGGAAGCTATATTTAATCAAATAGTAACATTAAGAAAGAGGTCTCTGCTAGAATAGGCATATCAGCCATGTCATTGATTACACTTAGAAACAATTGGTGCTCAACTAGTCTCCATCTCAGCACCAAGCTTAGAATTTATAAGACAAATATCTGGACTGGTTGTAAAGATTATAATTAGATCATTATATTTTAGGAGAATTAAAAAAAAAGCATGATGCTGAAGTCAGCAGCACGCAAAATAAAGTGAACAATTAACACAGGCAATGTACTGTCAGTCTGTAAGTATCATCGAGATAAGAGAAAGAAAATGCAGCTTCACTGAGGCCACCTTTCATACAAATCTGCACTTGACTTAACATAAAGACTCCATCTTTTCCATCGTCCTTTCAAGCTGAAGAAAGCACATAGGGTAGAAATTCTAGACTCAACAATCTAATGTTTTCTATTAAGTATAAGACCTTACAGGATCGCATGATGTCTCGCCATTTGCCCTAGTTCTGGGTGAGCCTCATCCTCTTAATGAGAGAGTTGTCCTCTGTTGCTGCTTCTCATCTCAGTGTTCTCTTAGTATTTTTCTTAGTCTGTCTCTTTCTTTTACCCTCTGCTTCCCATTTAAAGGCTTACAATGATATATTCTTTTTGTCTTTTCTCACCACATAGTCAATATAAGTCCACCTTCTTTTTTGATTATATAAGCAGATGATATTGTTGGATGCATTTCCATGACTATTTCCCTTTTTTCTGCACTGACCTTGAATTAACTTCTTGGTATATAAACTATTCTCCTGAAGCATTTTTTCAGTTGTTTTTCAGCCTTCACACACATTAGTAAAAGTGGAAAATACAAAATATTTGTTTTGAAAATCCTGAGATTTTTTTGTGTGCTTAATAATTTTGATTTCCATATTTTATCAAAGTTTCTGAAAGTCACCGTTACCTTTCCTATTTGGTTATTTGGTTATGGAAGGCCCCGGTATCACTGCAAACGAATTAAAATCCATAATTGCTCAACCGCCCGTGTCAGCGTAATCATCCGGATTAATATCTCATCTCCCAAACAAAGAAAGGTAACTGTTGTCCCAATCGTAGCAGTCTCAGCACACACCAAAAGACATAAGGAGAAACTGTGCAGAAAGTTAACACAGCCAACCTCTCCTATTCTGACTCTAATTTCTTTCTTGTCTCCTTGATTTATGCGACTTTCATGATATACGAAAGAATCTACTTCTTCCAGGTATATTCTTTCTTCTAGACAAAATTGATTATCCATTATTTCCATCTTTTTTTGTTGATCTCAAGCCTATTTCCTAGCCTTTGGTGAGCGGAAATAGGCTTTGGTGAGCGGGCATTTGTTTTTCTTACATCATATTCACGTTGCTACTGATAAGAACTATGCTGCTCACAAAATAAACATCCTCTAAGTTTAGACCATTGTCCATCCAATGCCTTTATCTGTACAGCATTTCAGCATTTTGAAATAAATGGCAGTTTCAATTAATAAAGAAGATAAAATACATATTTGTTTTACTCTTTCACCATTCACTTGGTCCTGCTTCAGTGTGAAATGCACAAGAGAAGCTGTATATAGATTTTTGATGATGATGTTTGGTGGTGTTCCATATTGTCTCAGCACATTCCACAATGTTTCTTTGTTTGCTGTTGAAAGCCGTTTTAAAGTCAGTAAAGTTTAGTACAAATGGCTTATTCTTTTTTGAGAAGTTCTTCTTCTTCTACCTTTCAATTACCCGGGGAGCACAGGTCTTCAACAAACAATTTCCAAGCCGTTCTGTTTCTTGCCATTCCTTTAAGATCATTCCATGACTTCCCCATCATTTTCATCTCTGTTTCCACCTGTCTTCTCCAAGAATACTTTGGTCCTCCTCTTTGTCTGGGGATTTCAAAAAAGAGCCTATCTCAGTTTGCTTCCACAGTGTGTTTCCTATCCAGTGCCATTGCCTTCATTGTATCTCTTTGTCCACTGGTAATTGACTAGTACTTTTCCATAATTCTACATTAGAGATTTTGTCCTGCCATTTTCCATCCTTTTATTCTGTGCAACCCATCCATTAATGAAGGTCTGTATCTTTGTGATTGTCATTTTTGTTGGTCTTCATGTTTCACAGGCATATAATACGACTGATTTAACATTGGATTCATTTTTGTTGCTACTTGTGCAGCTTTTCCTTGCTCATTTAGAGTATGTACATTTCAGGTGCCAATTCTGGAAGATTTCCTGGTAGACAAAGGTGAAACAGCGACCCTTACTCCTCTTTCTTCAGATTGTGTCATATACCTCTTAGACAGAGAGCCCTTAATTTTCCTGGATGGCGGCTTTACATTTTTTCTTTTCTTTGACTTGTCCATGTTTGTGAAGTTTTTGTGTCTTATTTTTTACAGTACAGACAGACTAGTCAGTCCCATGCCAAACCCTCCTTAGTTGCCTCTTATGAACATGCCTGGTAGAGAAACAGCAATACAATTCTTTACTCCCCTTTCAGGTCCCCGCAGTGCATGGGTATTTTGATAAATTCCTCTCTAATATAATTCTTAGGGAGTTCAAGACAGCTTCTCCCTTTTCTAAATCTTGCTTGTTCTTTACCCATACCAGCATCTACTGTATCTTGGACTCTGTTTATAATGATCCAACATATACTTTAGAGGCAACTGATAGAATTGTTAGGCTTCTCTAGTAGTTGCAATTCTTGAGATTGGATTTTTTTTAGTTTGACAAAAATACCCTCTTTTCCACAGTGTAGGCATCTTTTCAGCTTTCCATATTATATTGAACATTTTCTGCAAGTGTTTTAAGTTGTGGTTGTCAATTATTTTTAGTATTTCAGATGTTATATTATCTTCATCTCCAGCTATTTTGTTAGCCATGAGCCTTCAAGCCATCTAAATTATGTCCAACTATGAGACTGGTGTGTCAGCTGCAAAATCAGTTACATTTTTTTGTAGTGGATAGCCTAGGATTTCCTTAAAGTGTTTGGCCAAGCTAAACTTTATGTCTTTATTTGATGTTAATTTGGTTCCATGTTTGGTCTTAACATGTTCCCCACTAGATGTATAAATGTTTGTCAGCATATTTGTAGAGTTTTATTGTCGCCTGTCATTGCTGTTCATTTCATCTTCATTGCAAGGTTATCTGTATAAGCTCCTGTCTCTTCTGGCAAAGTTTTTTACTTTGCTGTCTAGTTCTTTTTATGCTGTTTTTGCCACGTCTTTTTTAAGATTTATGTTTACATTCATCATAGCTGTCTTTGCTTCTTACCTCTCTTGAATGTATTTCGATGTATTGTCAAAATTATGTTTATTTTATTTCCTCCAGCCCATTAGTTGATTTTACCAATGAAATTAGAGCTGTACTATGGAATTGACACATTCCATCTATGCTAATCTTCTCTAGTTCACCAAGCACCACAAAATGGTTCCAGGATAAATTTTTTATTGATTTTCTTATCTTTCAGTATGAGACTATCATCTGAGACTTTAGCTTCTTAAGTTTGCTTTTCAATTTTACTTTTGTCTTAATAAACATAGTGATAAGGTAACAGTAAAAACAAACTGGCTACAATTTACATACAAATACTGCTGAATCTAATGGGAACATAACATGGGTCTGACAGACTTACAGGAACATCTTAACAAACGGCTTCATATACATATGAAGACACAAAAAGTTAAGACACTCAGTAACATTAACGCTATCGGGGAATGGGCCATATGACCTTCCTTTCACTTCTTTTGGTATATATTTTGGAGGGAGTATGGCAATGTGCTCTTTTCCTGGATGACTTTCTTTCACTGACCAAGACCAGACATCTATTTTTTTTCCCAACTGGTTCTACTGAAGATATTACAAGTGATACACTGAATTGTGTAAGGTACACATACAAATTATCTCACAAGAAAAATAATGAATTGTTTAATTTGCTCTTATTTTAGTTTTGTTTTTTCCCCCTAGATATGTTCATTTCTGACTGTGTTATACCATCTAATGTTCAGAATTTTCCTCAGGCAATAGTTGACTATAAATGATGGTATCATTTGTATGACAAATGACGAACATTATAGAAGAATTACAGCATATCTATCTATCTATCTATTGTCCTTTCGAGCCGAAGACGGCACATAAGGCAGAACCACAATCTCAAAAACAGAAACCTTGCGTGCCAAAGTGGCACATATTGCAGAGATCACTGCTCTAAAATATATGGCGCTGTTTCCATAACAATACTTTTTACAATGACTGCTTGTCAAGCCATAGATCAACCTCCTTAGTCGCCTCTTACGACATGCCTGGAAGGTCACAGTGTCACTTTTCTTTACTTCCCTCATAATGAGGCCCCGGTAACACACAGGAAATAGTAATAGAATGATATAATTAAACTATAATTAGCATACAAACCTGAAAAGATACAAATGGCAGTGAAAAGGGCATATTCAGCATTGTCAGTCTTATATGAGGCCATATTGTGACAGAACTCATATAACAGTTCAGAGTAGTGTCCCTGGCCTGCTGCTTTCATGTTCTCGATAGTGCATGGCTGGCCATTACCAAATACAATTGACCGTGACTCTATATCATAACACCTGGCTGCCCGTATAGACATTACTTCTGTGGATGAAGACTGAGCAAAAGAAAATTGGATGCATATTAGTACTACATACCTTACGTCTGCATTATATGTTAAATATGTACATTACGCAAAATGTAACGATAAAGACATTTTAAATCCAATTGTAGGTACTGTCCTTGGTGTTCTATATCAGTTCTCAAGATAGTTATTCTTCAAAAAGATAATTCTGAAACATCATCTCTGAATAGTTTTCTTTCTTTAAAGTCATGCCTCACATTTCTTGTACCATTTATTTTGCAAGCTGCAGGGAAGTTATAACACACAACTAATGAAACTCAGCGGTTGAGTAGTTAGTGTGACAGTGAGAGGTCAGTATAATGGACTAATGCAATGGTTGAGTAGTTAGTGTGACAGTGTGAGGTCAGTATAATGGACTAATGCAGTGGTTGAGTAGTTAGTGTGAAAGTTAGAGGTCAGTATAATGGACTAATGCAATGGTTGAGTAGTTAGTGTGGCAGTGAGCGGTCAGTATAATGGACTAATGCAGTGGTTGAGTAGTTAGTGTGACAGCTAGAGGTCAGTATAATGGACTAATGCAGCAGTTGAGTAGTTAGTGTGACAGTTAGAGGTCAGTATAATGGACTAATGCACTGGTTGAGCAGTTAGTGTGACAGCTAGAGGTCAGTATAATGGACTAATGCAGTGGTTAAGTAGTTAGTGTGACAGTTAGAGGTCAGTATAATGGACTAATGCAATGGCTGAGTAATTAGTGTGACAGTTAGAGGTCAGTATAATGGACTAATGCAATGGCTGAGTAATTAGTGTGACAGTTAGAGGTCAGTATAATGGACTAATGCAGTGGCTGAGTAGTTAGTGTGACAGCTAGAGGTCAGTATAATGGACTCATGAAATGGAGTTGTTGAGCAGTTTGTGTATTCACTGCTGACCAGAAGGGCAGGTTCAATTCCCAGATATAACATAGAAACAAAGTTGAATGCATTTGAAAATAAATGTCTAAGGAAAATATTTGGTATAGCATGGAACGAATTCAAAACAAACTAAGAAATTAGAGAAATCGCCAATCAACCACTAATATCTTCCATAATCAAGAAAAGATGATGGTCATATGTTGGATATGTGATGAGGAGAGATAATAACTGAATAACAAAGCAAGCCCTCATGTGGGAAACAACAGGTAAGAGGAAAAGAGGCCAGCCCAGAGAAACACTGAGAAGAAAATTGATCACAGAGGCAAGAGCAGCAGGAATCAGCTCCCTCAATGAGCTAGAGTTCCTTGCACAGAACAGAGACAAATGGCGAGAATTGATAAAATATCTTTAGAAGAATTTAAAACTGCTAGAATAAAAATAAATTTAGATAAAAGAAAGAGTATCTGGGTCTATGCCCTATGGGCCAGCTATGGCTTAAAAGGTCAATAGATAGATCATCATCCTCAAGTACCCGTAGGTGATCATGTCTCTCCACAACTTTCGATCTCGACAGTTCTTTTATCATTTCTGGTGTTGACCTTCTGCCAAGCCATTCTCTTAAGCTGTCTGGTATTTTCTCTCTTTGCTTCCCTCTATCTCTTCGTCCCTCAATTTTTCCAGTTGTTGCAATATATTCCAGTTATTCTCTTCTCATTACATGGCCAAAAAATTATGATTGTTTCTTCCTAATATTGGAAATTAGCTCTCTTTTTGCTTTGACCTCTTTCAGAACATTTTCATTACTCTTCTTAACTTTCCATGGTATTCTCAACATTCTTCTGTAAAATCACATTTCTACATACTCCAGTAATTTTCTTGTCTGTTGTCCTATTGTTCATGATTCACATCCATATGTTAAGACTGGCTCTACATAACATTTAAGAACTCTTTTTCTTGTTTCTATTGTCAAAAATGGATTGCATAGTATCTTCCTCATTTTTTGGAAAGCTGCTTTTGCCTGAGCCATTCTGCATCTCACCTGTTTTGTACATCTTCCATCTGAGGTTAACAAAGTTCCCAAATATTTAAATTCATTTACCTGTTTTAATATTGTTCCACTTGTCTTTATTTTGCACTGAGGTGATATCTTTTTCTTTGTTGTTACCATTACTTCTGTCTTTTTGCTATTAAGGCTGAGTCCTTTGTTTTTGCTTTCTTTCACTATAATGTCCAACATTTCTTGTAACTCATTTTCACTCTTAGCGATTAATACTGTATCATCAGCATACCTTAGATTATTTATATTATGACCTCCAAATGTTAAACAAATAGATAGATAGATAGACTTATATCCCATAGCAAACTATATAAAATCAGAGGTTTCACTCCTACAGCTATAGATTAGAGATCATGCTGTTGAAGCTAGTCATTCAGTCAGCAGCTCCATCTCAGCATGCCAGATACCTTATGTTTCATAAGTCACCGTTAAAATGACAGAAGTGCTGACTACCAAACAGGTATGTGTTTCTCATGGGTAAATATTGGGGTATCTTCTACATATGGATTAGATATAAATTAAAAAAAAAAGACTAAAACTTTGATCATAAACAAAGTAATACTCAAAACCCAGAAGTTGGTATCAAAATTGAAGGAAGAGACCTGGAGACAGGTCACAGCTACAACTACCTTGGACATACTATAACCAGTGATGGAGAATGTACAACTGAAATAAACAAAATAACAGAAATGGCAAAAAGCAATTTTAATGCCATAAAAAATATACTAACATCAGAACAAATAACATCAGGGTTAAAACTAACAATAGCAAATTGTTGTATCTTCTCAACATTCCTGTATGGTGCAGAAACATGGGCATTACACACAAAATACAGAACTGAAAATTTAAGCCTTTGAAATGTGGAGTTATAAAAGAATAGGTAGAATTGGACAGAAAGAAATGAAAACAAATGATGAAATCTTAAAACAACTAAACATGAAAAGAGAACTACTAAATACAAATCTAACAAGACAAATGAGATTTTTAGGACATGTTAAAAGACACAGCAGTCTACTAAAAGTAATCTTGGAAGAGAAAACACAAGGTAAAAGAGTCAGACCAAGACTAACATGGGCGAGTAACATCTAAAGATGGACAAGTTAGTCTTTGACAACCTGCGCCATCAAAGCAAGAGACAGAGTGGAATTGCGCTCCATAGTAGCCAGCCTTCAATGCTTGGCTGCACTTGATGATGGTGATCTTCTACTATCTATCTATTGACCTTTCGAGCCGTAACCGGCCCATAGGGCGTAGACCAAGATACACCTTCTCCTATATGAATTTTTGTTCTAGCAGTTTTCTTTTAAAGATATTTTATTAAATCTCGCCATCTGTCTCTGTTCTGTGCAAGCAGTTCTATCTCATTGAGGGAGCCGATTCCTGCTGCTCTTGCCTCTCTCATCAATGTTCTTCTCAGTGTCTCCCTGGGTCTTCCTCTTTTTCTTTTACCTGTTGTTTCCCATATGAGGGCTTGCTTTGCTATTCGATTATTATCTCTTCTCATCACATGTCCAACGTATGACCATCGTCTTTTCTTTATTACTGAAGATATTAGTGGTTGATTGGCGATTTCTCTAATTTCCTCGTTTGTTTTGAATTCGTTCCATTCTATACCAAGTATTTTCCTTAGACATTTATTTTCGAATGCGTTCAACTTTGTTTCTATATCTCTTGTTGTTTTCCAGCTTTCACACGCATACGTAAGGGTTGATAGTACATTTGATTTGAATAGCCTAAGTTTTGTGTTTGTGCTAATGAGTTTTGATTTCCACAACTTTTCAAGGCTTCTGAAAGACATTGCTGCTTTAGCCAGTCTGATTCTAATTTCTTCGCTCGTATCCCCTTCTCGATCAATGTGACTTCCAAGATAGATAAAGTGATCGATCTCTTCTACTGGTTTGTTTTCCATGTATATTTTGTCACTTGTTGGAATTAAACTTTTCATGACTTTAGTCTTTTCATGATTGATCTTCTACACAAACTGAATTTTACTCAGAGATTTTCAAAATGGACCAATATAGTCAGATGCCATAAATCTGTGACTGACTTTGTACAGCTCACATGCTATCAGTAGTGGCCATAACTAACTTACACACTTTGTTACTTGCGAGAGTTGTGAAAAGCTGGATAATTTGTGGAGTCTTGAAGTCGTAAAGCAAGAAAGTGTTAACTCTCCGAGTCTGTAATAAAACATATCTCACTTTGGAGACTCCATGTTATTCAAAGTTATGAATTATCCATGTCATTCACTGTGTTTAAATGTTTTGTTGCTATAGCCATTTGCGTCATTACACAGAACAGCACATGGTCATTGGAATGATTTACAACAAGAAGTTTTCTACATCATCATTAACTCTATGAATCTGTTTACAGAATTTCTTGTATAGAGTAGTCTTCTCGACATATAAATCAATACTCCTTGCATGTCCAATAGTTGTTAAAGTTGTCCTATGATTGGTGAAATGAGCCGTGATAGCTTAGTGGTTAGTGAACTGGACTACAAAGGATTAGAGGTAGGGTTCAATCCCAACCGACGGCTTTCGGTTCACCCAGCCTTTAATGGGTACTGGATTTTTTTTCTGGTAAAGTAAAGCAATACGGGCATAATACAACCACTTTACCCCAAAAATCATGTGCCGAAGGTCTGTAAAATTTATGGTCACTAACACCATATTCCTTATACGCACCTGGCGTGACGGGGGGTACTTTACTTTTTTTTTTTTTTTTTTTTTTTTACTTATTTTCATCATCTACACAAGATGTAGCACAATGGCAATCTGTCCTGACACTGTTTTGACTAAATGTACACATGAAAGAAGCTATTACTAAATGGTTATTATTTCACACAAAATCATTACTTTATTTTCCACACAGTTCTACTTCTATTTGTGCTTAATGGACAAATATGTAATTTTGTTGTTACTTCAGTCAAAGAAATCATTGTATAAATATTTTAATTTTATTCCATTATCAATACAGAAATGATTTTTAGCATTAATTTTTCTGTGCAGATTCTAAAGTCAACATAACACCGTTTTAGTTTTTTCTTTTCCCACAAATTTTCTACATTACAAAGTGAAAAAAAATATTTGGAGACCAAGATGTATTTAAGCAATCTCTATTTCTGTCTTGTTATTTAAATGAAGGCTCTTGAAAATAATGTTTTCTCTTTTCCAATTCTGGTTAATATACAAAAATCACGCCACATGAATTGTAACAAGTCTGTATTCATTTCTGGAAGAGTACTATAATTTAAATTATGTATGGTTAATATGTCGTAAATAATGGTGGCAAAAAAAAAAAACACAAAAAAAACTAAGATCCTCAAGATGGTCCGCCATTCTCATATTCTTTAAAAGAAACAAAAGAAATGCAGCTATTCAGGTGGGATAACTGTCCAAGAGATTCCCATGGAGAAAAATACACGCACAACACTGTATTCACTGTCTCGTGATTGCAAAAGATGAGTAGTTCTTGGTCAATAACTTTTATCTGGCCAAAATATCCTGAGAATTCTCTTTTGGCCAATAAAAGTCTTGATGTTTCCATTTCTGTTAATTTGTCACACAGAAAGTACATAACTCACAAATATCTTTAATTTGGTTAACAGTTCTGTCTATCTCAACAAAGACAACAGATAAGACAAGAGTTTAATAATTGAAAGCAAAATCTTCATCCTGTGTTTCTCTCAAAGTAACTAACGTTTAATTTGCATTCTTCAAACTCTAAACAACTGATCACACAAAACTGACCTTTAGTAAAGTAATTTGGTCATCTTTGGACAAAGTAAGGAAACCAGGTAACCCTTTGGCAAACTCTACAATAAGCTGTGTGATGAGGACGAAAGTTGATGCCATAGAACTTACAAAAGTCTGAGGGTCCAGAGAATTATTCTTCCTAGCATCAAAATCTTTCTGAAATTATAAATTTTGTCATTAAGTATGAGTGAAATTTATTAGGATACTCCAGACTAGTGTTTCTCAACCTTTTCTTTACTATGGCCCTCTAACCGTGTTTTCTTCCCATGGCCTCTGTCCTTTCAGGAAAAAGATAACTACGTAAATTTTATTTTTTTGCAAATATATATGCACACATACACACATGGTTACATAGAAATGTACTCTAAAACATTATTATTGTAATAACAATAAATTCAACTGGCAAAATCAAGGATTTGTCCTATTGTGCATGGTTTTCCTTCTTTGCTTATCAGTTTGGATAGTTCGTAAGAACCTATTAAACCTTCTTCTTCTTCTACTATCCTTCCTCCATTGCCATTGGTGTCGAGGGGAGATACAATCTGCGGTTCTTTGCTCTTTTGTTGGCCTCTTCTGGTGTTATCCCTCCTAGTGACTCTAGTATTCCCTTTATCCATCTCTTTCTCGGTCTTCCTCTTAATCTGGCATTTTCGTAGTGTTTGTTTATGGCTCTCTGAGTCATTGTTAGTTCTTTTTGTCTTGTTATGTGGCCAAACCAATTTATCTGTTGTTTCTCTATGTATTCGATGGCTGGTTCAACTTTGAGTTTCTTCCTCAGGTCAGTGTTTCTTAAGCTGTTTCCTATCATTCTTCTGACACATTTCATTTCGGTGGTCGTTATCTTTCTTATTGCTCTAGAGTCCAGCGTCCAATTCTGGCACTGATAGCACAGAGTTGGTAGAAAAATTGATTTGTATATTGCCCTTTTTGCTTCCGTTAATTAAACCGTAAATTAAGCCGTAAATTAAACCTTTGTCATTAAAATGTGTAGATTTTTTAACAAACATTTTTTCACCGTAGGTCTGTCCAGCTTCAAAATTATCTGCAATGCACAAAAATATTCCAGCAGTTTTATCTTTTTTTTCCCGTTTTGAGATGTTTCCAAATGCTTTTGGTAGTAATTACATGGTCACCTACTTTCAATGGACAGTGTATTAATGCAAATTAAGTACATGGTTTTTGTCTTGTCTTGTCTTGCAATGATGGGATAAATCTATAACCAAGATACTCGAATGAGTATCGTCGATATATCTTCTTTGCCAAAATATCCGTGATACTTAGTATCTATATATTTTCAGGTCATAATATTATGAATACATTTTGTTAGTGCATAACGTTATCATTACACTTTCTATTTACAAAATATACTATCATATACGTTTGTATATACTCACAAATCTGGAATTACACAAAATTATTACGATGTTAAGAATATTAAGACAATCATGAAAGGACTGACAACAGTTTTGTCTTAGTTTTATTAATGTTGTGACTGACAAACTCTTTAAGTATATTCTTTACTTGTTTGTTCACACACAGAGGACAGATAGGTTAGGTAGTGGTCGTATAGGAGGGAGAGGGTGAAGAGAAAAGTGGGTAAGGAAAATAATGTTTTCGCAGACATCAAAGATTTGCTTGAGCAAATCCATCAAAGGTGGTTACTTTTAAAGTCCACCAAATGCGTCTGATGTGCACTTCTCTTATTCATTTGCCTCTAGTGTCGAAGACGGTACATAGGGCGAAAGACATAGATCAAACAGTTTACGATATGTACTAGTTCCAAAAAATCTTGGTTATTTCTTAATCTCATGTTTGAGCCTTCCCTTGTAATTGTTCTGTGAGGTACTTCTTTTGGTTTCTCTTATATGCTCTGCTAATGAGAAAATTCACTGAGTGGAAAGAAGTTTTACTTGAGCACTCCATTCTACAAAAACATGTATCCCTATGTTCGGAGTGCAATGATGATGACCCGCAAATAGCTCAATAACTCAATGCAGCCCTATGCATGACCTAGTCACATGCAGTGGCCCTAGAGTCTCGTGGCATCCACCCCTATTCTATGATTCTTACACATGGCCTTCTTGAAATTTCCTGTAGCACAGATACCCTTTATTTATTATCCTATTTCTACAATGGTATTTCTATGAGGTAAAGAAGTAAAATTGTAGCAGATACTACATTTTAAAACAAACATTTTTTTTAAATCACACAGACAAGACTAGCTGCTAAGTCTTTAATCTATGACAAACTTAGGAGATCAGTAGGGGATGAATATTGCTCAGGAAAATTACAAAATCATGGTTATAGACGATGTAGCGAACATCAAAATATGTGGAATAAAAGATAAAGAAGCAGAACTAATCGAAGAAATGATTTTTAAAAAGAAACTAAAATATTAGGAATAGCAGACACCAGAGTTAAAGAACAACAAATAAAGAAAACACTCATGAATTGGCTTGTGGTAGAAAAAAAAAACATGAAAATTTACAATATGGACAGAAATACAAGCCATCTATAATCAATATTAAAAATAGAACAAATTCATTCATGTAGGTTACACAGAAGTTTACTGACAGAAAAATAACCTTAAGAAGACTTGTGCGGATAAAAGATAACAAGCACTAATGAAAGAAAAAACTGCAATGTTCACATAGAGTTCAGAGACAGAAATTTGGCAAATTGTTAGCAAATAAATTTGAGAAAAATAAAAAAGGTAACTATAATGAAGGTTGTAAAAATAATTAAGTAAAGTTAGAATTAAAGGAATAGATGATAAAAAATAAGGCACAAATAATGAGAAATCGTGGAAGTTAAAAAAAAAAAAAATTACATAATAAAAACACAATGACTGTACGTCATCATAATAATCATGTTCCCGCTTGTCCTAACATGGAGCATAGAGCAGAATGATTGGTCTCCATCTAGGTTGATGTGATGCTAATTCTTGCAAGACTTGAACATTTTTTAAATCCATGACTGATCCTTCTCTATTGAAGAATGATAAACTAATTTTGACATTTTTTACCTATATCTTTTATGTTCATATTTTGTCAAGTTTTCCCAATCTTAAAGTATTTGGCCTCTTCATTTGAAAGTGAAGTGTCCAATGCCAAATCGTGTTCATCACTAATTTTGTGTGTCCAGTAGGTATCTAAGGAGTTGATTTGAGTGCTGCTATACCCAATTTAAAAAAAAAAAAAAAAAAGTAACACTCCACTACTCATGTATAAAAGGTAAGGAATTGTAGGGTGTCCGGTTGGCGCAATCGATAGGCGGTTGGCTTACCACGGCAACGGCCGGGATTCGTACCCTGGCGAGGACACCTGGGTTTTACTAATTCCCTAAAAATTAGTACCTCTGAAGTCGGAGTAAATCTGCCTGCATGGCGAGGGGCATCCTGTAATGGGATAAAACAGACTTTACACGCAAAATTCAGTCCCACAAAATTGAGTGGGTGGGACTTCGTCAGAGGTCAAAGCTGACGAAAGCGAACGAACGAACGAGCATAAGGAATTGTATAAAAGGTAAGGAATTTTAAAACAACAACAATGGGACCTTACCAAAGTCTCTTCATAGCTCTGCTGGTCAGCAAACTCATACATGTCTTGTAAAGTAACCAATGTCTCAACTAGCTCTCGCTGTTCTGCATTTAGCCATTTCATAGGATCCTGAAATTCATCTAACACACAACAGGGAGATCCCACCCCAGAAGAGGTAGATGCGGAGGAAGAAAATGAGAGGAAGGCATTCTTTGTGTCAGAGTGAGGTTCCAAAATGACTGTGTCCACATCTGAGCTGTGCTCATAACTGTCTGGACTTTGAACCTCTTTCTTTGGGACAAATTTTTGTTTGGCTTTCCGTCTGGCATCTCTAGCTTTACACTGATCCTCTGAAAGTAAACCTGCAAGAGTTTTAAAAAATCAAATCATAAGAACATATCAAATCATAAGAACATATTTCTAAATGGAAATGGAATGTCTTGTGTTTCAATGATTAGGAAGATTTTACAAGTTATGAATATACAGGCTCTCTCAGGTATGCAAGTATCACACAACAAATTCTTTTTTTTTTTCGTTCACCAGCTTTGACCTCTGACAAAGTCCCTAGACACTAGGAACTGAATTATGCATGCTAATCCATTTCTCCCTGGTAGCCGTGTGCACAGGGGTCCCTCGCCGTACAGGCAGATAACTCCGACTTCGGAGGTACTCATGTTTTTTCCGTCAATGAGTAACTGACGATTCAAGCCGGGGCCTCGATGTTGAGACCAGGGGTGGTTGCCGCAGAGAGAAATCATAAATAAAAATCCCAACCGGTGATAGCCGGGATTTGAGCCCACAACTTCTCTGTCTCGAGGCTGGCATCTTGCCTCGAGACCAACCAGTCTCCCTCACAACAGATATAAAGACTAGTGTTGTGGAGAAGCGGATTGACAACATATTCATAATCAATTTTAAATGTAATAAATACATATATATATATATATTGTATACCATAACCTATACAATATGAAGATCTTAGTAACAGTTGTAACAATATTGAAGGAATACAAGGATCACAAATCATTGGAAAATTATTTTAAAATCTCAACAATGCTGATGGCATGGTAATGCAGACCAAAAATGACATGCAAAAATTGATACATACAAGTAAAGCAATAATTAATATGGTTTGGGCAAGCATTTTCAGAAGTAAACAAAAACTGCCATACTTAACAAATGAAATAAAAAATGTCTATTTGAGATAATTAACGGAGAATCACGTGAATAAATAATTATATCATCCTGCACAGGCACAAATGATGTTATATTTTTCAAATTTACTTTGTTACGCAAAAAACATGCAGACAGAAAACAAAACCAAGAACCTTGAAATTTTTATATAACATTGAATATATGCACTGTATGAAAAGAACAGCAATTGAGAAAAATGGAATGAAATGAGAAATATTGAAAGGGTAAAAACCTGACAAAGGAGTAAATGTGGGCATGTAAAGAAGCACAAAACAATACTGAAGGTAATGATTGTGAGGAAAATAGAAAAGAAATTAGAAAGTAGATGACAATGCTATAGATGGAAAACTAACACCAACAGGCATTCAGAATGTATCAACAATGTGAGTGGTAGGTGATCAAGATCTTTTGCAGCCATTGAGCCAAGATTCTCTCTCTCTCTGCGATCAAGACTCATTCAGAGTAGGATTCCAGACTCTCTCATGAAGTCAGCTGTCTGTTTAAGTGATTCGATTGCCCCATATAGTTTCTCTTCCAGGGAGGTGGGTGTGGACCACATTGCTCTTCTCAGGTCTGTGTACTGGGGGAAATCCTGTAGAACATGTTTTGTAGGTATATTGTTGAGTGTACAGTGGCATAGGCTGGTTGTACCTATTTTGAATTTGGTGAACATGTGATTTCTTATTCTATTGTAGCCAGTGGGTAAGCAAAGTATGATGACTCGATCACTCCTTGATAGTTGGTGGTATCCGTCCCTCTCGTTATGTTTTGGGTGTTCTCGTTTCCATTTTTCATGGTACTGACAACCAAGATTCAATTCAATGGAGACACAATATTATAATCTACTCTTACTGTATGGGGGCCTCATTAGCCTATTTGGGAAAACTGCCTGACTGGACTACCGACGTTCGGACAACTCATGTTCTATTCCCGTTGGAAGCAGTGTGAGTTGTACTCATGGTTAGCAAAAAAAAATACCCCCGTGGTCGACCCAGCCACTGGCAGAATTGGGTACCAGGGTATTACTCTGGGAAAGCGAGGAATGCCACCTCGCATCGTGAGTTTCGATGCTTGAAGCAACACTATCCAGAAGGTCTAACAAAACACTACTGGTTAGGAGGCCGAGCACACATGGGTGAAAACTCGTGTGTTAAGATGCTGATTCAAGTCTTGTATTTTACCTTTACCTCTTATTGTATCCCACAAACAGTAAACAAAGTTTATTTAAATATTAAGTAAACTAATCTTGTATTCCACAAACAGTAACTAAAGTTTATTTAAATATAAAGTAAACTAATCTTGTATTCCACAAACAGTAACTAAAGTTTATTTAAATATAAAGTAAACTAATGTTGTATTCCACAAACAGTAACTAAAGTTTATTTAAATATAAAGTAAACTAATGTTGTATTCCACAAACAGTAACTAAAGTTTATTTAAATATAAAGTAAACTAATCTTGTATTCCACAAACAGTAACTAAAGTTTGTTTAAATATAAAGTAAACTAATCTTGTATTCCACAAACAGTAACTAAAGTTTATTTAAATATAAAGAAAACTAATCTTGTATTCCACAAACAGTAACTAAAGTTTATTTAAATATAAAGTAAACTAATCTTGTATTCCACAAACAGTAACTAAAGTTTATTTAAATATAAAGTAAATTAATCTTGAATTCCACAAACATAAACCCATGTATGTTTCAATAAAGAAAACTAGCAACATGGAACTCACATTCTTCTTTCATGCCGACTTCTCGACATCGTCGCAATCTGCAGGCCTGGCACTTACGACGCATCCACATGTCCATTTCACACTGTCCACCATATTTGCAAACATATGTTGCAGTTTTTGTAATACTTCTCCTGAAAAATCCTGTAACAGAAAAACAGCAAGGTGAAAACTGACAAACCCAAATATTAAACATGGACAAGTTCAGATGTTAATCTTTGACAAGCCCAGAAGTTGAACACTGAAAAACCCATCAATTAAACATTGAGAAGCTCAAAATGTAATATAGTGATAAGACAATATTAATATTAACACTGTTGATAGATCAGTCAGTTAACATATTGAGAGTGCTGAGAGTATTAAACTGATCATTTCACAGCTGCTTGTTGTAATCTAAAAGTGGCATCTCAGATAGAATAATAGAAAGTTTTCAGCATTTATGAGTGAAGATGGCTTAAACCCATAGCATTCTCCTAATTATCAAAATTGATATTTTGTGCAAATTGTTTCAATTTGTGACAACAAGCCAAAAAATATCAATTTAATTAATTCTTGTATTAATGATGTATATGAAGAAGACATCAAAGAGACCTTGAATGTGATAACAGAAGAAATGGGAGATCTGGCTAGAGACAGAAATTCTTTCTAACTGGCTGTGAGAGCAAGCAAACGCTCTGCAAGAGATAAGTAACCTGATGATGATGATGTTTTAATGGCCTGTGAAAATAAATGGCTCATAGATTGACTACTGTGACACTTTCTGATAAGAGCTATTTTATTTTTAGCCACAGATATTATTAACATTTAAAATGTATTTTTTAAATAAAAAGTTTTAATATATGACAATCACATAAAGGCGATACTTCTGAATAAAGGTGATACTTCTGAAATAAACAAAACATCTAAATATCTAAGTAAATTATCAATGCTGATAAAATATGAACATCTAATCTTGTTGTAGAATAGATACAGTAACTGTTTACAGAAGTTTACAGTTAATGTTTCCCCCTTTGTCATGTTTATATAGCAAGAAATATTCTTTATTATGGGAGAGAAGGGAGAAAGAGACAAAAAGAGGGGGGGGGGGGGGGGGGGGGAAAGGGGGGGGGGGGGGGGGGGGGGGGGGGGGGGGGGGGGAGGGGGGGGGGGGGGGGGGGGGGGGGGGGGGAAAATGAGAGGAAGAGAGAGGAAGGGGGCGAGAGAGGGAGGAAGAGAGAAAGAGTGAGAAAGAGAGAGAGAGAAGTAAAGATTTTAATTTTGTCTTAAACATGGAAACTGAAGTTGATATGCTATTATTTACTACATATTTAGGAGAATGAAAAATGTAACATCTTTCATAAATCTCACCATCAAAATCTTATGGTTTATGCAGCCTTTGAGATTTGCCATTTCCAGTCTAAACACTTAATGCTAGAAGAAAAGATGTACTATTTTGTTCTCAATGGTGGACCTTCAAGACCAAGGTAACACAGGAAAATATTGGAGCACATCCTCAACTTCTCAGTCGGTTCTGATATTGTCTGATTACAATTACAGCAATTGTTACGTAAATGGACAGCTAAAAAAAAAAAGTAGAGATGAGCAAGAATATGTAATATTGTGCGGGACTGCTTGTAAAGCTGGATGAAGCATGAGAAAATGAACACAGAATTGTATTGAGCAACTAATAGGAAAACAAGACTTACTTTTTATTTATTTTTTTTCCTCTTTCAATTTTATTTATTAACTGTTATTTTGATGATTATTATTATTACCTTTACTTATTATTATCACTATTATTTTCCCTTCCTTAACCTCTCCCTAACTCTATAGCCCCCCTCCCCAAATTGGGGACCCTTTCTTTTATTCTTTAGTAGAGATTCTTCACTCTCTTTCTTATTACTTTCTTGCATCTTCTTCTTGTATTTTACTGTCCCTTATGGCAAACTTGCGCCAAAGCCACCCTACAGGTGTAGTTATATGAAGAGTTACAGTAGGGGTTTAGTTCCTGGCAACTTCCTGTTTGGATGCTCATTCATTCTTTTCCCTTGGACATGTGTGGCATCGCAGACACACACATACAGTTGTATGTGTCATTCGACTGAGTAAACAGAGAGGTTGGTTAGATGTTGGTCCTGCCAACATCTAACCAACCTAATTAAAAGTCTCTATCAACAGCAACGTCACAGTCAGAACAGCAGCACGCTACACAGGCCACTTTGAAGTTAGATTAGGAGTAAGACAGAGGTGCTTTACTGATCATTTTGGAGTTAGATTTAGAGTAAAACAGGGGTGCGGACTATCTCCCCTATTGTTTATTACATACATGGACTGCATAGGCAAGTTAGCCAACCCATCGGAGATAGAGGAAATAAACATGTTTCTATTTGCAGATGATTAGGAACCAATACAGTGAAATATAGAAGACTTACAAGAACACTTAAATTTAATAGATTCAACAGCACAGGCACAAAATACAACATGGAAATCAACATCACCAAAACAGAAGTCATGAATATCGCAAAAGTGAAACAGAACATCAACATAACTATAGACGACAGACAATTAAAACAAGTAGAGACATTTAAATACCTAGTAAGTCTAGTGACAAACGACAATTCTAAGGCAGCAGAAATAGACTCAAGATGCAACAAAGCTTGACAAATCATTGGACAGCTATCACCAATAATGTCCAACAAGGAAATAACTCTATAAGCAAAACTGGCACTCAACAATACAATCTTCATCCCGAAGTTGTACTACCAAATCCAGACCTGTACCCTAGATACAAGAACAATAAGAAAAATAACCACCACCGAGATGAAATGTGTTAGACAAATGACCGGAAACAGTCTAAGAGATAAGATCAGAAATGAAAAACTGAGAGAAAAAAAGCTACGATTAATCCCCGCCATAGCAAGTATATTTAAAGAAACAGCAGATAAAATCGCTTGGCCACGTTGTACGGCTGGAAGATCAAGACACAACACAACAAGCCTTCAATAAATGTTATGCGAACACCAAACCCAAGAGCCAACCAACCACGAAAAAGATGGATTGTCGGAATATTAGGAACATTAGGAAACATAACAGCAGCAGAGGCGAACAAAAAAAGCAAATGACCGCAAATTATATCTTACTCAACCACTGAAAGGAAAATGAGGAAGGAAAGAAGAAGAATATAAAGGCATAGAGGAGTGAAGTGTTATATTTCACTCTACTACACCACAGCATCTGTAGGTGAGAAGACCAGTGCTCTTCCTCATTGTCATTACCTTTCCCAACTCAGTGAGCCTGTCACTCATTCTTTCTTTAAAAATCTCTTTAACAAAATCTCAAAATTTACAGCAGATAAAAAGCAGCACAGTAAAAACTAATGTAAAAAAAAAATTAAAGTAAAAGTTACATATAAGGGAATATGGTATTGGTGCCATTTTAAAAATGACTATCAATATATGTGTGGGTTATGTGGTATGTTAGCCCACCCAGCTTCTTCAGAAGAAAGTGTTTGGTTAGAGTAATTTACTGAACTAGACGAACTGAGCTGATGATAATATTAAACACAAAAAATATAAAAACTGTGCTTGACGGCTTGTTTGGTTAACACACTTCACTCGAGATGCAATTCTACGACAGCAAACAAGAAACTGTACAAATAATGGCAAGTAAACACTCCAGTAAAGAAGATTACACAAATAATTACAAACATATTTTAGTTATTTTTCTTCTGATGAATGTAGCTACAACTAATATCAACAAGGCTCCTATCAACATGGATAGAGAGCACTGCAAAGCTCATTATGATTTGTTGAATAAATTATCCTCGTGCTATGACTCAGCTAACTATCCACAATGAATGAAAATGAGTCTTTAGGGATTTCCCAATTTACTGAGATGAATTACAACTCCTCTTGCAAGATGGAAGTATAATCATTTGCTATTTGCCCGTTCACTGACGTTGATAATGTATCTTAAAATGTGATTAAGATCACCAAAATAACAGACCATGGGTATAATGAAAATGTAATACGTTGAGTGTTTGACATAGTCAGTTGAGAACTGCTTTGCATATATTTATCATCATCAGGAGCCATGCCCATGCGCATAGATGAGTGTCCAATGATCCGATCTTCTTGTTTGTTCATTAATTCTCTATGATTCACTTCCATGTGACAGGACATATTCTATGTAGAATAGAAAACTCTCTATTTCTAGTCAGACTTGTTACAGAAAAGGCTTTTCAGTTGATGGAATCTAGACTATTTCAGAGCTGCATCTCCCACCTTCAGACATCATTATTGCGATAAGGCATGTCATGTTGACCGTTTCCAGTGTTTTTCCATTTATTTTCATCTTACATTCTGCAGTATGGGTACTGCACTTAAACCAGCTGTAAATATCTACTTCATTTTAAGAATTTGTGGAAAATTTGGAAAACCACACGATCGATCATCTGTGCTTCCAATAATATATTTACTGAAAGAATCTGAATACAAAATGTGGATTCTACAGCGTCATTGTGTCAATTCTATAGTGTGTTTCCTTTCGTTCTCAAATGAGTGAAATGCTCACCACTTCCACTATGTTAAGGCCCACCTCATTTACACAGAATGGGGTGTGTGCTTGTCATGTCGGACTGTCTCAAAAATCTGCGCCGGGCATCATGTCCTGCCATTTTATCATCAGCAGCTTTCACAGGAAATGAGAGTCAAAATGTTGCAGCTTCCTGACGTGGCAGCTGCAAACAGCCCATGTTTCACTGGCATACAACAACACATGGAAAAGAACAACCTGTGGTTTTGAGTAGAGTATGGTTGTTGCAAAAAGTTGTGACTAGAAAGATGATACAGTAGATTCTAGCAGTAAATTGAGTGCAGACTAGAGCTTCAACCACTATATCCTGTTAGTATAGTCTGACTACATAATATGCAATCTATACTGGGAGCAAACAGCAATAATAAAATATAACAAAGAGTTCTCTACACCCATTGATATAAAAAGAGGAGTAAGACAAGGATGCATCCTATCACCAAGCTTGTTCAATCTATACACTGAGCAAATCTTTAAAAACATCATAGAGATGCCAGGCCTACAAATTAATGGAAAGATAATCAATAACCTAAGATATGCTGACGATACTGTACTACTAGCAGAAAATCCTAAAGACCTACAACAATTACTTAATGAAATAAACACGACAAGCAAAAAATATGGACTAGATATGAATATCAAAAAGACTAAAACTATGATCATAAACAAAGAAAATACTCAAAACCCACAAGTGGATATCAAAGTTGAAGGAATAGACATGGAGACAGTTCAGAACTACAACTACCTTGGACATACTATAACCAGTGATGGAAAATGTACAACTGAAATAAACAAAAGAATAGGAATGGCAAAAAGTAATTTTAATGTCATGAAGGACATACTAACATCAAAACAAATAACACCAGAGCTAAAACTAAGAATAGCAAAATGTTACATCTTCTCAATATTCCTATATGGTGCTGAAACATGGACATTAGACAAGAAAACAGAACAGAGAATTGAAGCCTTTGAAATGTGGATATATAGAAGAATAGGTAGAATTGGATGGAAGGAAAAGAAAACAAATGACAAAGTCTTAAAACAACTAAAAATGAAAAGAGAACTTCTGAACACAATTAGAACAAGACAAATGCGATTCTTAGGCCATGTTAAAAGACACAACAGCCTACTGAAAGTGATCCTGGAGGGGAAAATACAAGGTAAAAGAGGCAGAGGCAGACCAAGATTAACATGGACGAGTAACATCAAAAGATGGACAAATCAACCGATGACAGCCTGCACCATCAAAGCAAGAGATAGAGCAGAATGGCGCTCCATGGTAGCCAACCTTCGTTGCGGAGACGGCACTCAATGATGATGATGATAGTCTGACTATATAGTTAAGTTAGTCAAGTCATTTCGCCAGCTTTTAAGTTTAGGTTTTGCAGGACGCAGACCCCTTGGAGTCATGGCCCATGCATCACCCTATAAATTCTCAAGAAGTTAAGGGCCGAAACGCTTGTTCTGCAGGGTATTCTTCTGATAATCAGATTACCCCATGTTGAAAAGCTCTGTATAAAGAATTTCTTATCATAGTAATAGGAATAACTGCAACGTGAATCTTCAATTTCTTTTAAATTTGGTACCAAACCTATTCTAAAGTCTCATAAATGCATATCACAATTGTAAAGTTTACTGCGTCATCTTGCTTGAAATAGGAGTACTTCCAGTCAGAATAGCGTAGCATGTACACTTGCAATGCTGTCAGCTTATACAGACAGTTGCACTGTTTATGTTATAAGAATGTACAAGTGCTTTAACGTTACAGAACAAAACTGTAGCGTTTGGGTAGGGATGGTAATACAAGTGAAGTGCCCTTCTCTGTTAAATTATTGTATCTCTAACTGTGGATGTTACGAGCCAGATGCGACGGGGGTTAGGGCACTAGTGACTAGTTTATTTGTTAATTTTAAAAACAAAATACTGCAATGCGATGTTTGGGACCACAAAGTGCAGAAGCTCTCAGTTCGCTGAATCAATAAAAACAACTTTGTTTACCACATACCTATGTTTAACAATTACACTGCACTACAATTAAACACTGTCACTTGTGAGCAAGCCTGCTAGAAATTGACACTTCCAAGTAATACTACACCAGAGACAAGTAATAATAAATTAATATTATTATAGAGGGAAACTTCCGAGGAGATAATCAGCGAATCAATTCAGAGGAAGAGGTATGTTTACAGCTCTCGGAAAAATTGACAAATAATCAACAGAAAAAAATATGGACCAAAGCAGGATCGAACCTGTGTTAGCTGAGTGGCAGTGTTCCCTAGCGTTTGGCTTTTCGTGGCAAGGCGCTGTGCCACCGAGTACAGGTTCGATCCTGCTTTGGTCCATATTTTTTTAATGTTGATTATTTGTCAATTTTTCCGAGTGCTGTAAACATAATTCTTCCTCTGAATTGATTCGCTAATACTACACTACTCACTGGGGCCCCGGTAGTTGAGTGGCGGTGTGTTCGTTTCCTGATCAGAAGGGTCCGCGATATATTCCCAGAAGCGGTGAATTACTTTTCTTTACTTTTTTTTTTTACTTTACTTCACTTAGTTTTACACTATTCACGCCAATGAAGTTAAGACATCCATTGAAGCTTCTTGTGAGAGGTCATTTTAATTCGAGACTAGTCCCCTCCCCCACAAAAGAAAACACGTTTATCGTCTTTAGTGAAAACAAACATTGGTCATACCAACCTTTACATCCCTCACAACTGAGGGCGTTGTAATGGTAACCGGAAGCCCGGTCTCCACATATACGACACAGCTCCTCTTCTATACTCTTCCCCTCCACGCCATTGCCTTTACGTCGTTTGGGGTCCGTGGCTCCCCCTATATCACCACCTGCGTCCAAGGGGTGGTAATCGCTGCTGCCCTGACTGGTAGCAAAACTCATCCGGTCATCTAGAGTTGACTGATACTGGTTACTGCTTGGTGGCATGTCACCCTCAGGAAGAACTGTCAATATAAAGATGATACACACACACATTTCAATTACATTTATAAATACTTTTTTTTTTATTTATTTCGTTCGAGCCAACAGATTTTTGTTGAAACAATCAGTCCACGTAAATGTTGCTACACATAATTATGGTCGTGTAATGCCACGAAAGAATGAAACAGCGAAGTTGAATTTGTATATAGAGGCAGAATTCAATGAAAATGGTTAACAAGTGTCGAAGATGTTCAACAAAAGATAAAGACAAAGGGAAGGTTCATTACAAACATCAGGAGAAAAATATCACCGTTCTCTGGCTGTGTAAAGATAACATACAAAATATATTGACAGTTGTATACTTGCAAAGCATACTTGCCGTCGACATGGTAACACGGGTTCGAATACCGAGAGTAGCGCTTGATATTTGCAAAAACGTCTGCGGTTTACCCAGTCATCAGGTAAAAATGGGGACCAGAGTTCATGCTTTGAGAAAATCTAGGAATGTCGTCATCATTACGGGGTTCGTGATGACGACGACACCAGTCGAAACGTTTTTGTCAATTACAGGTTGGTTGACAATGTATTTTATAGTTTAGATACCCCTATTATGACGCAAAATCACATATCATGCCTTACCTTTACCTGAGACAAATGAAAAAAAGATAGAAAATAAGCCAGCAGACAGCTTAAAATGAACAACAAAAAATGATAATAACAAAATTGTTGTTCCAAAATAGAACAACAGCCGAAATTATAAACAATTACAGAGACAGAGAGTTATAACAGAGAGGCATGCTCACCTACGCCTGCAAGCAATGATACAGTTACAGTACCATTGTGTCTGCGTTGTCTATCAATGCAGTGTAAGATTTGCGTTGCACCGGAGAAAGATGTACTTAAAAGCAGGGAGACATACCTTTACTATTAAATGAGAAGATAGCAAAATTATGGCCGAGGTATACATCAAAAGGGAAGACAATTATAAGAAGCAAGGTAACCTATATATTTCACTAATAGCGCTATGTAGTAAGCCACTGAGTTCAGAAATTTGACATGAGCACAGCTGACAAAAAAATCAATGTTTCGATTAGATTACTGGTCAAAACGTCAAGTTTGTTAGTGTGGATATGTCAAACAGCCGGACATTTTATACCTTCTTACTTTTTTTATTAATTCATTCAAAGAAGTATAGTGTGTGCGGTTGAGGACGAACAGAGTGAAAGGAAGTGAGAGAGCGAAAGTGAGAGAGAGAGAAACATTTAAATTAACTCATATTACTCATAGTGTAAAACCGATAACAATAAAATATATAATTTCTTAAAAAGACAGAAAAGAATATACAAATTAAAATTAAATAAGTAAATCATCATCATCAAGTACCATGCAAGCTGGCGTAGGTGATCGTGCCTTACCACAACTCTCGATCTCGACATTTACTTACAATTTATGTCATTGACCTTCTGCTAAGCCATTCTCTTAAGCTGTCTGGTATAGTTTCTCTTTGTTTCTCTCTATCTCTTCGTCCCTCAATTTTCCCAGTTGTTACAATATATTCCAGCTGTTCTCTTCTCATTACATGGCCAAAAAAATGATGATTGTTTCTTCTTAATATTGGGAATTAGCTCTCTTTTTGCTTTGACTTCTTTCATAATGTTTTCATTATTCTTCTTAGCTGTCCATGGTATTCTCAACATTCTTCTGCAAAACCACATTGCCACAGCCTCCAGTGATTATATATTTATATTTCGGTCGAGTCTGGTAATTTCACCTGTCACTGTATACAACAGACAGTGCAACCTGCGGCTCCCATGCTGTCTTGTCGGTATGCTCAGGAGAGTAAAAGGCTAAGGGAGGGTACCCTAAAAGTAAAATAAGCCCACTGCCTTGTAGGTTATGGTTATGGAAGGCCCCGGTATCACTGCAAACAAATTAAAATCCGTAAGTGCTCAACCGCCCGTGCAAGTGGATTCATCTGAATTATTATATCATCTCCCAAACAAAGAAAGGTAGCTGTAGCCCCCATCATAGCAGTCTCAGCACACGTCAAAAGAAAGTGAACACAGAAAGTGAACACAGCCATCTGTCCTCCGTCATACGATATCATCATTCATCGTAAACAATTAGAATATCGAAACACGATCAAAACGGGTGAAACGCACAGCACATGGTGTGCACTGAGCACTTAACTCAGTAGCTCCTGCAATAAGCCGGACTTGGAATATGAGGAAACTGCAACATGGAACACTTTTCAGATATAACCTTTAATGGTTCCTGCCGCCTAACCACCACATTGACCGGAAGTTCACGTGCTCCTGAAAATGATGATCGTCATACTTTTTTTAATGTATAGCGCTTAATGATGTTAGGACATCGTTTTTGACTCCAAATCCGAACATATGAAACACAGTTAGATGGATTATCCCCGTCGCACATCTAACAAGAGTCCGTAAGATCGCCATGCAATGTGAATTTGTGAAATTATAAACCAGTTCACATGTCCATCCTCGATCTCATAGTAGCCCTCTTGAGACTAGACATCCTACCTGACTGACATGAAACTCCGGATCACCCCGGTGCTGCACAGTCATGAACGAAACTCCTTCATTTCGCCTTTCATCATTAGCGTACGGCCGGTGTAGGCATATACGATCAACCATTATCAGCCTTGAGGGTGAGACTTTTTAGTCAACGTTTAGCGGAGTCAACAGTAAACAAACCGACGGAAGGCAACAGAAAACGACCGTCGTAACTGTATATAATAATGGATCGCCACCATTTTAGAAATATGGAAAAAGGAAACAATAAACACCATAAGTCATGACTAAGGTAAAAGAAACAAACACAATCAACTATATATTTCTAAATCAAATAACTGAAGAAATGGAATGTTTCGGGTATTTGGAATGCACAGAATCACTGCATGGGAAAAGTGAAGTTGAAACAGAGAACAGATGCAAGAAAGCCAAAAACATTTAGTCTCGACGCTGTATAGCAGACCTCTTGAATATAACCAAACACTTCTGACCGAGCTGACCTTAAATAGAACTTATAATTGACTTGAACACGCTTATTGGAACGACTTTTACGTTTGACCTAAACGCCTGGAGTTGCGTTGCAGTCACGTAGATTGCCCGGTGGCGTCTTGCACCGGACAGCTCGTCTTGACCCCATATCAGCTTTGACCAAGTGTGCTGGATTTTACTCGGGATTCTGTAGCCGCTTATCTGCCTTCTGCTTGCCTGATGCTGAACTAATCCATAGCCCGGACACCCACTCGACCGTCTCTCTTGTATAATCTTGTGCTTCGCGCTGTTTCGAGGTGGCGACCACCTCTGCGTCTATGGGCCTGTGCTTGACGGCCCCTCCCAGTTTCCTTTCTTCGCTAGGCACAGACAATTACAGATTGCTTTCTAAGACGTAGTCAAGGAACACCATGTAAAATACGCATTCGAGGTTTAATTCTGGAAGATCAACCTCTCACAACAAGTTACACAATTACAACAACAGTATGCCTGTTAGCGGCCTTTCTCAAGTCGCATGTTAATTACGAGGCGTACCCCAACTTGTCTGGGCTGTTATCTAAGGGCCGCAGTAGTACAGAACTGCAATACTCCCTTCAAGTCACCATGCATTTTGGTGACACTGTGCAGAATCTTCCCGCTAGCTATCGGCCACTGGTATGCGCCGATGAATCTCCCACTGTTGTCTGTTCGTGCCTGTAACAGCACCCACGGTATCGAGCATGAATTCGGCGATGGCTGTCTTGCCTACCTTCACCTGAATGATTCGTTGCTTCTGAATTCCACCCCTAACTCATAATATTACCTCAATGCTGAGCACATAAGTTGGCGACATCTGACTCGCTCAATCTCACCAATACCGTTCGTCGTTTCTGAGTTTCATAACTCCTTGGTAGAGCACACTCGTTGTTGAGCATGTCTCGGCAAAAGCTGTCTCGCCCCTTGTCACCCAAATTGTTCGTTGCTTCTAAATTGCACAATTAAATTACAAAATCATACTCCTTATGGAGCATGAACGCTGTGAGACTGTCTCGCTCACTGTCACTTAAATTGTTCGTTGCGTCTAACTTGCACAACTATATTACAATAACCTACTTCGTACTGAGCATGAACGCTGTGAGACTGCCTCACTCACTGTCACTTAGATTGTTCGTTGCGTCTAACTTGCACAGCTACATTACAGTATCAGTCTCCGAATTGAATTTACACCAACACATAACTCTACATAGCACTGTTCCAGAAGCAATGTCCGCCTCATGCATCGGCCATACACAACTAAAACTGACCCTATTATCCTGTTGTAAACCACGAACCATGCTCACGGTATCAGTTGTCAAAACAACTGTCCGCACTGAGCCCTCGTTCTATCTCGACTGACTTTCTCGCCTACCCTTTTCTCTAACGTTTTTCCCTCCAACCAATCATACCCCGTTTTACATTTCTCTCTCGCCCCTAATTGCGCCTTATATTCCCCGTGAGACCCGATGTTTCTATCCTTCTTACCACTTATCACTTTTCCCCGTGGACTCGATGATTCTATTTTAGTTAACCCTTCTCATTTTCCTCTCGACTTCTCCCACACACTCCCATATGTCCTCCACCTTATAATCACTGTAAGGCCCAGGACAGACAGCAGACTTTAAAAAAAAATAAGAAAAATAGAACTGAGATCTCTATAAAATATAACCCTTTAGAATGAACCGGCAGAATAAAAGAGATAATCAGAAAGTCCAGGAATACAAGTCTTCTGATACTAATATCATAATGTTGTGAGACAAAGCATTGAAGTAAAGAACAGAACAATAGAGATAAAAGAGCACTCGACAAAATCAATATTACTATGCAACCAATTTTCTCAAAACAAATAGGAAACTACTTCAGCAATACAAAGAACTAATAATGCATCGTCCAACAACAAAAGATATAACCACGGAGAAGATCGTGTTCTTTCACAAAGCAAACAATATCACAAGGCAAACTTATGCCCTATTATAGAAGCACCATGTGTCTATGACTACAAAGCATACATAACAAATGGGGGGAAAAATGGTATGCAAGACATTAAGTCGGTTTTTTTTTCTACCTTATTGTATTTTTTCTTCTTCTTCCTCATCTTCTTCTTCACTACTTTTTATACCCTTCGGTTGTCGATGTAATTGCAAAGTTCTAACTCTCGTTCTTCTGGCAGAATCAACTTTTGTCTCGTAATAATGTTGCCAATCTAACTCTAACACTACTTCGAATTCTGCTCTCTTTTACATAAGCCTATGTTATGGGGTCCGTAAGCAACTCTCTTCTCCACGGAATGCTTCAATGCATTTTATTTAAGCTGACGATTTGAACGTTCCTGAAGGTTTGACAATTCTTAGCTTTAAGGTCGTAGTACTTATTTTTTACAGCTGGTTCGTTTATATTGTGTCCGAATCCAAAATGTTTGCATCATAAAATCAGCTCACAGCAACTACTTTACTCTCACCTCTGGGGCTGGGTGGTCTGATGGTAAAGCGTCGACCTCTGAGCTAGAAGGTCCAGAGTTCAAACCTCGCCACTGGCGATGAGAACTTAAAAGAAAAAAATCGAATCCACCGTTTCTTCGTGGCTTCACTCTTCCTCCAACTCTGATATTCAATGTTTAAACCTCGCAGGTAACGGTAAAAAAAAATAAATGGGGGGGGGGGGGGGGGGGGTGTGCAATCTGCGCACGTTAAGGAACTCCTGGGCAGTTAGAAATCGAAATAAATGAAGCCGCTGCGCGAGCTAAATTGATAGCAAAAAAATCTAGCCAAAACGTCAAAACTCTCGACGATAAAAAAAAAATTAGAGTACCTCTGAAGTCTGAGAATATCTGCATGTATGGCGAGGAACATCTGAGCACGCTTCTGCCGGTATGGAAAATAGGAAAACGTGATATTCACACAAAGTTCGGTCCCTGTGGACTTCGTTAGAGAAGCTGGCGTATGCAAATAACAACTCTCACCTCCAATGAAATGGTACTGGAAAGGGAAGTTGGGTGATGAGTCAACATCTTCGAGTGCCAGCTCCGCAACGAAAGTTGGCTACCATGGTGCGCTCTGTCTCTTGTTTTGACGGTGCAGGTTGTTATAGGCTGACTTGTCTATCTTTTGATGTTACTCGTCCATGTTAGTCTTGGTCTGCCTCTGCCTCTTTTACCTCGTATTTTCCCCTCCAAGATTACTTTTGGTTGGCTGTTGTGTCTTTTAACATGGCCCAAAAATCGCATTTGTCTTCTCTGAATTGCATTTAGTAGTTTTCTTTTCATTTTTAGTCGTTTTAAGACTTCATCATTTGTTTTCTTGTATTTCCATCCAATTATACCTATTCTTCTATATATCCACATTTCAAATGCTTCAATTTTCTGTCCTGTTTTCTTGTCTAATGTCCATGTTTCTGCACCATATGGGAATATTGAGAAAATATAACATTTTGCTATTCTTAGTTTAGCACTGGTGTTATTTGTTTTGATGTTAGTATATTATTCATGACATTAACATTACTTTTTGCCATTCCTTTTTTTTTTTATTTCAGTTGTACATTTTCCATCACTGGTTATAGTATGTCCAAGGTAGTTGTAGTTCTGAACTGTCTCCAGGTCTATTCCTTCAATTTTGATATCCATTTGTGGGTTTTGAGTATTTTCTTTGTTTATGATCATAGTTTTAGTATTTTTGATATTCATATCTAATCCATATGTTTTACTTGTCATGTGTATTTCATTAAGTAATTTTTGTAGATCTTTATGATTTTCTGCTAGCAGTACAGTATCATCAGCATATCTTAAGTTATTGATTATCTTTCCATTAATTTGTAGGCCTGGCATCTCTGTGATGTTTTTAAAGATTTGATCAGTATGTAGATTGAACAAGCTTGGTGATAGGATGCATCCTTGTCTTGCTCCTCTTTATATCAATGGGTGTAGAGTTCTCGTTGTTATATTTTATTAATGCTGTTTGCTCACATGATGAGGAATATGTATTATGTTATAATTCTCCGACAAGTAAACGGCTAGATGAAATCTATTGCAATCGTGACTAACATGAAATGCTAATCTACTTATCTGTTTATATTTTTAAAAATTCTTTTCGGTGTTGTTGCATGTTGGTGACGCGAATGAAAGCCCATTACGACAATGGCAAATCTGATGGGAAATTAAAGCCGAATAAGATGAGATAATTCATTGAGTAATTGAACGTCATGACATTGACGGCAATCAGCAACACGATACAACAGGCCGTTATTTGTGCCGATACTTGGAGCTAGAGATGAGAAGATCGATGACGGGTATTTCAAGTTACGACTGTCAGAATGTCACCACATTCCGACAAAATCACTTCATCATTGTTTTTTTTTAACTGTTGATCTGAATAATTCTCGTTGTCTAGCTATTATTGCCTGCCTCAGCGCGTGAAATCTGTATGTAGTTTTTGACATCTAGAACCTATCATCTTCAAGGTCATCAAGTTGTCTACCTTCAATGAACCGGTGTATCAGATATCAACACGCCCGTGTCCTTTTTTCCAGGTCACAGACATTTGAGCAGCCTGGCTTAGGTGATCGATCCCTTGGTAGCATTGCAAGTACCAGAACAGCTGTGAGAAATAAGTGTCCCCAGGCTCCTCTATCACTTTGTGGTGGAGGAGTCAAGGCAAAGAAATACAAATAAATGCATAAAAATGCGAAGCTGCAGTAAAGCTGAATGTGAAGGAACAATGAAAAAAAATAGAAAAATTGTATGGTTAAAACTTTACTGTAATTAAAATGTTAATTACGTAAAGCCAAATATAAAATAAATAAATCTAAAATAAATATAAATAAATCTAAAATAAATAAACATAAAATAAATAAATATAAAGTAAATAAATATATAATAAATAAATGCACCAAATGTAAAGCTTTATCATACCATTTATATATATATATATATATATATATATATATATATATATATATATATATATATATATATATATATATATATATAATATATATATATATATATATATTTATTATTTTTTTTTTTTTCTAATTTCTCCTTTATGGGGAAGACACGTCAGAGGAGCAGCAGATGCTCTACTGGTAAGGTTTTAATGCATACAACCTGTTTTCTTATAGTTGAACGTCTATTGAGGGAGTTATAATGTCGCATGGTGTCTCTGCTCAATCATGGCTGAGGTGCTTGAGATATGGCTGACACAAATTCTCAAGTGTAAAACCAATCACCTATTCACAAATAGAACTTGTATACAATATCCCACCGAGACAGAACAATTGATAGTCACCAATTCGCCCCAATCTGAACAAAACTCTCACAATCATGTTGAAAGAAGTAACACAAAAATAAAACTAAACAGGAAGAGAAGCTTTTCCTGGCAAATATTTTCTCAGTTACTATTCCATTTAATAGGTAACTGCTTGAACAATTTATCCTGACATATATTTAACACATATTTCAATCGAACAATAAAATCATGTATGGGTACACAAACGCGCACATTTCCAGATACAAACGCTAAGATAAAGGCCATAGACATATATATATATTTCACACACACACATAATCATGCATACTCAGTTGCAAATACCAAGAATTGTCGCTGATTAAAGCCAGATAAATAGACAAATGAAAGATAAACTAACAGGTAGACATTAGTGCAGACTTCAACCCAAATTATTGTAATTCTCGATGTTCAGGAAATTCTTATTACAATAATATGGTAGTTACACATAATACACAAGGTCAATATTATAAAATAATAATATGGCTTTGTGATATTTGAAAACGTCAAGACGTATCGTGGGTGCACCAGTCTGAACAGATCGCAGCAGTGTCCCGACGGATGCAAAGCTTAATTATGTCACAAACGCATTAATTCTAACACAATACAATGAACTCATAATCGATATAATGTGCAGGACAAGGTGAGCGTCAGTAGGACGTTTCTCGGAAAGAGCAATGGCCCAAAAAATTCGAAGAAAGGATAATTGGGTAACTTGACAGCACAAAAGCATACTTTAACGCGACTATAAATACACGCACACTTTGTTATCCAAATACAGACAAACACATACGTCATTCTTAAATTCTGTCAATCCAAAAGCAATGCTCTAATAAAACCCGCTATGGGGATTGTTCAGTTCTGATAATTACCTGTCTAGATCCTCAAACAACGTGCGACAATTAGGTCTATTTTGTTACTGGGCCAAACCCATTATGCCTCACTTTAAGCCAATGTGAAGGCGGGGTGAGCAACCACAACAATTATGTCTATGAACTGTTAACCCTGAACGCAAATGAGAGTAACTAAGATTTGTTTTGTGCTTTGATAATTCATTTTTTGCTAGAATTTTTGGCAGCGTACCTGTTTCAAGAAGACCATTGCTTTTATGATATGTCTATTTATGGACATATTAAAACATATTTCAATCGAACAATAAAATCTTGTATGGGCACACAAACACGTACTTTTCCAGATACAAATGCTAAGACAAAGGCCATAGACATATATATTTCATTTGCTGCTGTCACCAGATTTGTTTAGTATGTATAAAAAAGTAAAAAGTAAAGTACCCCCGTCACGCCAAGTGGCGTATAGGGAAATATGGTGTTAGTGACCCTATATTTTACAGACCTTCAGCACATGATTTTTGGGGTAATGTGGTCGGTACTACGCCCGTGCTGCTTTACTTTCCCAGAAAAAATCCGGTACCCATTTAAGGCTGGGATCGAACCCTATCCCTTGTCCTTTGTAGTTCAGTTCACTAACCACTGAGTATTCGCGGCTCCCTGTTTAATATGTATAGTAAGATTATTTTAAGATCCATAAGGGGCATGCCTGGAATAACAATTGGAGGTCACAATATAAATAATCTAAGGTATGCTGATGATACAGTATTAATCACTAAGAGTGAAAATGAGTTACAAGAAATGTTGGACATTATAGTGAAAGAAAGCAAAAATAAAGGACTCAGCCTTAATAGCAAAAAGACATAAGTAATGGTAACAACAAAGAAAAAGACACTTCAGTGCAAAATAAAGACAAGTGGAACAATATTAAAACAGGTAAATGAATTTAAATATTTGGGAACTTTGTTAACCTCAGACGGAAGATGTACAAAAGAGGTGAGATGCAGAATTGCTCAGGCAAAAGCAGCTTTCCAAAAAAATGAGGAAGATACTATGCAATCCATTTTTGACAATAGAAAGAAGAAAATGAGTTCTTAAATGTTATGTAGAGCCAGTCTTAACATATGGATGTGAATCATGGACAATAGGACAACAGACAAGAAAATCACTGGAGTCTGTAGAAATGTTTTACTGAAGAATGATGAGAATACCATGAACAGCTAAGAAGAGTAATGGAAACGTTCTGAAAGAGGCCAAAGCATAAAGAGAGCTAATTTCCAATATTATGGAGAAACAATCATCATTTTTTGGCCATGTAATGATAAGAGAACAACTGGAATATTTTGTAACAACTGGGAAAATTGAGGGACGAAGAGATAGAGGAAAGCAAAGAGAAAAAATACCAGACAGCTTAAGAGAATGGCTTGGCAGAAGGTCAACAACAGAAATGATAGATAACTGTCGAGATCGAAAATTGTGGAGAGACATGATCATCTACGCCAGCAGGCCCGGTACTTGATGGTGATTTATGGACAGACTACTGAAACAGGTCCAATGATAATGTATAAGCAATGATAAATGTGGACCTGCGGTAGAACTACACCACTAAGAACATCCGGTTCAATACTGATTGATTGCTTCTCTGTTCACCCAGTTTGGATACTGGACGTTTTAGGAAACGAAAATTATTCCATACACGTCATGGGGGGGGGGGGGGGATTCCCTTTTCCATGTGTCTCTATCAACTGGAATATCAAATGTGTCGCTATCAACTGAAATATCAAATGTGTCTCTTTCAACTGGAATATCAAATGTGTCTCTATCAACTGGAATATCAAATGTGTCTCTATCAACTGGAATATCAAATGTGTCTCTTATCAACTGGAATATCAAATGTGTCTCTATCAACTGGAATATCAAATGTGTCTCTATCAACTGGAATATCAAATGTGTCTCTATCAACTGGAATATCAAATGTGTCTCTATCAACTGGAATATCAAATGTGTCTTTATCAACTGGAATATCAAATGTGTCTCTATCAACTGGAATATCAAATGTGTCTCTATCAACTGGAATATCAAATGTGTCTCTATCAACTGGAATATCAAATGTGTCTCTATCAACTGGAATATCAAATTTTTCTCTATCAACTGGAATATCAAATGTGTCTCTGTCAACTGGAATATCAAATGTGTCTCTGTCAACTGGAATATCAAATGTGTCTCTATCAACTGGAATATCAAATGTGTCTCTATCAACTGGAATATCAAATGTGTCTCTATCAACTGGAATATCAAATGTGTCTCTATCAACTGGACTATCAAATGTGTCTCTATCAACTGAAATATCAAAAGTGTCTCTGTCAACTGATAGATCAATCCTGTCTCCAAATTGAATTTTAAGTAAACGAAGTGTCAATATTAACTGATAGATCAAACATGTTTTTGTCAACTAATCAATCTCTTGTGCCTCCTCTTCATTCTCTGTGGGTTTCACGACAGCGAGTGTCTTGCTTTGCTGAGATCAAGTTGTCTTATTGGCAGTCAGTGGTTATATATAAACAACCTAAGATATGATAAAGATGCAATTTTACTTCCTAAGACTGAAAATAATAAATTAAATAAAGTGACTGAATTATTACGATGGAAAGCATAAATAAAAACCTAAGCTTTATTAGTATTTTTTTTAAAAGTCAGTAGTAAAGGTTAAAAACGTAAAATTGCCCTAACGAATGCAGTATTACAGTAAATAGGATAGTAAAGGTTAAAAACGTAAAATTGCCTCTACGAATGCAGTATTACAGTAAATAGGATAGCGTTAAAACAGCTTTGTAAACTCAAACACATTAACATCATTCGGTAGATGCACAAGTAGAGGTGGGATATGAGAAAAGATAAGTTTAAAACGGAGTTTCTAATAATTTTTTTTCAATTACGTAACCGATCTAATGACAGTAAGGCGAGTTTGTAATTGTTAAGCTAAAGCATTTTTGGTATACGGAAGTGGATTGTGGACAACCAAACAAATCAGGAAAACTGCAGGGAGTGTGGTTTTAAATTAGAATGTTGAAAACATAATGAATAAGAAGCTGAAAACTCAACCAATACCGACGATGTTAAAAAAAAACACTAAATTTTTCAGAAAGTTTAGTACCAACATTGGAAAGAAACAATTACCTTTTTTTTTTCTTACTTCTGTAGTGAGTAGAGAGTTGAAAAAACAATTGTGAAGACTGGAAGAATCGAAAAAAGAAAAGAAAAGAAAAGAAAGAGAAATGACAGCTAACGGCTTAGGGAACAACACGGCGGGAAAGCAACAGGTGAACAGATAAACAATTGCAGTGATAAAAATTGTGAAGAGACATCATCATTTACGTCAGCGGGACCAGGAAGCCAAATAGAAGTTGCACTAAAAGAAGACTCATATAACTGGCTCCTTGGGTCAGGGTCAGTGGCAAGAACTGACAGAGATCCTACCCTTCCTCGACACGAAAGCTGTGGTAAGAGTATAACTAGTCTGGCTAAGCGAGCAGGTATAGAGAGAGAAGGCAAACCTGCTGTCAAAAAAGTTGAAGACACATGTGCTGGGTATAAAGGCGAGGAATAGGCAGATGTAAACCATAACACAAGGAAACTACGCTCTTTCAACGTCCTTTGAGGAAGGAGAAATGAATGGAGCAGTCGTCGGATGAACGCAGCAAAATAAAAATTAGCACCCGTGGCATGTTTGAAGAGAAGAATCTCCATATCTTTTAGTATTTCTCGTTTTATTTCGATCTTGTGTCAAATGTGCTTCACATTTATTTTCCAAAGCGTAGTGCCATGTTAATGTGTGTTGAGATGCAAAGGACTTCCATCAAATTCTTCTATGTTCATTCCTTATAATACAGAGTGGTGTTAAATAAATAAACCTCGACATTTCTTGTCTTCAAATTATTTGCCAAGGAATCAAAGCCTTGATTTAAGGCTTAAAGCTTCAGATCTAATTCACATATGCAACGAGTAATCCGGATAGCGTGATACAAAGGTTGTTTCAATTTCTTATTGATACAACTACTGATGATCACGGAGTGACTGATCTTGTGCAATGTCATGAGGAAACTTGTGAATCAAAGCAGTTTATTGAGCAAAATCAAATCCGATCACTATAACTTGAATTTTATGTTTTTGTTTTATTAAGCGTGCTAAATGATATGATCCAAACCAATGTATCGTTTTTAGCGGTACTAACGGCTCACACAAATGTGTATCTTATAGTTATGGTTAGGTCAATGCTTCTGGTTCGGATTATTTTAATAAAGTATTTAAACGAAGCACTGTAGATAGAAGATTGTGGAAGGACATGATCGCCTACGTCAACCGGTATGGCACATGATGATGATGAAAAAAAAACGGAAAATAAATTGAGAACGTTTCAGGAATTACAACAATGTATTTACGTTAGGTTGTGTTATTATCATCAGATTTATTTTATTTAAAAAGTGAGAAATTATATTAAGGTTTATAAAAGTCATACCCAGAATATCGCTCGGTGGTCATAATTTAATAAACAACTTGAGGTAGCTGTTGGGACAGTCTCAAATCTTTAAGGGTGAAAATGAGTTACAGAAAATGAGTTACAGAAAGTGAGTTACAGAAAATGAGTTACAGAAAGTGAGTTACAGAAAATGAGATACAGAAAATGAGTTACAGAAAACGAGATACAGAAAATGAGTTACAGAAAACGAGATACAGAAAATGAGTTACAGAAAATGATATATAGAAAATGATATACAGAAAATGAGTTACAGAAAATGATATACAGAAAATGAGTTACAGAAAATGAGATACAAAAAGTGAGTTACAGAAAATGAGATACAGAAAATGAGTTACAGAAAATGAGATACAGAAAATGAGTTACAGAAAATGAGATACAGAAAATGAAATACAGAAAATGAGTTACTGAAAATAAGATACAGAAAATGAGTTACAGAAAATGAGTTACAGAAAATGAGATACAGAAAATGAGATACAGAAAATGAGTTACAGAAAATGAGTTACAGAAAATGAGATACAGAAAATGAGAGACAGAAAATAGCTGACATAGTGCTGGAGAGTAAAAAAAAAAGGCGTTCGTCTCAACAGCAATAATATAGAAGCAATAGTCACAACAAAGGAAAAGAAATCTCCTTAATGCACAATTAAAGTAGATGTAAACAGTATTAAAATAAATCAATGGATTCAAATACCCGGGGCACGATGTTAACTGCAGATAACAGACGCACAACAAAGATGAGGTTTAGAATAGGTCATTGAGAGACTGCATTACAAGGAATGAAATGGATATTACGCAACGCAGCTCTGACAATGAAGATAAGAAACATAATTCTTGAGTGGTAAGTAAAGCTAGTAAAAGTTGTACAAACTACAGTATGAAAATTAACACAGCAAAAACAGAGGCTATGAGAAAAAAAGCAAATTAAGACATCCACTAAACATTAAGATCAAAGATAAATAAATAAAACAAGTAGAGGAAATCAAGTATTTGGGCACATAGTTTACAGAAGATGGAAAACTAGACAGAGAAATTGACATGAGAATACAAAAAGCAAATGCTGTCACATACCAGCTTTCACCATTGTTAAGGCATCCAAACATTTATATAGCAGCTAAACAACAAATGATAAATAGCATTTTCATACCAAATTTGTGCTATGGAAGTCAAACATGGACCCTGTCTAAATCACATTTAAGAAAGATCAATACACGTGAGATGCGATGCTTCAGAAAAGTAACAAACAACACAAGAAAAGATAGAATACCAAATGAAACCATGAGAAAAATGGTAGGAACAAACCCTGCCAAGAATATAGAACAACAAACTTAAATGGTTTGGCCACCTGGTCAGAATGAATCCTCACCAATCATCATCAAGGACGTTCATCTCGAGAATGCATGGAAAAAGACCAGGAGGAAGACCCAGAAGTAGATGGATAGATGCAGTGACTGAGACATGTAACAATAAAAGAAAATCACTAATTCAGACAGTTCGAGCAGCTCAAGAACGACAAATGATGTAACCACAACACCTTTTCGGTACAGTGAGAAAGAGAAAAAAGAAAGAAGTAAAGCTAGTCTTGACATACAGCAGTGAATCCTCAATAATGGAACCACTGACGAGAAAATCGTTAGAGGCCACTGAAATGTAGTCTTCAGTGCTGAGAAAGTCACGGAGAGCTTGACAAGAGTTAGAGACTGTTCTAAAAGTAAGCTTCTTGTCTATATCTGAAGGGAGGATAATAATTGTTGACCACATAAGGAAACACTGAAATATATGGTGACGACTACAAAACTGAGAGAAGAGGAAGAGATTGGGAGAAAAAGGTTGTGGTGGTTTCACTCTGTCTTCATAGGAATCGATCCTTGAACTGTGACAGTTTTCCGTGTTTTGTTTTATGCACAGTGCATTAGTTTCATATCCATTGAAATCAAGATACATTTGAACAAGACAAGAGTCACTGACCAAGCATCAAGATGCTCAATAACTCTGGGTTCACCAATGCCTTCTTTGAACGCAATAAGTTGTCTTGCCATCTGTGTTAGCTCGACTGCACTTTAAAATGACGTAGAATGAGCGTTGATGAAATGTCCCGAGGTCTACAACCAGCTGCGACATCTGCTCATTTCGGCCCAAAACATTGGACTTCAAAATGACATATTAGGGTATATAATTGTCCTCCTCTCTTCTCTTTTCCTTCTGTCTCTCTTCTCACTCTCTTCTTTTTATCTACTCTCTCTCTCTCTCTCTCTCTCTCTCTCTCTCTCTCTCTCTCTCTCCCTCTATCTCAGTCACTTCTCACTTGGTGGCCAGATCTTGGTCTGTATTTATAGGCTCACGACTGGATAGATTAGAATCGTGACTTTTTTCCCCTCGCTCACCAATCCTGACGCAAGCAGTCAGTTATGAGTCTACGACCGTTTTCAGCCCAGACAGTGTTAAGCGTCTTGGAATCCTCATTATTTATGCTTGATGTCTAAAGTTTATGGCCGTGGGAAAAACAAAACGAAGAAATAGAAGAAACAGAAGTTGGAGGAGAAAGAAATGAGAAGGAAGAAAAGGAGGCAGGGGAGAAAAGTAGAGAAGACGAAAGAGAAGAAGAAGAAGAAAAATTAAGCGAGTCCCATTTTTTTTCATTTAAGCCAAAATAAGAACGTTTATCTCAGACAAAAGCAAACGAAAACGATTTGATGAAGATCAATGTGGTTTATGACAGTCTTGTAAAAAGGGGGGAGGTTGCGGTGCCATTTTCTGACTTGATTTCTTTGCTGTCAAATGCATTAGCAACCTTTTTTCGCACAAAAGCGCATTATACGTTGCTGAAAGTGTTATTTATGGTTGCTTATTCTATTGCAAGATTTGAATTCCTCAAGAAAGAAATGCTCTATACATCGTTACGAATTCCATTACCCTTGCTTTATTTTATTTTATTTTTTTGGCAGTTTTTATTTCTGCAGCCTGGCCAGAACATTATCAAAACGTGATAATAAATTTAGAACGGAAAAAAAAAACAACCAGCGAAATGTCTGATGTCAGGGTTTACTTTTACGTTTTCTCTATTTATAAACTTGAAGATAACATCTACTCCGTGCATGTCTAAGAAGGAGGAATAAAGAAAATAAAATAAAAGAGAAGACAGATAGATATCTTCCTCCCTTACCTCACACACTGATTCGGTTAACTACACTGTTCTACATTTTGGAAAGGCTGGACTTCGTGACGAGTAATCATGATCCGTGTTCACGCGTTAACAGACATCGACAACATCATAATTATATTCTATATATAAGCTCGGCAGCAGTTCAGTCCTTTATTTTGATGTCAGTTTTGGCCTGTCACGGAGCTTGCATGATTGCTCTTGTATTACGATGCTTATCTCACGTACGAAGATATCTTAAAATACATGTTTCGTTTTATCTTCATCGCTGAGAAAATGAACACAAACAAGCAAAATTGTGGGTGATCAGAACATAAGCGACATAAATGGGTTCTACGTAAACCAATACTGTGCCAACTCCTTTAAAAGAAGTATACACATATAATTGTTTTTATTACTTATTTTTCTTTATTCCATAACAACGGGGGTCGTTGGGGCTCTACTGACAGACTTCGTCAACTTTCTACAATAATCTCTAACTTCAATCATGCTTTGGGACTCGAGGTCTGTCCATTCTTTCATGCCAGCCTCCCATCTTTTTCTCTGCTCACTTCTCCCTCCTTTCTGTCACAACCCTCTCTATCGCGCCTCGCGGATATTGCACTTCTTACAAGATGAATGTTTTTGACGACCGTCAATCGAGCAAGTCGATCGACGTTATTGTTATCGATGAGATTTGAGCTAATTACATTTGCCTCATTTCGATATCTGTAATTTTCATATTTTTACCCCATACTCTTTCGATATCTGTAATTTTCATATTTTTACCCCATACTCTTTCGATATCTGTAATTTTCATATTTTACCCCATACTCTTTCGATATCTGTAATTTTCATATTTTTACCCCATACTCTTTCGATATCTGTAATTCTCATATCCCCCCCCCCCAAACTCTTTCGCTATAATTATTGCATTGAAACATGTGAAGTTAATAATCACAAACATGATTGTAAGTCTTCAAGTGAAAGGAGCAATAATTGCATTTCGTGTGAAAGGTGAATGACGAGATGACCGAAAAGCCGGATCTCTTACTGTAGAGTCAAGTTATGGATAACATGTTTTAGATTTGAATGAAAATCTACTTCCGTGAACAGACTAATATTTTTTTTTCGTTCACCAGCTTTTACCTCTGACGAAGTCCCTAGAGACTAGGAACTGAATTTTGCGTGTTAATCGATTTTTCCCTGGCAGCCGTGTGCACTGGGGTCCCTCGCCGTACAAGCAGATAACTCCGTCTTCGGAGGTGCTCATATTTTTTTTCCGTCGATGAGTAATCGACATTTCAAGCCGGGCCTCGCTGCTGAGACCAAGGGTGGTTGCCGCACAGAGAATTCATAGATAAAAATCCCAACTGGTGCAGCCAGGATTTGAATCCACAACCTCTCTGTCTCGAGGCCGGCGTCTTGCCTTGAGACCAACCAGTCCCCCGACGCACTAATATGATGAAATAGCACACCAATCATGTTGCTGGAATAGAGAAGGCTACGGAGATCTGATTGGATGATCAACTCAGTACAATATTCCAGTACCTAATGGTACTTGAATATAGACACAACATATTGAAATACGAACTTGACACTTACGTTCATCGTAACTCAAAACAATTCACCGGATCTACTTTGTCGTAATTGCTGTTAAAACACGTTTGCAATTTAATAATTACACACAATTATATTGACGCTCGGGGGCGAGGGGTAGATCTGTGGTAAACTACTGCTGTCATGTGCAATTAAATATAGTATGGAATGTAATGCAGTACTGTTTCATCATCATAATGTGTCATACGGGTTGGCGATCATGTGCTTCCATAATTCTCTATCCACAGTACATCGTATCGTCTGTTGTTGACTTGTTTTCGTGCCATGATACCAAGCTATCCACTATCTTCTCCTTTTGTCGTCCGCGATCACTCTTTACCTCTAACTGTTCTATATGTTTTTATACAATATATATGTGTGCGTGTGTATAATATTTAGCACTAACTGCCCCGTAACCTTATACCCATCCCTAGTTTAAGAGAAGCCGTGGCAGCAAAGTGTTTAGTGGGAATAAAGTGTTTTCTGGAAGCAAAGTATTTAGTGGGAGTAAAGTGTTTTCTGGAAGTAAAGTGTGTAGTGGGACTAAAGTATTTAGTGAGAGGAAAGTGTTTAGTGTGAGTAAAGTGTTTAGTGGGAATAAAGTATTTAGTGGGAGTAAAGTGTTTAGTGGGAATAAAGTATTTAGTGGGAGTAAAGTGTTTTCTGGAAGTAACGTGTTTAGTGGGAGTAAAATGTTTTATGGAAGTAAAGTGTTGTCTGCAAGTAGTGTTTAGTGGGAGTAAAGTGTTTTCTGGAAGTAAAGTGTTTAGTGGGAGTAAAGTGCTTTCTGGAAGTAAAGTGTTTAGTGGATTAAATTTCCTAAAACTGTGATTTTTATTTATTTTTAACAGGGCTTCAAACAATCCTATAAATTGGGTATCGAGTGGTTTGGATCCCCTCGAAGAGTAGGGAGGTATGGCGTGATATAAAAATAAACGACATCATAAATAATTGCACTGATGATTTATACAAGATCACTAACGGCGTTTTGCCAATACAACACTATATCTCTGTTTTGTGTTTTTTTTTTTTTTTTTTTTTTTTTTTTGGGGGGGGGGGGTGTTTAAGAACGTGTCATGTCACTATATTAGGTTTTCTCTTTTGTAAGTGTGTGTGGTGTGGGAAGGGGGAGGGGGAAGAGAAAGAGAACGAGTGGCAGAATAGGTTTAAAAGGGAAAAAAAACTGCTGTTCTACAAATTATGTAAACGCAGGTTACATTTTTTTTCTTTTAGTATGTAACCTGATCGAAATAAAAACTCAAATATGAATACTTTGTGGCGACATTTGGCATGCGTTCATTAATCTTCGGCGCCAATAGAAAAAACCCGGACACACTCCAGAAATAGGAGGTAGCCGTAACGATTGGTTCGTTTTAAAACAATAAATAAATAAAATAGACAGTACTCAATGACACCAGTCTATACTAGTTCAACTTCAATGTCGTAACGATTGGTTCATTTTAAAACAATAAATAAATAAAATAGACAGTACTCAATGACACCAGTCTATACTCGTTCAACTTCAATGTCGTAACGATTGGTTCATTTTAAAACAATAAATAAAATAGACAGTACTCAATGACACCAGTCTATACTCGTTCAACTTCAATGTCGTAACGATTGGTTCATTTTAAAACAATAAATAAAATAGACAGTACTCAATGACACCAGTCTATACTCGTTCAACTTCAACGTTCATATATTCATTACGCCGATCAGGAGCAACAAATCAGAGGTAAAACCTTCATGTTTCATGGTAACTCTGTAATCATCATTCGTTGACGTCATACATATGGTTTCTTCTGTAACAAACAATATCTGTCAGCCAATTCATTCACACTCTGACGTGTCTCCCCATTGCAGTGATATGATTTCATAACCCATAGAGCTGTGTCAGCTGTTGAATAGCAAAGCCGGACAGGTCAAAGGGTTGGTATCAGACCAAAAGATATAACAACGTTGAAATCAAACGTACTGCGCGCTAATTGCCTAACGAAACAGAGCAGTGGTACCCCCCGCCTCCCTTACAGTGACGTGAAGAGTCCACCGATCCTGAGAGGTGTCCAAAACAATTGATGACGTCAATATTTCTCTACTACTCTTTGCTTTCTTTGAAGGGTCGCGTGAGTGATGTGAATGTGTGACACAAGAATATAGGTAGCCCCTAGAAATCGATCGTTACAATTGGTTTCTGTGGAAACGGGTAAAAACAAACATGTCTGAATAACAGCCCTTGCTTTATAATTATAATAATTGCCGTCCATTACAGACGCTTATAACTGCAGCTTTAGGTATGTGTCCATGGAGAGTCTTCACAGTAGGCGAGTATGACACTATAATCCGATCTGCGAAATTAAAAAATATATCATCAGATTTTTCAGTTGTTTAACTCATTTACTCACGGCACAAATATAACCTGACTATTTTCATCCTTCTATGGTTCCTACTAGCTAATTAGCAGAAAGCATAACTTCAATTGTAATAAGACTTACTCATGGCAACATTTGAGTGTTTCACAGCGCGCGACGTGTCACATTAGTCAATCTTTGAGATGGTTCTTTCCGCAATCATCTCATTAATAAACACAACAGTGGCACCAAATCTTAAACCAATAGGTTCACATCTTCGAGTAGTGTCACAATCTGGAGCAAAAGAACAAAAATCAGTTTTTAAGAATAATGGGATATAGCATATTGGAGGATCTTCGTCCACAAGTGTCGAAAATGTCCAGGGTTTTGGCGAAAATGCCAATCTGAGGTTACAGTAATTAGCCGTGTATTTGATGTGATGGTCTGAGTTGTGCATAAGGGTATTAGCATAACGGTCTTTTCTCAAAGTGAATCTTGTTATCAGTCAGAAACCTACGTGGTGGCTAGTGAAAGTGGGCTGCACTACAAGTCAGAAACCTACGTGGTGGCTAGTGAAAGTGGGCTGCACTACAAGTCAGAAACCTACGTGGTGGCTAGTGAAAGTGGGCTGCACTACAAGTCAGAAACCTACGTGGTGGCTAGTGAAAGTGGGCTGCACTACAAGTCAGAAACCTACGTGGTGGCTAGTGAAAGTGGGCTGCACTACAAGTCAGAAACCTACGTGGTGGCTAGTGAAAGTGGGCTGCACTACAAGTCAGAAACCTACGTGGTGGCTAGTGAAAGTGGGCTGCACTACAAGTCAGAAACAACTTCTACTATACAAGAAATAAGTGACTGGGTGGTCTAGAGGTAAGCTGTCGGGACACTGGAAACGAAGGTCACGGGTTCGAATCGCACCTCAGACGGTGGAAATTTGCCACTTTCTGATCGGTGGTTTCTTTCAGCATTATCTAATTTTCCCCCCCCCCCCCCCCCCGGGTCTCTGAAAGTGAGATCCGGTTTTTTCTAGTCCTCAAGGATAATGGGGTAATTGGGGCAAGGTGGGAGGGGGAGAGACAGAAGGTTCCGAGTGCATTCTGCGCACGTTAAAGAACATTTAGCAGTTTGGAATCGCAGAGGCGGCCAAAATGGCTATTACTCGGGAAAAATGTATAAAGGTAGTAAGTCCATTGACGTCGAAGAGTGTCTGACTGTCGACGGATACCTGGCAAAACTGCTGCCGGGTAAAAAAAAAAATGATATTCATGCCAAATTCTGTCCATCAGAAGAACTTTGTTAAAGATATAAGTTGGCGTACGCAAACAAAAAAACACCAATAAGAAAGTTAATGACGAAAAGGAATCCACATACATGGAGCCTCAAAATAATTGGAACAGCACTGAAGCGGACCAACAACTTGAAGTACCGTACTACAATAATATATATATTATATATATATATGATGTAAAAAAAAATCCTTGATTACATCATGAGAGGCCGCAAACATGAAAAGTGTGTTACAGCTGACAAAAGATTGAAGAAAGAGAAAAGAGGAAGTCAATGTACTAGTCAGTTAAATACACTGGCATGTAAAGAGATCAGCAGTATAAGAGAAAAATAAAGAGACAAAAATATTTAAATTAGACATGATCTCCAACAACTCCAGCTGGTATAGCCTTTGATAATAATTTATAATTATACAGATTTTAAAACAGAACAATGGCAAGAGATCCCTACAAAGATTAATACTTATTTTGTTTGGCATGTCCATGTTGAAGGAAATGGGCTAAGCGAAAAATATGGCTACAGGAGAAGACAGTGGGAGTTTCTAAAGGGCAATGACACGATCTCTTTGCTTTAACTAAAACCGAAACTGTCATCAGTCCTGCACGAAACATCAATTACGAAATACTTCACCAATATATTTGCAACCAGTATATGTTTTCTTAACCCATTCTATTTTTTTTCCCCCTTTTCGTGCAACCCATACTTTTAAGTAAATAGTTTAGTTTCTTCGCCATCTTGGTAAACACATTTTACTAAATAATTACATTATAGCAATTTATATGGACAGATGAGGGCACGAACATTTGCAAAGGCACGTAGAGTTGAGAAACATAGGGCTTACGTTGGCAGGGTGGAGTGACAGTCTCATAGGAATGGTTAAATCTATCATCCAACGCGGGCGGACGGACGGAAAGATAGACAGACAGACAGACAGAACAGAAAGACAGACAGAAAGACACAAAGACAGATAGATAGATATTGAAACAATGACTAGACATAAATACATACAACCTCACAATTATATAGCGACATAATGAGACGACTATGAGATAACGACAAGTAGATGAGATATGTTCTTTCCCTCTTTCTACCTACTAACTTGTTTATAATTAAGCACATTAACTAATTTGTCGATCCACCAAACTACCAACTTACTTGTTCGCTCGTCCATCATCAATCCTTCCTTTTACTCGTCCATTAAACCCACTGACCCATCCATCTATTTGTCCAATACGGTTGTCATTTGAACAGCCTCCCCAGTTAATTAGATATGTATGAACATGAAACTGGTTGCTTGCCAATAGGTTACAATAATAGGTTATCCACTTTAGGTCACGACCTAGTCATTCTGTCAGTCTAGGCCTAGCAGCCATCATTATATTTACAGTGTTACATCTATCTGAAGTCAGCGAGCAGTGACTAGCTGCTGGAAGTATAAATATAGCACACGTGTTCCTTCCATTCATATTTATTTGTATTTTCATCCTAATTCTGTGGGATCATAATATCATGTTGTATAGCCGGAGATTGATCACTTTATAGCGTTTAGAGCGAAACAGATCAGTTTAGAGTTAGAATAACAATAATATTCTACAAATTAATTCATGTATATGATTTATATATATATATTATATATATATATGCGTATAACGCTGCAGTTACTGCGGTGGGTTGTTTAGTATAAACTATTAGACACTACACTGTTGTTCATTAATGATTGTTTCGTGTTCGTTTTCTTTTCTACATTTGTCTCTTTTCGGAAATATAAAACACATTGGCTTCTTCAGTGGTACGTTCAAACTGATTAGAAAAGGTTAGATCTTAAATTTTGAAGCAATCTCTCTGGTTTCAATTTCATTATTGCACGCCTGAAGGAGATAGATCAAACAATTTGGGGAAATGATTCTGGTTAAAAACATAAATCTACTAAAATATACCTGAAACGAAAATTATTTATCTTATAAATACAATATTGTGTGTGTCGTGTCGCAAATTGAAATCATTTCTCGAAAATATCAATTGAAATTATGAGTGGAATATATAAGACATTTTTGACAATCATCATCATGGAGTGCCTTCTCCGCAACGAAGGTTGGCTACCATGGATCGCCATTCTACTCTGTTTCTTGCTTTGATGGTGCAGGCTGTCATAGATTGACTTGTCCATCTTTTGATGTTACTCGTCCATGTTAGTCTTAGTCTGCCTCTGCCTCTTTTACCTTGTATTTTCCCTTCCAATATTACTTTTAGTAGGCTGTTGTGTCTTTTAACATGGCCCCAAAATTTCATTTGTCTTGTCTTAATTGTATTTAGTAGTTCTCTTTTTATTTTCAGTTGTTTTAAAACTTCATCGTTTGTTTTCTTTTTTTTCCTTCCAATTCTACCTACTCTTCTATAAATCCACATTTCAAAGGCTTCAATTTTCTGTTCTGTTTTCTTGTCTACTGTCCACGTTTCTGCACTATACAGGAATATTGAGAAGATGTAACATTTTGCTATTCTTAGTTTCAGCCTGCTGATATTTGTTTTGTTGTTAGTATATTTTTCATGGCATTAAAATGACTTTTTGCCATACCTATTCTTTTGTTATTTATTTGTTATTGTTATTTCTTTGACAATAGAAACAAGAAAAAGAGTTCTTAAATGTTATGTAGAGCCAGTCTTAACATATGGATGTGAATCATGGACAATATAACAAAAGACAAGAAAATCACTGGAGGCTGTAGAAATGTGGTTCTACAGAAGAATGTTGAGAATACCATGGACAGCTGAGAAGAGTAATGAAAATGTTCTGAAAGAGGTCAAGCAAAAAGAGAGCTAATTTCAAATATTAGAAAGAAACAATCATCATTTTTTGGCCATGTAATGAGAAGAGAACAACTGGAATATATTGTAACAACTGGAAAAATTGAGGGACGAAGAGATAGAGGGATGCAAAGAGAAAAAATACCAGACAACTTAAGAGAATGGCTTGGCAGAAGGTCAACAACAAATATGATAAATAACTGTCGAGATGGAAAGTTGTGGAGAGACATGATCACCTACGCCAGCAGGCCCGGTAATTGATGATGATGATATTAGACTCAGGACATCTTCAATCATAAATGTTATAAACATTGCCAAGGTTATAACTGAAATGCACACGAAAGCAAACATGTGTAAGGGGAATTAACTTGCTTTCGTGGGTGGGTGGGTGGGTGGGGGAGTTATCATAAACTGGGAAACAATAATGGCACATTGATCTAGCGCTGTGTCGAAGGGCATATGGTAGCACCCAATCAAGCTGCTTTATTTCTACTTATGCTTTTTATGTCTCTTGTATGTATCTGTATTTTCGTTACAAAATATTTTGACAAATCCGTATTCGATGCTTGATTATTTAATGTTTATGTAACGAGCTTTACCGCGCTATGTATTTATTATTATTATTATATTCTCAGTGCCGTGCAGCTGAATAGCTCAGTTCAGCCGAGCCCAGCTTCCTAATGATTACGTTTTTGCAGCGAGTATTCTAAATGAGTTGCTTCAACTTCAATGTGCCAAGTATTCTAAATGAGTTGCTTCAACTTCAATGTGCCAAGTATTCTAAATGAGTTGCTTCAACTTCAATGTGCCAAGTATTCTAAATGAGTTGCTTCAACTTCAATGTGCCAAGTATTCTAAATGAGTTGCTTCAACTTCAATGTGCCAAGTCTAAATGAGTTGCTTCAACTTCAATGTGCCAAGTATTCTAAATGAGTTGCTTCAACTTCAATGTGCCAAGTATTCTAAATGAGTTGCTTCAACTTCCATGTGCCAAGTATTCTAAATGAGTTGCTTCAACTTCAATGTGTCAAGTATTCTAAATGAGTTACTTCTACTTAAACGTGCCAAGTATTCTAAATGAGATGCTTCAACTTCAACCTGCCAAGAATTCTAAATGAGATGCTTCAACTTCAACGTGCCAAGTATTCTAAATGAGATGCTTCAACTTCAACGTGCCAAGTATTCTAAATGAGATGCTTCAACTTCAACATGCCAATAAAAAGTGAATTTTGGCATAAAGTGTAATACCAAGCTTCAAAGCAGACATATTTCTTTTCCGCTGCTGTCACTGATTGATTATTGCAATTAAATCATTTCTTTTCCTAAGCTGAACTGACCTGGTAGCAATATTTCATATGATCTAAGTGCAAAAAGAGAAATTAAATTTGGTCCGAATTTTCCCTATGTATATGAACAAATAAGAAGCCAGAATTACCAGTACTTTTATTATCTTGGTCAAATTAAACAAATGTAAGGGAAGACAAACAGTTCAGTACGGGACACAATAAGATTAACGTTCGCATCTCATTCTAGGATTCGTTGACATATCATACATGATTCATTAGAGTCGCTATACCAGATCATTAGAGCCACTTCAACAGATCATTAAAGCCGTTACACATGAGTTAATTTGAATAAACAGCCACGACAGCGTCACGGTCACGAGATTAGTTTGCTGATAAACTAATTAAAATATGTTCTGAAATGGCGACGACTGTTATGTTACTTCAGTGTTAAAACAGTTCAGAGAAAATAAACATGTTTGTAGTATGTGGAAATCAACATACACAAGAAAAATTCAAAATATTAATTCAATTTGTGCTCACTGGTACAAAAAGCTGTCAAGAATGATCGCCACGGTTGTCTGCCCCAAACCAACCTTTCCTATCTGTATCAACCATTTCTCAGTTCTATCCAGCCCCAAACCAACTTTCCTATCTGTATCAACCATTTCTCAGTTCTATCCAGCCCCAAACCAACCTTTCCTATCTGTATCAACCATTTCTCAGTTCTATCCAGCCCCACACCAACCTTTCCTATCTGTATCAACCATTTCTCAGTTCTATCCAGCCCCCACACCAACCTTTCCTATCTGTATCAACCATTTCTCAGTTCTATCCAGCCCCAAACCAACCTTTCCTATCTGTATCAACCATTTCTCAGTTCTATCCAGCCCCAAACCAACCTTTCCTATCTGTATCAACCATTTCTCAGTTCTATCCAGCCCCACACCAACCTTTCAGATCTGTATCAACCATTTCTCAGTTCTATCCAGCCCCCACACCAACCTTTCCTATCTGTATCAACCATTTCTCAGTTCTATCCAGCCCCAAACCAACCTTTCCTATCTGTATCAACCATTTCTCAGTTCTATCCAGCCCCCACACCAACCTTTCCTATCTGTATCAACCATTTCTCAGTTCTATCCAGCCCCAAACCAACCTTTCCTATCTGTATCAACCATTTCTCAGTTCTATCCAGCCCCCACACCAACCTTTCCTATCTGTATCAACTATTTCTCAGTTCCATACAGCTCCAAACCAACTTTCCTATCTGTATCAACCATTTCTCAGTTCTATCCAGCCCCCACACCAACCTTTCAGATCTGTATCAACCATTTCTCAGTTCTATCCAGCCCCCACACCAACCTTTCAGATCTGTATCAACCATTTCTCAGTTCTATCCATCCCTAAACCAACCTTTCAGATCTGTATCAACCATTTCTCAGTTCTATCCAGCCCCCAAACTAAACTTTCAGATCTGTATTAACCATTTCTCAGTTCTATCCAACCCAAACCAACCTTTCCTATCTATATCAACCATTTCTCAGTTCTATCCAGCCCCCAAACCAACCTTTCAGATCTGTACCAACCATTTCTCAGTTCTATCCCACGCAAAACCAACCTTTCATATCTGTATCAACCATTTCTCAGTTATATCCAGCCCCCAAACCAACCTTTCCTATATGTATCAACCATTTCTCAGTTCTATTCAGCCCCAAACCAACCTTTCAGATCTGTATCAACCATTTCTCAGTTCTATCCAGCCCCAAAACCAACCTTTCATCTATGTCAACCATTTCTCAGTTCTATCTAGCACAAGCCAACCTTTCAGATCCGTATCAACCATTTCTCAGTTCTATCAAGCCACAAACGAACCTTTCAGATCTGTATCAACCATTTCTCAGCTCTATTCAGCCCTCAAACCAAACTTTCCTATCTGTTTCAACCATTTCTCAGTTCTATCCAGGCCTCAAACCAAACTTCATATCTGTATCAACCGCTTCTTAGTTCTATCTAGCCACAAACCAACTTTTCATATCCGTATCAAACATTTCTCAGTTCTATCCAGCCCCACACCAACCTTTCCTATCTGTATCAACTATTTCTCAGTTCCATACAGCTCCAAACCAACTTTCCTATCTGTATCAACCATTTCTCAGTTCTATCCAGCCCCCACACCAACTTTCAGATCTGTATCAACCATTTCTCAGTTCTATCCAGCACCCACACCAACCTTTCAGATCTGTATCAACCATTTCTCAGTTCTATCCATCCCTAAACCAACCTTTCAGATCTGTATCAACCATTTCTCAGTTCTATCCAGCCCCCAAACTAAACTTTCAGATCTGTATTAACCATTTCTCAGTTCTATCCAACCCAAACCAACCTTTCCTATCTGTATCAACCATTTCTCAGTTCTATCCAGCCCCCACACCAACCTTTCAGATCTGTATCAACCATTTCTCAGTTCTATCCAGCCCACACACCAACCTTTCAGATCTGTATCAACCATTTCTCAGTTCTATCCATCCCTAAACCAACCTTTCAGATCTGTATCAACCATTTCTCAGTTCTATCCAGCCCCAAACTAAACTTTCAGATCTGTATTAACCATTTCTCAGTTCTATCCAACCCCAAACCAACCTTTCCTATCTATATCAACCATTCTCAGTTCTATCCAGCCCCCAAACCAACCTTTCAGATCTGTACCAACCATTTCTCAGTTCTATCCCACGCAAAACCAACCTTTCATATCTGTATCAACCATTTCTCAGTTATATCCAGCCCCCAAACCAACCTTCCTATATGTATCAACCATTTCTCAGTTCTATTCAGCCCCAAACCAACCTTTCAGATCTGTATCAACCATTTCTCAGTTCTATCCAGCCCCAAAACCACCTTTCATATCTATGTCAACCATTTCTCAGTTCTATCTAGCAACAAGCCAACCTTTCAGATCCGTATCAACCATTTCTCAGTTCTATCAAGCCACAAACGAACCTTTCAGATCTGTATCAACCATTTCTCAGCTCTATTCAGCCCTCAAACCAAACTTTCCTATCTGTTTCAACCATTTCTCAGTTCTATCCAGGCCTCAAAAAACTTCATATCTGTATCAACCGCTTCTTAGTTCTATCTAGCCACAAACCAACTTTTCATATCCGTATCAACCATTTCTCAGTTCTATCCAGCCCCCACACAACCTTTCCTATCTGTATCAACTATTTCTCAGTTCCATACAGCTCCAAACCAACTTTCCTATCTGTATCAACCATTTCTCAGTTCTATCCAGCCCCCACACAACCTTCAGATCTGTATCAACCATTTCTCAGTTCTATCCAGCACCCACACCAACCTTTCAGATCTGTATCAACCATTTCTCAGTTCTATCCATCCCTAAACCAACCTTTCAGATCTGTATCAACCATTTCTCAGTTCTATCCAGCCCCCAAACTAAACTTTCAGATCTGTATTAACCATTTCTCAGTTCTATCCAACCCCAAACCAACCTTTCCTATCTGTATCAACCATTTCTCAGTTCTATCCAGCCCCACACCAACCTTTCAGATCTGTATCAACCATTTCTCAGTTCTATCCAGCCCCCACACCAACCTTTCAGATCTGTATCAACCATTTCTCAGTTCTATCCATCCCTAAACCAACCTTCAGATCTGTATCAACCATTTCTCAGTTCTATCCAGCCCCCAAACTAAACTTTCAGATCTGTATTAACCATTTCTCAGTTCTATCCAACCCCAAACCAACCTTTCCTATCTATATCAACCATTTCTCAGTTCTATCCAGCCCCCAAACCAACCTTTCAGATCTGTACCAACCATTTCTCAGTTCTATCCCACGCAAAACCAACCTTTCATATCTGTATCAACCATTTCTCAGTTATATCCAGCCCCAAACCAACCTTTCCTATATGTATCAACCATTTCTCAGTTCTATTCAGCCCCAAACCAACCTTTCAGATCTGTATCAACCATTTCTCAGTTCTATCCAGCCCCCAAACCAACCTTTCATATCTATGTCAACCATTTCTCAGTTCTATCTAGCAACAAGCCAACCTTTCAGATCCGTATCAACCATTTCTCAGTTCTATCAAGCCACAAACGAACCTTTCAGATCTGTATCAACCATTTCTCAGCTCTATTCAGCCCTCAAACAAACTTTCCTATCTGTTTCAACCATTTCTCAGTTCTATCCAGGCCTCAAACCAAACTTCATATCTGTATCAACCGCTTCTTAGTTCTATCTAGCCACAAACCAACCTTTCCTATCTGTATCAACCATTTATCAGTTCTATCTAGCCACAAACCAACTTTTCATATCCGTATCAACCATTTCTCAGTTCTATCCAGCCCCCAAACCAACCTTCCTATCTGTATCAACCATTTCTCAGTTCCTTCTAGCCACAAACCAACCTTTCAAACCTGCTCAAGCACTTTCAAAACCAACCTTTCAAATCTGCACAAGCCAGCCCCAAATGAACCTTTCAGATCTACACCAACCATCTTGACTATGCCTCAATTTTCTCTTTAATCAGCTTTACCACCGTAGTCTCGTCAAGAGCTATATTTTACCAATTAGATTTTTGATACATAGTGAAAATATATTTTATCCAGCGAGGTTACTTTTCTCAAATTCTATAATACCTGCGTGTAGGTATAAATACAGTGTATTGAGATCTGGGTTGAGATAGTGGTATATGCTAGACGACACTTTATTCTGTGAAAAGCTTCGCATGTGTAGCAGATGGATCTGATGAGCTTCGAGTGATCTTGAAAATAGGGATGTTGGTCGCATATGAGGTCAGAGTGTCCTGACTATGTTGAAATAGAAAAGAATAAAGCCACCTCACATCTGTCACGTGTATTGTAGGAGGTGAATGATGTATCTGGGAAACAGGCCAACAACCTGTCGCCTGTGAGAATGATATCTCAAATGAGTCCCAGAAAACATTCCACTAAAAACACATTGGAATATGTTGACTGGCAGGATATAGAGAACATGTCCATAAACGTGGATGGATGGACAGACCTTATCCGTAGTCTATTTATCCAAAAGTGGGCCCGAAAGTTTATGAGTGATTGATACGTGTATGCGTGTGTGTGTGATAAACAGATAAAGATAACCCTAGCGCATCTTCCTACTTGATTTTAACGTATTTAAAAGCTACCATAATTAATACTCAGAAATGAAAGTGAGGTTACTTGTGCTCCTATTCGTTGTATTATTTCCATAATTCTACAAGCCATATATAAGCCGATTACTTTAAATTTGCTCACAACCAACAATACGCCCATTAGTGGAGACATTTTAGCAATGACTCCTCATAACTGAAGATTGAGAGAAAAGGAACGGCTATTTATATTTATGTATTATTTTCTGCACACACACAATGACTTTAGAACGTAAAATGCTCACTGTAAAGACAAGGGTTGTATTTATTCTGTGATATCCCGAAATGCTAAGTCCTGCTCTGTCACCTCGATTGTTTCAGCCAAGCGAATCGACGACAACAGGCAGATTGACGAAATCGTTCTATTTACTATTATAGATTAATTAATGAGAACGTGTTTATCCAGGTGGAAACCAATAAATCGTTGCGAGAGTGCGCGCCTTTGAAATGTTAATAGTACGGGTGGTACCTGTGTCGACGTTTGTGATTGTGTCAAAGGAGTGTACGGGGGAGCATCAATGGCAAACACTCCGTATCGAACTATAATTAGAGGTAATCAGAGCAGAACACAACTGTTACAATATAAATGTAGTTTTCCCGATGAAATAGTCCACGTCAGTGGTTCTTATACTTTTACTTGACCCGGTTGTCTGTTCTTGTCATATATGAAAAACGCCCTAAACTCCTCTGTGATTGATTAAATATACAACATCAAATCTAATTGCAGCATCACGCACGGAACATAAACATAACCCTTATTAGGGGAACATAGCACTCACATCTATTAGATAAGCATTTCATAAATGATGAATTATATTTGCCATTACTTTATTTTCACACACCAGTGCTGAAACTATAATTACAATTATTCTTCTTTCTCATGGATCATAGACCGACAAAGTAAACAGTGCTACACACGATTTGTGATGTCACGTTAAGGCAAGAAACGCTCTCCATTTTGTCTCGGTGCGAAAATTTCATTTCGCAAGTACATTTTTCATCATTTCCATTATTTTCAAGATTGTATTTGGCTCATATCATTCTTCACCTCCACTCTGTATACCATTGCAATGTAGTTCATGTGATAGTTTTGGGATCTCTTTGAATACGCAGGTTACTAAACGTCAGCGTTTACCAGTTAATCAATCAGCACGTGTTCATTTTTTCGTTTTATTTGCTGAAAAGTCCGTCGTTTCAGAAAATATTCTCAAAATCTTCCAGAAAATGATTATTTCGTCTTGATGTTTCCTGGACTGCTTTTTCCTCTTTATCGCCCTATTACAGAAACAAAAAACACACAACCAAGTAAGCAACTTTCTATAATATGTTGGGTTTTGGTGCTGCACTGGGATGATCTTAAAATATGTAGACCAATTAGATCATCACATAATCATAATTTGTAACCACATTATATGAACACAAATTGATCTATCTAGCTGGAATTGCATCCACAGTCGAAGTAGAATACAGTAATCCCTCAGTTATCGCGGTTAATAGGGACTAGAACCGGCCGCGATAAGTGAAAAAACCGCGAAGTAGTGTGTCACCCTCTCATTTTTAACATAAGTACATTTGTTGTGTATGTATAATATCAATAAGTGTATATGAAACCATATAAGTGCATATGTTATCATTATAACATTAAAGAATAGTTTCAAACATGTAAATAAAATATTAATAGTATAAATAGCATACATAAAATAATGTATAAATGATATAAATATGATACGTGTGTGTGTGTAACATACGTAGATTAACTAAAGTGTACATGCTGTAAATATGTTTTTCTATCGATCTATCTATTGACCTTTCGAGCCGTAGCCGGCCCATAGGGCGTAGACTACGGCTCGAAAGGTCAATAGATAGATAATCATAATTTGTAACCACATTACATGAACACAAATTGTATTGAGAACAAAATCACGTAAATATGTTTTAGAACTCTTTTATTCTTATAACAACTTTTCTTTTATAACAAGGTCCGTAACTCACCTCTGACAATAGCTTATCTTCGCTTGATCTTTATAAATGTCGATGAAACACCTGTGCAGTACGGTGGAGGTGAAGAAGATGAAGATGATTTACTGCACAGGTTAATGAGAGCTTTACTGCTCCTCAGATAACGCCTCATCGTCCGGTGCTCGGGCGCTGGATCGTCGCGGGCAGCATCGGATAGAGCTGGGGTAGCTGCAGTAGATGGCATAGAAGCAGCAGGAGGCGGCGTAGAGGCAGATAGAGGAGCATCTGCAGAACGTTTTCGACGCACAAGGAACATCGTGATGGGGAGTTGTGACCGTTGTTTTTTTCTTCTGAGCAAAGATGCCCTTGTACAACGCCATTACACAGTCAATACGGTTACTGAATTCTACGGCTCTGACCATGTTGTCGTCGATTTCTTGGGCTCTTTGTTGCAGAGTCCATGCTATGTTGCAGAGCTCTTGCTGGTTTACCAAGGCAAGACCACGTTCTTCAGCTTCGTTGTCGTCACCGTTGTCAGCTACCTCTTCTTCTTCCTCACTCGCCGATCTTGTCATTTCGACGAGTTCCTCGTCGGTTAGAGGGTTCGAGTGGCACTTCGTTCCGAGTGTGTTCACTTCTTCCGTCGTCATGTTGGAGAACCCTTCAGTGGCTACCAACCGAGCCAGCCTCACAGCCTTATCTACGGCGGAGTGGTGAACTTCGTCAGGCGTAAATCCCTCCTAGTCATGGGTGACATAGTTTGGCCACAATCTCCTCCAACTTGCAATCAGTGTCTGCTCTTTCATCTCATAAGAGCATTATGAATGTTGACCAGGCAGGTTGCAATGTTGTATCCCCGCCAATAGTTCCTCAGGCTGAAGGCCACGTGGTCTTCGTTGATGGAGGAGATGAGGCCCTCCATCGTGGGACCTCGTGTAGAGGGCCCTGAAGGCCCGAATGACCCCCTGATCATGGGTTGTATAAGGGAAGTGGTGTTGAGGGGGCAGGAACTTCACTTGAACCCCGTCATAATGGAGACTGGTTGCATGTCCTCCTGCACAGTCCATGAAGAGGACGACCTTAAAGGGCAGCCCCTTTTTCAGCGAGGTACAGTTTTACCTGCGGGATAAAGCAGTTACGAACCAGTCGAGTGTGGAGGGCTTTTGTTATCCATGCCCTTTTTGTTGTGCATCCAGTAGACGGGCAGCAAGACTTTGTTTTGTTTTTCAAAGCTCGAGGATTCAGGGACTTGTAAATTAAGCCGAGATTGAGCATGAAGCCCGCCGCATTCCCACACATGAGGGGAGGTCACTCTATCTTTGTGTGCCTTGAACCCTGGCCTCTTCAATTCGTCCTTGTAAAGGAACGTCCGGGACGCATCCTCTTCAGAAGAGGTTAGTCTCATCCATGTTAAAGACCTGCTCCGGAGATAACCACCCTCATCAATCATCTTCGGAAACTTTTCCTCGACGAAACGAAGAGCTGCCTCTTGGTCTGCCGAGGCGGCCTCCCCATACAAAGGAACGTTGCGAAGGCCAAATCTCCTCTTGAATTTCTCGAACCTGCCCTTGCTGGCAACAAAACCATGTTTTTCTCGTGGGGTAGGATCACTCGAGGCACTGGTACTAGGCTGAGGTTCATTTTCGTCGTCGCCATCACCTTCGTCGTTCAACTCTCCTTCAGAAACGAGGCTATCATACAGGGCTTTGGCTTTAGTCCCAATCATATTGGTATCGAGACTAATCTTCGTTTCCCGACAGTCCGATATCCACACTGATAAGGCATTCTCCATTTTCACAATTCGCTTATTACGAGAAGTCACAACTCGCTTACTGTCCTTGGAGAACGATATCGAGGCAGTTTTACGGATATTCATTTCATCTTTTTTTATGTAGCGAACCGTCGATTCGTTCAATCCGTAACGGCGTGCAACAGACGCATAGCTATGGCCTGCCTTAAGCATGTCCAATAAATTAACTTTCTCGTTCACAGTCATCATTTTTTCTCTTCTTGGGTTCACTAGAGGATTTAGAGGGTGGAGGACGTCTAGGAGCCATTTTCAATGGCATTACAAGCACTATTTTGCACAAAAAGACACAAGAGAACAGACATTAGTACACCTCGAGACTAAGCATCACTCAAACATTGATTTGAATGAGTGCGATCGTCTTCGCTGGGTATGAGAGCGAAGGTGGGAGAAACGTCTAGGCCAATCAGCTTGCGAGATTTCCGAATCGGGAGGGATATCAAATGGCAGGATGCTAGCAGCCAATCAGAGACGTGGATTTTGAATTGTGTGGGCACTCCTTGCCTTCTGCTGGCGTGCAGGCAACTTTCGCGCCATAATTCCTCATTTTTGAATTGTTGAACAATCCGCGATGTACTGAGGCCGCGATAAATGAACCGCGAAGTAGCGAGGGATGACTGTAACACGAAACGCCTCTCTCTCTCTCTCTCTCTCTCTCTCTCTCCTCTGCATATAAACATAACCAACGTGAAACTAACAATAGTTTGGCACTTAAATGGTTGTTCGCGATTTTTTTATTTTCAGCATTTATGTGCATCCCTCAATAATGAAGCTCTGACGCGTATGCCAGCGGCTATCATATAAACATGTATAGTCACTTCATACAAATGACAGGGAAAAAAGGGCTCAGACGAATTGGGAACGATGCAGCTTTGATACATTTCGTTGAATTTTCAACTACATATGGCACTTTGGATTGCTGAACTAAGCCTGCGGTTTATCTCTCATTTCCAACAGGCCTAGGCACTCTATCTCACCTCCATGACATCGGGAGTTACTGGGGAAATCCCCTACACAGGATTCATATTAGGTAGCTCTAACTTGGGAAGACAAGTTAACCTTAACGGTACAGCAGCACCAATAATTGAGCTTATTTGACATGTCTGCAGTTCCTTTGGTTCAATGACAACCACCAACTACGCACAGGCACACATGAAATCGTATCTGTGAAAAGCATTACTTATTTGTGTCTGTAAATAGTTAAAAGGTATATATAGTCCCACGGCAAATGTTATTGGGTAATGAAGTGTTAGTGACTTCATTGTGCTAAGCCTCAGCTTCATGAAGTGGATGGAAACTCAATTTTCTTACGCGCTGCCTTCCCTTCACAGAGAGAGACTCCTTTAACTACCACAGTCGAATCATAATTAAATCATAGAAGAGCTACATTTACTAGATCTGCACGACTTCGGGTGGCTAATTACGAAAATTGATAACAACAAAGAACTGAAAACATAAACGAATTGAAGATCTATAGTGAGGGTAGATGAAACCTGTGCATGGTCTTCACAATCCCACGGTACTAAGCTCACTTATGTGAGGACATAATATCATTATCGACCCAGCTGTTAACATGAGCAAGAACATAATAACGTACGTATTGTATCATCGCCTTAAATGATGTAACTTAGTATTGACTGTTTACACAACTTGACACCCACGCTGCAGCAAAACTACCACTGTCTCTTTTCTCCTCCTCCTCCGCTCACACATTCCAATCTCTTAATCCATCTTCTTCTTTCTCCACCATCCTCTTCCTCTTTCTTATTTCTTCCCCATCCGTCTCATTCTTTCTCCTCCCTACTTTCCCTACATTCACTCCTTTCTCATCCTTCTCTTTTTCCACCTTTCTTTCTCCTCCATCTTCTTCCTTTCATTCTTCTCCTCCTCCTTTCTTCTCATTCGTGTTCTTCTCCTTCATCCCCTTACTTTTCATTTCTCTTCATCCTCCTCTTCTTCCTCATTCGTTCTCCTCAATCCTCATTCCATTCATTATTCTTCATCATCAATCTTCCTTTTCCATCCTTCTCATTCTTCTTCATCCTCTCCATCCTTCTCATTCTTCTTCATCCTCCTCCATCCTTCTCATTCTCTTCATCCTCCTTCTTTCTCCTCCATCCATCTTCATCATCTTTCTTCATCAGAGTTCGAATCTCATACCTCGCCGATACTTTAAACAAATCCTGACCTAGATATAATATTTTTTTTAAACCTATAATTCAGTCAATACAAACAGCAGTAATGTCAGCAAATATTTGGTTATCATTTCTCCCAATAAAGAACGTTAGCTAAGCTTTTGTGACATCTCGCAATCAAGCTGCAATGTTTCGGTCTGGTACACTTAACTCGCAGGTCCTTGCTCTCATTTCAAACAGCCAATTTAGCCTACGTTCATGAGAATTTCGGGAACCTTGATAGTGGTTAGTGAACTGGACTACTAAGAACAAGAGGTACGGTTCGATCCTGATCGAAACATTCATTGCTGAGGATGCCAGAGGAGCAAGAACCAGAGCATGATATCGACACCAGAAGCATAAAAACAGGAAGAGATGAACAAACCGAAGAAGAAGAAGAAGAAAAGAAGAAGAAGAAGAAAGAAACCACACCAAAAAAATGTGAAATTCCTAACATAATTAACTAATATTGTGCTTGAAGTAGATTTTAGTATATCCGTGACTGGCTGTAACTTAAAAAAAATAAATAAATAAATAAAAATTTAAAAAAAAAAACTATCTTTACGTCACATAGTACCATTGCTGGTGTATGACGGGGGGCAACGATAGAACCAGAGGGATAAAGGCCGCTTGGTCAAGCAGTCGCCACGACGTGTGAGACTCAGGAATTTTTATTTCACCCCCACCCCCATTAGAAAAAAATCCTTTCTGTCTACCGCGGGCTTCGAACATCGGCTTTTCAGCCAGCGGAACAGTGGTTTTAGCCGCACGGCCACGCGCACTTCCACTGGCTGTAACAAATAAACAAAATGCTGACAACTTGAAGATTTTCTAGTGAGCATGATTCTATGTTTTAATTCAAGATATCATTTCTAATCTGCTTGAATATATCACGGAAGAAGACTGATTGTTAAATTTCTGAGACAAGATAAATACACAAAACATACTACAATATTAGTGACAGACATCAGTAAACTATTAGCATCTGATTATTATCACTTGGTCCCATACAGATGGCGTAGTCGGTGTCTATCATGCTATGTAAGGCAGCAGAACAGTTATTCACTTAACTCGTTGACATTCCTTCCTAGCTGTCCTAAATCTGGCCACAACTGTTTCTGTCAAGTTATCATTGGTTAGTTACTCTTCTAGAGGAAATTACAATACTATGGCCATATAAAAAGACACAGCAGGCTGGGAAGAACAATAATGAAATGCATTGTTCCTGGACGACGCATCAACGACAGACAAAGAAGAAGATGGCTTCAAGACATCAAGAGAGCGAGAGAGATTTAAAGAGAAGAGAGAGAGAGAGAGAGAGAGTTCACCTTGAACATGACAATAAAAGAAGTTGGAGATCTGACTGGAGACAGATATTCGTACAGACGGATGACTGTGGTGAATGCAATATTCTGAAAATAACATGCGACCTGATGATGACCCTATACCAGATGATACGAATGTATGGGCACATAGTTCTTTTCAAACTAGCCCATGTATGTTTAGTGGGATAAACGCGATTCGCCTTCCATCCCTCCCCATTTCATTTTGGATTTCTCAGTCAAGTGTCTCTCCTTGCCCTTTCAGTCACCCCCGAAAACAAGAAAAGTGTGGAAGCTTGTAAAACAGCTGAATGATGAGGGTACAGAAGGAACACAAAAATTACACTGAAGAAGGATGGAAACATTCTAACAGGTAAACATGCAGCAAATCACTTTGCAGACTCCTTTGCAAATGACAACAATATTGAAATTAGCCTAGAGAAACGTCAAGAGACCCGTCTAAAACAACAAAATGCAAGACAAGAAGAGACTGCACATGAAGTCATGGAAATACCCATTACACAAAGAGAGCTAGAGCTGGCAATATCCAAATTAAAAATGAAAAGTCACCAGGTAGTGATGGAGTGTCTAATGAAATGATTAAGAACTTGGGAACTGCAGCTAAAGCAAAACTACTGCAGATCTACAACATTTGCTGGATCACAGGTAAAGTGCCACAGGCATGGAGAGAAGCAATTATGATACCATTACTAAAGCCAGGAAAAGATGGTTCAATGACATCCAGCTATAGACCAATCAGCCTTACAAGCTGTTTGTGTAAAACAATGGAACGTATAATCAATCTCAGACTGCAGTGGTACCTGGAAAGTGAAAATCTCCTTGTCCACAACAAGCAGGCTTTAGACAGTGTTACTCTACCGAAGATCAGGCAACCTATCTTTCCCAGGAAATTGAGGATGCGTTTCAAGAAAAGAAACTGGTACTAGCAGCATGGATAGACCTAAAGAAAGCATTTGATAAGGTATGGAAGGAAGGGCTTTTGAAGAAACTGAGAAATTATGGAGTAAATGGCAGGATGTACAAATGGGTCAAAGCATACCTGCATAACAGGAGAGCCAGAGTGCAACTGGATGGTCTTAAGAGTAAGAAGGTCTTACTGCGCCAGGGCGTTCCACAGGGAGGGGTACTATCTCCAACACTTTTTCTGATCTACATCAATGACCTAGTTACTGAACTACCACATGGTATCAAAGTGGCAATGTATGCAGATGACTTGGTAATGTGGTGCACAGAGGAGTATGCAACAGTGGCCTCCAAATTGTTACAAAGAGCTATGAATGCACTGAATTCATGGACAAATAGATGGTGTATCAGCATCAATACAGACAAATGCAGTACTACACTTTTCACTCTTTCCCAAAACAAAAAGCAGGAGCCATCTATATAAACAATGAGCCTGTGAAAGAAGACATACAGGCTACGTATCTCGGAGTTACATTTGATAACAAACTATCTTGGAAACAGCAGATAAATAAGGCAACCCAAAAAGCAAGGAGAAAATTGGCTATTCTAAGAAAGCTGTGTGGAACTACGTGGGGTGCGAGTGGGAAAATACTCAGTAAAGTTTACCAACAGAGTATACGCCCACATTTAGAATATGGATCATCTGCATGGTGTTCAGCATCAAACACCACACTTCAAGAACTGGATAAAGTACAAAACCAGGCACTTAGGGTCATCACAGGAGCAATGAAATCAACACCAATATTAGAGATGGAGAAATTGTGGAGGATACCAGCACTGAGAGAACGGAGGGACACAAAGGTGCTGATACAGGCAGAAAAATTTGCTTGCATGCCGAGACATCCAATGAAGGACCGATTCCAAAATCTTGCATTGGGACGACTTAAGAGAAGCAGTTTTATCCACCAAGCCAAGCGTATTAGTAGACAAACACCCAGACATGCCAAGAGCTGTTAACCCCCTACTGCCCATACCAGAACAGACTCCCTGGACAGAGGAATCTGGATTATCAGTTCAAATACGGACAGAAGTGAAAGGAATAGTTGATAAAGAGGAACAGAATAGTCTACAGCGAAAAACAATAATAACTCTCAGTTTCCTGGATGAAGAATACCCACAAGACCTATGGATTCGTGTGTATACAGATGGATCAGCACAGAATGCAGTAAAAATGGGGAGCAGGTGCATATATAGAATACCCAAATAACACTAGGGATATGAATAAAATAGCAACAGGGAAATATTGTCACAATTATGATGCAGAAATACAAGCAATAAAGTTAGCAATAGAAAAACTGCTGAACATTAATCTTAGCCCGCAGCCTGTAGTGTTTTTGACAGATGCAAGATCAGTACTCCAGGCACTACAATCCAGAAATTACCACATCTGCAGACCTTATTGACTGAACTCTGCAAGCACCACAGGGTTGCCCTGCAGTGGATCCCATCTCACTGTGGAATACCAGGAAATGAGAAAGCAGATCAGTTGGCAAAGGAAGGTTCAACAGGCACACAACTAGATACACCTGTTACATACCATCATAAGAAACAGATAATCAAATCAATCAGAGGACCACAAGCCCCAAATCAGGATGCCTTTTATAATATGAATAGATATGAACAAGTTATCATTATACGTCTCAGAACAGGACACAATCGACTCCATAGTCACATGTATACAAAATTCAAGATCGGCACCTCAACTACTTGTACATGTGGACAGGCGCCCCAGACTGCTGAACACATACTTCAAGACTGCACTGAATATAGTAAACTGAGGAAAATCCATTGGCCCATAGATACAACACTACAGACAAAACTATATGGGCCACTGCAAGAATTACAAAAGACAGTAACATTTATACAGGAAACGACATTGCAGATATAGACAATGCTTCAGGCGAACGAAAGATAGATAGATAGATCATTTCTAATCTGCTTGAATATATCACGGAAGAAGACTGATTGTTAAATTTCTGAGACAAGATAAATACACAAAACATACTACAATATTAGTGACAGACATCAGTAAACTATTAGCATCTGATTATTATCACTTGGTCCCATACAGATGGCGTAGTCGGTGTCTATCATGCTATGTAAGGCAGCAGAACAGTTATTCACTTAACTCGTTGACATTCCTTCCTAGCTGTCCTAAATCTGGCCACAACTGTTTCTGTCAAGTTATCATTGGTTAGTTACTCTTCTAGAGGAAATTACAATACTATGGCCATATAAAAAGACACAGCAGGCTGGGAAGAACAATAATGAAATGCATTGTTCCTGGACGACGCATCAACGACAGACAAAGAAGAAGATGGCTTCAAGACATCAAGAGAGCGAGAGAGATTTAAAGAGAGAGAGAGAGAGAGAGAGAGAGTTCACCTTGAACATGACAATAAAAGAAGTTGGAGATCTGACTGGAGACAGATATTCGTACAGACGGATGACTGTGGTGAATGCAATATTCTGAAAATAACATGCGACCTGATGATGACCCTATACCAGATGATACGAATGTATGGGCACATAGTTCTTTTCAAACTAGCCCATGTATGTTTAGTGGGATAAACGCGATTCGCCTTCCATCCCTCCCCATTTCATTTTGGATTTCTCAGTCAAGTGTCTCTCCTTGCCCTTTCAGTCACCCCCGTCTATTCCTATCTTCACAAAAGTAATTTGGTACATTAGCTTGTGGTGTTTTTGTCAAAGACATATAGACCGTACCGGAGACCATGTTCATTGGAATATATATATATATATATATATATATATATATATATATATATATATATATATATATATATATATAGTCTGTATAATGTCTAATCCCAAATTTCAGTTTGATATATTTTCTTGATAAATTCTTTTAAGTCTTTATTGAATGAATACTGTTATTGTCTGCGTTATTCTAGTATTTATTTCCATTTTGCAACCATCGTCACTGATGAACGATCCCACACATTTGAATTGCTATGCTGTTACTATATTCACCTTCCTGATACTGCTGCAGATATCTAATTGCTGAGGGTTAGCAATTTACCAATTATTATTATTATAATTACTATTGTCATTATTGCATTAAAACAATTCATATGCAATTCTGTGGAAGAGTTAGTTATATCTACACCACTTAGGACATAATTTTGTGTACGCCTCTATAATAATCTCAGTGTTGTTTCTAACGGATGTTCTTTATATGCATCGGTCGTGTCTCCCCCCCTCCCCCGTAATCTGAAACAAGTGCAACGCGTCAAACATTGGGGCACAATAATAACATCAGATGGAAGATGCAGCACATAAATAAAAAAGCAGAATAGCTCATGCCAAAATAGTATTTTAGAAAATGAAAAATATCTTATGCAACAAACCTATGTCAATAGAAATGAGAAGAAAGAGAGTTCATCAGTGCTATATAGAACCAATTCTGACCTATGGAAGCAAATCATGGACAGCAGACAAACAAATGAAAAGACGATTAGAGGCCACAGAGATGGGATTTCTCAGAAGAATGCTGAAAATTCACTGGACAACTAAAAAGACCAATTAGGAAATTCTCAAAGAGGCCAGCACAAAAAGGGAACTCTTAAAAAACATCAGAAAGAAGCAATCAACACATTTTGATGCACTGTAGGTAGAAGATTGTGGAAGGAAATGATCGCCTACGCCAACCGGTATGGCACATGATGATGATGATATACACGTACAGCACGATTTCACGTTACAATAAGCACATACTACTCTGATATCTTAACCCAAATGTAGACGAATATCAGCATTCCCACGATGTTTCAATGTAAGACGACAGGTCACACATACCAAGCACTGCTTGTCAAACATTACACACAATAAAAGTGGGGCGGATTTTTTTTTCCTGTAGCTTTTTTTTTATCCATATGGAACAATTACATATGCTGAATTTTCGTCAGTAATAGAGGCTGTCATGAGGTGGAGCCATCATCATGTCAGCTATACCCCTCTACGTGTTCATTTCCCCCGTATTTCGTAATCAGTTCTACTGTTGATCTCATTCATGATAGACTGGTAAGCTATCTAATAGATTCTGTTATTTGTCTTTTCTTTACTTATCTTTCTTTCTGTGGCACCCGTTGCTCCCCCCTCCTTTCTCTCTCACACCACACTCTCACTCCTCTTATTTATATTATGCCTGTTGTTACAGTATTTTCTCTATAGCCCTTTCTTTCGTTACAGTGCTTTCTCTCTCTCTCTCTCTCTCTATATATATATATATATATATATATATATATATATATATATATATATATATTAAACCTGCAGTACAGTATTTCTCTCTTTTTCTCTTTCGTTCTATTTAGCCCGTTACAGTGCTTTCTCTCTCCCTTTCTTTCTATAGAACCTGTTGTACAGTATTCCCTCTCTCCCTCTCTCTCCTCCCCCCCCCCTCTCTCTCTCTCTTTCTATTAAACCTGTTGTACATTACAAATATTAAGGTAGAGACAGATGTTATAAAGATAGACAAAAAAGGAAAGAATACAGACACATTTGTTCTTGTAAAATTATTTGAGCACAAACATGAACATCGATGCGTCAAATTTGCAGTTTCCTTATTTCCACTGTAATCAATAATTGCAAATGAAAGATAAGACAACACGCGATTGGGGAAACGACAGAGGGGAGTGCAACTTGGATGCAAATAGCAGGGACATGTGTTAAGTTTAAAGTACAAATTTGAAGAGGAAGAAAATGCACTTTAAGAAAACAAATAAATGTGTCTATTTCTGTCTCAAAAACACCGCATTGAAGTGTGGGCTACTGCTACATAATTTCTCTAAGTGGTGAACACTATGCCTCCAATTGTGTAACATGAGCAACTCACAGACATATGTAATACTAAATCAGGAAAACATACAAGTAACGGATGGAGGTATTATATAACTAGTGATATATTAACAAACCTTGGTGGCTGAGTGGTTAGTGTGATCGTTTCCTGATCAGAAAGGTCCTGGTGCGATTCCCAGAAGTGGCAAATTAATTTCGGTCAGACAAGGCGCCGGGGTTCACCCAGGCTCTATGAATGGGTACCAAAAGTTACTTCTGAGAAGTAATGGCTGCCTATCCTGATAACGACCACATCACCCCAAAAATATGTCGTGGTCATAGAAAAATGTGGTCACTATAGCTCGTTTCAAATCACGTGCCCAACTTCAAAACGCTATTACTCAGTAACCGTTTGTTAAAAACTGTTGAAATTTTCCAAATGTTATTAGAATGCAAAAGACCCTTAAATGTATATTTAACAAATATCTTGCAGATGTAGTTTTCTTAAAGCGGCGAATTTCTTTGATGTTTGTCAAAATTGTAAATTGTGAACCCCTAAATAATAGAAATTACCGTAGTTGCTGGTCTATGATTAATTTTCACTAGGTAAAGGCGTGGCCGTAATGGGGAAATAACCTAATAAGACAAAACACCAGGAGAATTATTGTCTTCTCAGTTCGAGGACGGACGATAATATCAAGGTATACCTGTATGTCAAATTTTCATAGTTGTGTGGTCCTGATAAGGACCGTTTGTTGAACTAATTTAAGGTAATATAGGGGCCAACATTGTGGGGGCTATATACTTTCATTCTGAATCAGACGAGTCTAAAAGATTAATAACTGTTTGGGGTTGAACATTCCACAAACCATCATTTTTCCAATATTCCTCTTCCTGTTTTAAGACGTGGTCTTCACATTTAGCCCAATAATCTTTGTCTATATTTAATAAAGCGAGATTAGCAAGAGTCTTTACGTCGCATATTTTGAATGTTGTATTTTCATCTGCCACTTGTCCTTTAATTTTGCCCAGATTAGTTCTATTGGATTTAAATGAACATGGTAAGGTGGCAGCCTCAAACTTATATGACCGTGCTCTTGGATAATCTTATCTATTTGAAAAAATCTGTGTCCTCTGTTTTTGCTTTACTAGAGATAGTAATTCAGGTTTTAAGTACATGTTATTAAATTGTATGTGCTCCTTTGTGAGCCATATCTTAATAGCATCTTTTGTATTGGATGACGTCGGGACTTTATCTTCAAGTACAACAATGTTGTGGTACGCTGCATTGTCCATTATTAGGCAAGATGGTCGATCTAGTGATGGGAGAACAGAATTTTCAATCCAATGTCTAAATATGTGACCATTGCATCTCAGAGTGATAATCCCGATTGTCTATGGATTTTGAAAGAAAAATGAGCTCTGCATTCTGTATTAGTCCATGTTGTCGACTACCTGCATGAGCAATTATCAAGCGCTGTCCTTTGCTGCTAGGTATTAATCTCTTAATCTTTCCATTTGATGACTGCCATTCCTTTGGTTAGTGTGGTGAGCATTGATCCATGTTTCATCCAAGTACACAATATCATAACCTTGCTTGTGCACCTCTTTTACTTCACGTAAGTACTTGCTTCTCATGACTACTATATGTGGCTTCTCACAGATGATGTTTCGTCCATTGGAATACTTTCTGAATGTAAAGCCTGCAGCTCTCACATTCCTCCATAATGTAGACTTTGATATTTCAATACTGTTGTTCTTTTTCAGCGATACTTTTAATTTTCTTATTGTAACAGTTTCATTCATACCCAACATTTTGCGAATTTCACTTCTAATAAGTTCACTGTCGAAATTATCCAACATTTTTGCTCTTACTTGTGATTTTGTATATTTTGAACATTGACGATCACGTGCTGCTTGAATCCAGCGATTAATGACCGTTTAGATAAATCCAAAATGTGTCTTGTCCTATTCTCAGGGTTTTCTAAAGAATGAAATAATCTTCCTCGTTTAGCCTCTTTGCAAAAATAGTCATACATTTTTATTGCGATGTTTTGTAAACTGCAGAATTTCATTTTAAGACTCATGATAAATGTTATCGTTCCACGTCTCCACCTATGAATGAACGGAAATGGAACACACAATTTCTCTCGTGTTTTTTACAAGTGTCAAAAAACCACGGTAAAAGCGTGCAAAAACGTCAATTTTACCGTGTATGGATTTTTACTCGCTATTTTTAACTTAAAATACTGTAAACATTAAGTTTTGACTACATCAATGGGTCGTTATAAATTTATATAAATCAAATAAGCAACAATAATAACCAAATGTTTTTTTTTAATGAAATTAATTCCCTGTTGGGTTCTAATCATTATAACTTTACATGCAAATTTTGAACAACTTACAACAAGCGGTTTAAAAAGCTATCGATTTTAAAAGTTGGGCACGAGTTATGAAACAAGCTATAACACCATATTCCTCATACGCCTAGCAAGACGTGACGGGACCCTTTACTTATACTAACATGCCCCCCCCCCCCCCCCCGCTTGTGATTTAAAAAAAAAAACTTGCTACTTTGTTGTTTTCTTTTTCCTTGATGTTTAGTGTTGATATTTTTGGAGTGTTTTACAATATATAATGATCGTTCTGGACGAGTACTTTGGCTATTTTGATGGTTGCCGTTGACGTATTGTATCAAGTATATATTTAGTTACATGTGTCAAGTATATGTTCAGTTACACGTGTCAAGTATATGTTTAGTTACATGTGTCAAGTATATATTTAGTTAAATGTATCATGTATAAGTTCAGTTACATGTGTCAGTATATGTTTAGTTAAACATACTTTGTATGTATATTTTCAATTAAACATGTCAACTATATGTTTAGTTAAATGTAGCCAAATTTAAACAAAATGCCGAGGACCCTTGAATCACAATGAAATAATATGTAACGGAAGTTGAAACGCCAGATTTATTGAGTTATTGAGTTATTTGCGGGTCATCACCATTGCACTCCGAACATGTCCATAGGTGTTCAGATCCCCTCCTCAGCAATTCCCGCAGTGTCCAGCGACTGACGACTCCAGTTCTATGTTGGTTGATAAGTCTTCTTACACGCCCACAAAGTTTCTCATTTCTGGCTGTGGCCACCTTAACTCCCATTTCCATCATCCGAAGAAGTGACGTGGATCTGTGTTTGTCGAAGTCCTGCGCTCTTCCCACATCTCGGAGGGCATTGATGATGTCCGCCTGATTCATTGGTTGCCCGTCCTCAACGACAGCGCAGCTAGAACCTGCCCGCTCTTTCATTTCCTGTACTCCTGCATGTCCAGGGACATAGACAAAGGCGATCTTACGTATTTTCGATTTCTGCAACGACTCTACACATTGCATGCGTACAGAGCTCGCCTCCACGTTTTTTATCACGCTCATCGAATCACTCAGTATACATGCGTGGGTGTAGTCTTGTGACTCTAACCATTTGAATGCCTTACAATCCTTACAAAAAGGACTGTTGAAATGCTTCAGATCTGCGCACCAGGACCTTTCTGATCAGGAAACGATCACACTAACCATTCAGCTACCAAGGTTCGTTTACTATATCACAATCTGAATCATTTACCAACAGATTTGTTGACGCTAAACACTGAAATTATACAGAATATAGAAACTTTTCATATAACTATCAACAATTTTTTTTTAAGACGCCGTGAGAAAGAAATAAAGCAAACAACTATTTTTTAAAACGAAAAGACCGGCAATAATAATTTTAACAGGACATTTTTTTTAATTCATTCTTATATCACAAAACACAACAAGCGATAATAATACATTTTTATTTTAAAATGTTGCACGGAGTAATAACGTAAATTTTTTTACATAAAAAACAGCGTAAAATAATGGCATTTTAATACAAAATAAACACAGCAAAGACGGGCAAAAAGAAATATTGGACACGCTGCAGTAAAAACATTACGCAAGTAAATGTGGATAAGAAGAAAATACGAGAAACTTGAGACAACTAGCTGTTGATGCTAACTTAAAAAACTGGACTCCTGAATGACGCAGTCTGAAGCATTTATCAACAGTCCCTTTCTTGTGTATGTCATCTAAATTCTCAGCCAGACATAAACGTGCGCAAGTTGTGCTGATGACACTAAAAAGTAGTTGTATCCATGTGCTTGGCTTAACATCCATCATCAGAAACGGCGCTGATGTCATGTTCATATAATGCGTCGTTAAATCTAGGATTTGGGGGGGGGGGGAGAACTGTTATTTGAATGTTCAAATATCGTCAAACTTTAATACAGATTATATTTAATGTTGATACCGAAGAGAGGTTACAAAAATTCTGGACAAAATGCGACATGAAAGGAGAAATATTAAAAGAATACAAGCAGAATTTGCAGGATGATTATACAACATAACTTTTGTCTTGCTCATTCTCTCTCTTTCCTCCATCTCACTCTCCCCTCTTTCTCCCGCCGATTAGCACACAATTATAAAAGTATGTAGACAGAAGAAATCAAAAGTATTGTAGACAGGATAAGATGTATAAATAATAATCAGTTAGAACGCTCCCAGCAACGAGAAAAAAAAATGTTGAAATTATATCGCACCAACTACAAAAACCAAAACTTCAACAATGAAGGTAACGCTAACTTATATCGTTGAAAGAACAAAAGAAAGAAGAGAGGGAAGAGAGGAAGGGAGGGAGGGAGGGAGGAATGAAGGAAGGAAGGAAGATGAAACGTTATTACAAGCGTTGATCATTATTCAGTCCATAGCCTTTATATTACTCGGCCTTCAAGTAAATCCATAATCCCTTAAGTGATTACTACCTGTCTGTGGAACACTCAGCCATAAGTTAAAACACTGTTAATACTGCATGCCAGATTATGCTCTCAGACAATACAGTGTATGACTCTTTAAAGTGACCCGTCGCGACGGGACAAGAACGTACGTACTACACGTTATTTGTTTAAGTAAAATCTTCAGTCATGGGACGGGCAGGCAGTCACACAAACTGATGGTGGACAGAGATATACTGTATCGTACGTGTGTTTGTGTGTGGGTGAGCATGTGTGTGTTGTCTTTCCACCGACCGATAAACCACCCAGTGGTCGACGCGCAGTAAAGTCTGGTGGGCCAACAACATAATTCTATTCCACTTTACACAGTTCATGACCTCCTCTTCACTGAATGCTTCAAAATCTGGCCAATAATATTCACCCCTGCCTCTACTGTTCAACGCCAGGTTGTCCTTGACCTGCCACTCTTACGCCCCCTCCCCCTCCTTCCCACTCACCAGATGGAGTCCGTTGATAGTATTTCTTGTGATTGTTTCTAAATCTTGTGAACACATCACCACACCAGCTCCTTGGATGTGCCTGCTACACATGAGTCCAGCGTTTATTCTGCTTTATGGGATGAAACAGCCAAACATGCCTGGATCAGTGTCTTGGAGAAAATCTATGAGAAATAAGGCGGCAAATTTCTGTAGATTCTACTCATCAAAAGCATGATGCAGTCTGACTTTAGTGTTTTGAAAAGGAGGGGAGATGAATGGTATGAAAAGGTGCGACTGACATCCAGGAAGTGTTCATTACTGGGCACATGTAACTTATCTTTTTTTGCAAATTTGAAGTCAATACCAATTATTAATTATTATAATTGAAGTATTTGAACGCATTCGAAAATAAATGTCTAAGGAAAATACTTGGTATAGCGTGGAACGAATTCAAAACAAACGAGGAAATTAAAGAAATCGCCAATCAACCACTAATATCTTCAGTAATAAAGAAAAGACGATGGTCATATGTTGGACATGTGATGAGAAGAGATAACAACCGAATAACAAAGCAAGCCCTCATGTGGGAAACAACAGGTAAGAGAAAAAGAGGAAGACCCAGAGAGACACTGAGAAGAACATTGATGAGAGAGACAAGAGCAGCAGGATTCGGCTCCCTCAATGAGATAGAGCTGCTTGCACAGAACAGAGACAAATGGCGAGATTTGATAAAATATCTTTAAAAGAATTAAAAACTGCTAGAACAAAAATTCAGATAAGAGAAGGAGTATCTTGGTCTACGCCCTATGGGCCGGCTACGGCTCGAAAGGTCAATAGATAGATAGATAATTGAAGTAGTTGTTACGTCACAAAATACTAATCCAACAACATTGATTTTCAACGGCCTATACACTATTTCTCTCTTATTATTTATATTAATTGATCATTAACATAAACTTACAGTAACGCATTCAGGCTGGACAAGGCACAGGTTACACCCCATGAGCACTTCCTACCTGCTAATTGTGTACGATCAAAAATTATAGCAATTTTTCACAGTTTCTGTATGTAGTGTTGACATATTTATTTTGTATGTTATTCTTTAACAATCTACTGTGCATTTCGCTCGAACATGACCGTCGTGTCTCGTGTGGTATAAAGGATACGATGACTGAGGCAGTATAGTTTTGTGATCATCGGCACATTATTGGTAAAGTAGTCAGCTTCAAACAATCGGTTCTTACCCAGAAACAAACTTGGTACTCGCTGTGTGAATCAAGAAGACATCGATATGGATGGAACCTGACCTCATGTCCCCAGTAGACTAGTTCACTAACATCTCATCAAACGCCAACGCGGCACCGTTGACCGAATAACCTGACAAAATAGGCGTGCCCTACTTATCGACTCAACTGAAAAGATCGCTACAAAATGTTCAGTTTTCAGTTAGTGAGTTTATAATAACGACAATAATTGTTTATTTGCTACTGATCGATCGATGCTCCGAACAAGGTCGTTAAATAATAATAATAATAAGCCCACCTAGGGGTCAATAACTAAGCGTTGAGATCTGATGACATAAAAACAGTATTTCTCTTTTTCTGAAAAGCGAGAACTGAATTGAAATTACCTCCAAAGAATAAAGTAGAAACCAAACACAAGCGCTCAGTGATTTTTAGTCGTGGTATATCTAAAGTGTCTGGGTATGTGGTTAGCATATATTGCAACAACCTTAAGTGCGGCTACAAGTTGTAGCGTGTTATAGGACAGCAAGAAAATATAGCGTGTTGTAATACATCAACTAACAAGTCTTGTAGAACTCCAAAAACTTATCTCTATCCATTTCTTCATCCATGTCTCCACATTCGTCGGCTCTACTCTGTTAATCTCAAGTTTATCATCATCTTCTCATTTCCAACCTACAGCTGTTTATTCTTCAGTAGGCCTTCATTTCAGTAGATTTTCATTTTCCCTTTTATGTCGACCCTACACTCAAGTTCGTTCATCCTAGCTTTCCCTTAAACTCAACCCTCTTCTTCTCACTGGAACTTATCCTCGCGTTCTATTAGGTTCAACATCTTCTACTCACTGGAACTTGGTATAGTGTTCTATTAGGTTCAATATCTTCTACTGACTGGAACTTATTCTCGTGTTCCATTAGGTTCAACATCTTCTACTCACTGGAACTTGGTATAGTGTTCTATTAGGTTCAATATCTTCTACTGACTGGAACTTATCCTCGCGTTCTATTAGGTTCAACATCTTCTACTCACTGGAACTTGGTATAGTGTTCTATTAGGTTCAATATCTTCTACTGACTGGAACTTATTCTCGTGTTCTATTAGGTTCAACATCTTCTACTCACTGGAACTTGGTATAGTGTTCTATTAGTTCAATATCTTCTACTCACTGGAACTTATTCTCGTGTTCTATTAGGTTCAACATCTTCTACTCACTGGAACTATTCTAGTGTTTCTATTAGGTTCAATATCTTCTACTCACTGGAACTTGGTATAGTGTTCTATTAGGTTCAATATCTTCTACTCACTTGAACTTGGTATAGTGTTCTATTAGGTTCAATATCTTCTACTCACTGGAACTTTATATAGTGTTCTATTAGGTTCAATATCTTCTACTCACTGGAACTTGGTATAGTGTTCTATTAGGTTCAATATCTTCTACTCACTTGAACTTGGTATAGTGTTCTATTAGGTTCAACATCTTCTACTCACTGGAACTTATTCTAGTGTTCTATTAGGCTCAATATCTTCTACTCACTGGAACTTATTCTAGTGTTCTATTCGGTTCAATATCTTCTACTCACTGGAACTTATTCTAGTGTTCTATTAGGTTCAAAATCTTCTACTCACTGGAACTTATTCTAGTGTTCTATTAGGTTCAATATCTTCTACTCACTGGAAGTTATTCTCGTGTTCTATTAGGTTCAATATCTTCTACTCACTGGAACTTATTCTAGTGTTCTATTAGGTTCAATATCTTCTACTGACTGGAACTTGGTATAGTGTTCTATTAGGTTCAACATCTTCTACTCACTGGAACTTATTCTAGTGTTCTATTAGGTTCAATATCTTCTACTGACTGGAACTTGGTATAGTGTTCTATTAGTTTCAATATCTTCTACTCACTGGAACTTATTCTCGTGTTCTATTAGGTTCAATATCTTCTACTCACTGGAACTTATTCTCGTGTTCTATTAGGTTCAATATCTTCTACTCACTGGAACTTATCCTCGCGTTCTATTAGTTTCAACAGTTTTCTAATCACTAGAGTAAACTATTGCCAAATTTCATCCTAGTTTTACTCTCTCAGAAGTTCACCTTCACATTCTCATATTTCCAACATCATCTTGCCCCTGGTGTCCACTACCCCACATTACCTGCACCTTCCCTCTGAATTCCCCCCCCCCCCTTTGCTGAAATTCGGGATTTTTCTCAACTCCGGATTTACTTATATAAATCACAGTATGGTTTTTTTTTTTAATTACAATGTTATGATCAATTTGCATCCATTCAAATCACATCAAATGTTTGTTATTAAGACTATTACGACTATTATTAGAATGTGTCTAAATATATGAGCCAGATAGAGGAAGCGCTGCAGAACAACACGGCGTCGTACACTAAGAGGGGTCTACTTAGACGCCCATGTATCGACTATCCACAAAGTACATAACACAAAGAGCGTCACACGTTGGTCTCGAGTCAGGAAAATAAAGTATTACACTACTATTATATACAGTATATGGAATTAACAAACCTACTGATGCCTGGACCGGCTAGTGGAAAGGGCAGAAGAGCAAGAAGCAGACCCAGAGTAGTAGGACAGACGATATCAAAGAGGTGCTACAACATTTGGCAAGGAGTGGAACCGCCAAAAAGGCGAGAACCGAACTTTGTATCTCCCTCGACACCCGAACGAATACAGAGGAAGTAGAAAGAAAGAAAGAAGAAGAAAGAAAGAAAGAAAAAGAAAGAAAGAAAGAAAGAAAAGAAAGAAAGAAAGAAAGAAAGAAAGAAGAAGAAGAGAAAGAAAGAAAGAAAGAAAAGAAAGAAGAAAGAGCAATGTTATTTTGTAGCTGAACATAGGTTGCTATACTCAAACGCGCACAAGTGCATGCACCAATTAATGTGACATGTACACGCAACCTTCACTGATAAAGTAATAGACAATTTTAAGGAAGATACTGTACAATCCATTTCTGACAATGGAAACAAGAAAAGAGTTCTTAAATGTTATGTAGAACCAATCTTAACATATGGATGTAAATCATGGACAATCGGGCAACAGACAAGAAAATCACTAGAGGCTGTGATTTTGTAGTTTTACAGAAGAATGTTGAGAATACAATGGACAGTTAAGAAGAGTAATGAAAACGTTATGAAAGAGGCGAACGCAAAAAGAGAGCTAATTTCCAAAATTAGGAAGATGCGATCATCATTTTTTAGCCATGTAATGAGAAGGGAACAGCTGGAATATAATGTGACAACTGGGAAAATAAGATGGACGAACAGATAGAAGTAAGCAAAGACAAAATATACAAGACAGCGTAAGAGAATAGCTTGGCAGAAGGTAAACAACAGAAATGATAATTGTCGAGATCGAGAGTTGTGAAGTGACATGATCACCTACGCCAGCAGGCATGGCACTTGATGATGATGATGATGCATACATATTTTAAAACCACTTCTGTGACCAGGATGTTGGTGTTCTGACGTGGAAACCTTTAACTGTGGGTTTAATTTACATGCCTTTGCACTTCCAGAGGGTATTGAGTAGAAACACACATCAAGTCTACAACACATTATTATAATAAAAGATTAAATCAAGGCAATATGCACAAATATGTAACGTGTGGGGCCGCTGTTAGTTAAACTGGATAAAACATGAACAAAAATAAGCATACAATTGTATGTAACAGTTTAACTAAAAGGAATACACAAAAAAAATAATTGTGTTTGGACCACATGATTTCATCAGCAAAACTAGAACATAAAGAATAAACATGCACGGTTATACGAATGTCTGTAAGCAAATTTGTTTTAAGATATATTCCCTCTCTCTCTCTCTCTCTCTCTCTCTCTCTCTATCTCTATCTCTCTCTCCCTAGCTACTATGTTTCTATCGTTTTGCTTTCGACTTTCTCTCATCGCCTTTCCAAAAATAACAAAAAAACTGCTATTTCTCCCTAACCCGACTCATATCTCGCATTCACTATAAACAAGTGCAACAATGCGATATCAGTATCACAAAATGAACACGTGTACAGGGTGTGCATCATTCTACTGACCCAACAGGCGATTTCAGCGAGATTGTATCCATGATAAGAAACAAGCTTATTCATACTTCTGCAGCCGACACTGTTAGCACAAACCGCTGTATACTCCAGGAGCACTTGCGGAAATGTTTAAAAATAAACAAACAAAACGCCATAACCTATTTGTTATTTAGCTGCACTTTTGTCAGAAATAAATGAGGTCAAGCAATACCAATAAAAATAAACGTAAGAGACACCAGATGTGCGAGATTGTTCAAGCGTGCGCCATACATACTATAATATGGTAAACAAGTATGTATAATATAAGAGTAGAAATATGTTCATTTCACATCAGCTGTGTTTTCATTGAAGCCTAAACGTTCTCGATGTTTTACAAATAAATACATTAAAAATATGGACATACTAACGTAGTACAGGACATGTTTCTACGTATAAAGTAGGGAATAAAGTACTTTAAATGATGTTGTCTACAATTATACACAACTTTGATAATGAAAAATGTGCTGATATTTATCACAGTTATAACCTTGTCCATCACCAGCATGCAGCATAAAAATAAACAGGACAAATTTGAAATAAGTGCAACGCGTCAAATACTTGGGCACAATAATAACATCGGATGGAAGATGCACCACAGAAATAAAAGTAGAATAGCTCAGGCCAAAATAGCATTTCAGAAAATCTATGTCAATAGAAATGAGAAAGAGAGTTCATCGGTGCTATATAGAACCAATTCTGTCTACGGAAGCGAATCAAGGACAGTAGACAAACAAATGAAAAGACTATTAGAGGCGACAGAGATGGGATTTCTCAGAAGAATGTTGAAAGTTCCCTGGACAGCTAAAAAGACCAATGAGGAAATTCTCAAAGAGGCCAACACAAAAGGCAGCTCCTAAAAAAACGTCAGAAAGAAACAATCAACATTTTTCGGGCACATCATGAGAAGAGGAAAGTTGGAATACTTGGTTACAACTCGCAAAATAAGCGGAAAGAGAGATCGCGGACGACAAAGAAAGAAAATACTGTATAGCTTGGTGTCATGGCATGGAAAGCAGTCAACAACAGAACTGATACGATGCACTGTAGATAGAAGATTGTGGAGGTACATGATCGCCTACGCCAACGGTTTGGTACATGATGATAACCTTGTCAAGCAACATTGTGGAAAACTATTGATGGTGAAGTGTTTAAAGAATATACAAAATAGGATGGATAAATAAAAATGCGAACAAAATAAGTGTACAAATACAGAGCTTATCTATATATGTTTAGTGATCAACTTGAAGTAAAAACAACAAAATAACCCGTCGACGAGAGAGAGAATGTGTGTGTATGTGTGCGTGCATTCCTTACTGTGTGTTGTGTGTGCGTTCGTGCATGTGTGTGTGTGTGTGAAAACAAGGTAAATCTTGACAGACTAGCTAGAGACAGAGACCTTCATCAGACAAAGAGACAGACTTTCAGACTAGAGGGACAGAGACATTCTCAAGATGGAAGCACAGTTTAATATATATTGCAGGCTATAGAAAGGCCTAGTTGCGTAACGGGAGAGTGGAATGTAGCGCCGTCAAGGACAATTAGACTCTGGAACTGTCCACGCTATGACAAAGATTGTAGATGTATGTGAGTACAGGTCTCAAGGGAGAGAAATATATTTGATGTAATGCGTTAAGTTCAGACACGCACCGAAACAAAGTCAGTGGACGCTGTGTCAAGGACAGTTGCCTTTTGATCTAGCGTGAGAAAGAGAAACCAACGCCATTTCGTATATCGCAACCATAAATTATAGTAAACAAAAAAGTGTAAACAGACCAGCAAGTTGTATGAGAACATTCAACATTTACAATCGTGTACACGTCAGCACAGACTCCCACAGGAAGAGTAATTGTAGAAGACTGATTCCAGAGACAATTTAGTGGGTTTGTAAAAGTCTTTGTACAATTTGCTTTGTCTCACTTTGTGCGGGTCTAGAATGGTAAATTTGAGTTCGTTTATTCTAAGATGGTACCTGTCACCAGCTAATCAAGTCTTTAGCAAGCTATTCCCCGTGAGCTATGTTCATATCGAGCGCCCTGAAATTTTACGTTCTTCCATCTATGCTTATATCAGCACCAGAGTTGGAAGTTGTCAGCGACCCACAGCCGATGGCTTGCGCCAGGATCGGTGAACCAGAACCATCCAGACCCTGCTCCACCTCTCCACTGTGCCTCTAGTAACAGACTAACCTGTCTAGTCTGGCCAAGCGAGTAGGGATCGAAGAGGGAAGACAACCAGGTACACAAAAATGTCATGCTGAAGTCGGATGGTTGGGCCGAAAGGCGCAAATATCACAGTTATACTGCAAACCACCACAACATAACGAAGACACAACCACTTCACGTCCTTTTAAGAGAGATGATGAAGAGGAATTCTACAGTCTACTAGAATACTCTAGAATACTTTAGTCATCGGGCGAAAGCAAGCAAGCAAGCATATCAAGCGCCCTCATATCACGTTCTTCCCACTATGTTCTTCCCAGTAAGGTATGTTCATATCAAACGCCCTTCCCATCAAGGCCAGTTCCTTGTCGCGGGGATGGGCTTAACAGTCACCAGGGACTGAAAACCAAGACTGGCCAGGCCTTCCTACAACCGAGCAAGACCACAGTCTGCTCTATCAAGTTTAAGTGCTGAAGCCGGAGGCAACCAGCAAAAGGCACACTACAACAATCAGGATGCCACGCACTCACGCCAATATGGCGAACAAAAGATAAATAGATCAAGCCCTCAAATCACGTTCTTCCCATTAAGGTATGTTCATAACAAGCGTCCTCGTCTCATGTTCTTCCCATTAAGGTATGTTCATAGCAAGCGCCCTCGTACCACGCTCTTCCTATTAAGGCATGTTCATAACAAGCGCCCTCGTCTTATGTTCTTCTCAGAAAGGTATGCTCATAACAAGCGTCCTCGTCTTATGTTCTTCTCAGAAGGTATGCTCATAACACGCGCCCTCCGTCTCACATTCTTCCCAGTAAGATATGTTCATAACACGCGCCCTCCGTCTCACATTCTTCACAGTAAGGTATGTTCATAACAAGCGCCCTCCTGTCACGCTCTTCCCAGTCAGGTATGTTTATACCATGTTAAGTCCAAACTCTTCCTCGAAAGTTATGCTCATATTTAGCGCACTAATGTCACAACAAATGATATCTTTACAACGCTTAGGTTTGTTGTGGTGGTGGTACTACCGTTGCTGAACATCCGTCCACCCTGTACTCTGAACAATGACCTAGCCATCCTTAACGACATTACTCGCGATACTAAACACGCTTATCATCCAGACATGATTCAATATTTCATTGTTTACCACATTATCTTTCAACGAAACTGCAAGTAAACGATCAGACATGTTTCTTGCTGCCTATACGACAGCCATAATTCAAATGTATTTAAAGTGCTCAGTATGAAAGCTTTGTATACAGTGACGTACTGCCTTTTCTTTTTTAGAGCTTTAGATTGATTGACAGATTACAGATTATAGTACACAAAAATTAAGCCGGAAAACACATTTGTAATACTTCTTTGGTTACTCTTCCATTTAGCAACACAATAATGTAATATTTTGAAATAATTTAGATTTTTCGGCGACGACACAATTACACAGCAGGCGACCACAACTAATCTTGGAAGGGAATCAAGGTAATGAGACTAACATGTTACATCAAAGATGGTTAGGTCCAACTATGACAACTTGCACTATCAAAGCAAGAGACAGAGCGGACTGGTGCTCATGGAAGTCAACTTCGATGGGGAGACGACACCCAATGATGATGATGACGAAAAATAGTTTACTAGAAACGTTACATCCCCCCCCCATAAAAATAAATAAATAAATAGAGGCTCCCACCCCACACCAATTTTTTAGGACTTAAGGTGTATGGGGAACAACATGATCCTAGGGTCAATATTTTTCAATGATCAAAGGCACACTTTTATGGATGATAAGTTTGGCATCACGTCAGACATTTCCAAAATAATCCGTACCCATTCAAAGATGGGTGGAACTTAAGCTACTGCAGCTCCTCTCCCTCAGACGTGTTCCACAAACAATCAACAAAGAAACAAAAATTAAAAACAAACAACAGTGCCTTGTGCGAAATCCTGGACAACTACGTCACTCGTATAACTATCCTAGC